>LPNX010330674.1:522192-540659 GCA_001517045.1 Pseudotsuga menziesii
CCTGTCTGCAGATGCCAGCTCATAAGTATAATGTTAAAACTAGTTTTTCTGAAAATATTGTCTATACTTTGAATAGGTTTTATAATATCCTCTGGGATTATCAAATACAACAAATTCAAGCCACATGCAACATAAATTAATGCATCATCTGTTATCACGCCTTAAAGCATATATTATCCAAAGATATCAGCATATCCCTCTCGCATGGGTTGTCCCTGATAATGTCCTCATATTCCTCCTACCAACATTTTCCACAAAACAGATACTCGTGGATTGAAAACAAATTGACATATCTCCCAGATGCAGATTATGTCTGTGTCTACTTGGCCCTAATCCTGAACTCTGCCACTTGCCATGTGTTCCAGGACGTAAAAGATGTAATTTTGTTCCAAGCGCTGCACTAATTCTAAATGTCTAAGGCTGCCAGCTCTTACATTTTCATAGCATCAAAGAATGTGAGATGCAGATGTAAGTTTTTCCAAGAGCCACACAATAGTTTACATGTCTGCAGATGCCAGCTCCTACATTTTAACAGCATCAGAGAAGAATGTCAGAAACATTGTATGCCATTGTTTTCCCAACCTATTACTGCCCTGATATCATAGAGGCTAGATCCGGAAACAACAATGTTGTTATGGATCTAACTACCAGACAAACTGCTTTAGATAATGTAACTGGTAGATAAAGCATCATTATGTCATTACCTATGAGTTGTCTTGGAGAGGAGTTTTAGCTGATTAAAGAGATCAGAATTTTCAAATGTGCGACTAAATTTTTGCTGTTTGGCGAGCAGTTATTGGGAACATGAAACTTCTATTGTTTGTTGCAAGCATACCTGAAAGAGTGTGTTAAGCTATATTACCAAATGCCTAAAACAACTGATAAAGGGATAAATAACCACTGCACTGAACCTCACTGCTCGACAAAACAAAATAGATCTCCCTAATGTTGAGAACAGTTCCCCAAACAACTATATATTGTGGCCACAATTTCAAACCAATTCAACAAGGCTGTTTGGATAATAAAACATGAACACGGAATCTTTCAACCATGCAGGCAAAGTCATATAATGACTTTGGAAAAACTCAGCATAAAAATTGACAAATAAAAAATCTTGAAATCTACTCAAGATTTCACGAAAAAGTCCCAGCCAAGTCATTAGAATGGACATGCTGAGTTTATCAGATACTCCCCAAGTACTTGCCAAGTCTTGGAAGCCTCACTTAATTGTGGCAAGTTTGACTTAGTTGTGACTAGCCAAGTAAACTCAGCTTGCTCCATCCGCAAGCCAAGTGGACTCCCTCAGTATTTTGAGTACTTGCCAAGTCTTGCAACAGTATATGCAGGAAACAAAGAATCTTCCAGCCATTCAAAATACACTAGAGAAAAAGCAATTCTGTCTGAATCTGCTATCGAATGTAAACTCTTTCCTAAAAACCAAGGAAGACATGCACGAGTACTTTCAAGCAAGCCTCTAAATATTATCTGTCACAGTACAGAATGAAAGCACTGGTAGCTAATATGTTTCTGTTGAAAAACTTGGCCAAAAGTGCAGATTACAATTATTGACTTTACATGGATGGGTTGTGTACCAAACAACGTGTGCCTGTAGAGAAATGCACACCACTAAAACCTACAGTTCCCATATTGTCATGTCATACAGATTTGTCAGATGATAACTGACCTGAGATAACAAGCAATGAACCTACAAACACCATCTCAATGAGCTCAATTTATAGTTAAGTTTAATCATCTAAATCTTCAATCTTTTAAGGCTAAATTATTTTCTTTTATAATTTTATTCGTCCAATCTTGTGCATGCTTGATTGCACCTAGAGTAGCAAGGTACTCTATAGGCCAGTGTGGGGGAGATGTTGTAGCATTATGTTTGCACCGAGAGTAGCGAGGTGCTCTACATGGGGAAGATGTTGTAATGTTATGTAGCATAACGTTACCAAAAATAAAAAGCAAATGAAGTAACTAAAAGAATTCATGTCGAATCATAAAATAAAAAAATTAAAACCAGCATAGATCCATCTTAAACCTGGATCTATCAAGCACTGAGAGGGTACAAATTTCTTGAGGTGTAAATTTTTTCTTGACATTTAAAAACTTTAAGATAAAAAAAAATTACACCTCAAGAAATTGGATCCCTGTCAGTGCTTGATAGATCTGGGTTTAAGATGGATCTATACTGGTAAGAAAAACCAGAGACATTATCAAACAAGAAATATCAGTAATCACTAGTGCCTTGGGGTGGATTGGAGAGGAAAGTTGCGCTATTCAAAATTTCAATGTTTCCATACTTGTAATCCTTTTCTTTGTTCCCTGGGAATGGTATATTAACAGGTCCAATTCAATCCCATTACTGCCCTTTGCAATAACCACAATATGCCAACATGACATCTCAGACTCATGTTCTCGCATCTGCCTTCTTCAAGTAACGGCTTAGGTCATGCATTGACAGTACACAAAATGATTGTTTCAAGCATGTTCACAAGTAATACATTGAGTTATATCATGAGATAACATGACAGCTATCAGAATTAATCATCGAAGGTTAACCCTTGCAATCCTGGGCTTACACTGTTCAAAGTTCTGTTGCATCCAAACCCTTGCCGATAGCCTTTAATCCTTTCTCTTCAAAGAGCAAAGATATGAATCCCAGACCTCACCAGAGGGAAATTTGATGTGTTATGAATCATGATCTTGTAATTCTGAAAGTCAACTCATTTATGTGACATTGGTGAGCACTTGTAGGCATGAGTCAAGATATGAAAGGATTATGATGCTCACATATTCCTCCCTGCTTAGGAAAAATTGTCTCATCTTATTTTGCAGATGAACGCTTTTCATCTCTTCTTCCAGCAATGGTGGGTCATAAAGCAATATAGTTAATGAATGGTGCTGAATTCAGTTTGAATCTCTAGACAGTAGACCATTCTTAAGTTCAAATGCATCACTAAACAGTGAACAAACTTCTCTACCTGTAGTTTTGACTCAAGTGGTTGTTGTCAAAAGAGAACTGTTACATGCTGCAAGTGGTCCTGCGTAGTGTTTTGGGGATGAAGATATCATACAAATAGGTTATGGCAAGCATACCATTAGCCTGAAACAAATAGCCATAGAAACTCACAGACTAACCCACAAGGGGGAATAATGGGCTAAAATTAAAAATGTTTAAATGTCTGACAAGTAGACTTGCTCAGCAAAGATGATTTTGGGTGTTCATTTGCATATTGAATGGATGTGACTTGGGTTAGTCTAGGGCCCCAGAAGAATCAGGATTGGCAGCCACTATATCATCTGGGACTTTGTGATCTTATCCAACTGTCCACAAGATGACTGTTGATTCTTGGATTCGCAGAAATAACAGTAGAAACTTGAACTGATAGCCTGTTTGTCCTTGTGAAGTCTATTAGCCACTGTGGTATGCATCATAGATAGCTTAGTGTCCATACTTAGAACTTAGAAGGCCAACCACACAAGTGATCACGAGTCCCTAAGGATTACCTCATAGTCAATAATGGAAAAAGTTATAATGAAAATATTATAAATCCATGTTAGCTGTCCGTTTGTTTAGACCCAGCCAAGATTACAAAGACATGGATACAGTTTCATGGGAAGCTTGAGGGATGCAGCTGAGTCTTGAGAGAGAAGATCCTTCATGTTGTCAATGTCAATGATCATCTTTCCTAGTTTACTTGATCACAATATTAAAGATCCTCTTCTTAACCTCCTCCTGTTTATGAAATTCTCTCCGGACTCCTAAGTGAAGTTATCCCAGAGCTTGCTCTAGTGTGGGAGCTTTTCTCTGCCAACCACACATGTGATGAAAACCTCCCAGTCCTTAATAAGCCCTTCAAGGCTACGCAAACCATCTATGGGTCTGGGATATTGTCCCCAACTGCATGCAACTCATCCTTCACCTGCTTGATCCAGATGAGATAGGAGGTCGTTGTCTCCCCCTTGACCATCCTAATGCTATGAAGCTTATCTCGTAAGTCTTGAGAGAGAAGATCCTTCATGTTGTCAATGTCAATGATCCTCTTTCCTAGTTTACTTGATAACAATATTAAAGATCCTCTTCTTAACATCCTCCTGTTTCTGAAATTCTCGCCAAACTCCTAAGTGAAGTTCTTAGTTATCCCAAAGCTTGCTCTAGTCTAGGAGTTTTTCTCTGCCAACCACACGTGATGAAAACCTCCCAGTCCTTGATGAAGCCCTTCAAGGCTATGCACACCATCTATGGGTCTGAGATATTGTCCCCCACTGCATGCAACTCATCCTTCATCTGCTTAATCCAAGTGAGGTAGGAGGTCGTTGTCTCCCCCTCGACCATCCTAATGCTATGGAGCTTATCTCGTAAGGCCATCTTCCTGTTTTCATTCTTGGCCTCAAATAGGCCTCTCAATGTATCCCACATCTCCTTGGCAGTATCCTTCTCACCAAGGTGTGAGATCAAGTGGTCTTTTACCCCATCAAGGAGTAACCTCTGTGCTTTGAATTCATTCAACTCATGAGCTTCCTTTTCCTTGGCATCTGTTGGTATTGCCACTAGTTTTGTTGAGTTCACTAGATAACATAACCTGCTCTCCTTAAGGATGGTGTTACCAACTTATTTGTACCATAGTTGGATTAGCTGAGGAGCCGCCAGTTGGCAAACATGATAAATGTTTGTTTCCAGTGTATAAGATGATCTGCCTTTGTGCCTAGCCAGTTTTGGCTAGTCAGTTTTTGTTTTGAATAATTATGACCATGGCCCCGCAGGGTTTGTAATAAAATGTGCTAGTAAGGTGTTTTGAGTGGTTCGGTCTCCTAAGACATAGAATTTCAACTAAGGTATTCCAGGGAGTTTTTTGCCCTTGACAATTATGCTTTGCTTATAGCCAAGTATAATTGACGAAGTTTTCTCCCACTTCCTCCAAAGCTAGAATGCCCAATTTTGAATTCTGGGCCTTGGGGGGTTATTACTAATTAGAGTCCAACTGAGTATGTATAAACCTACTAGACATTATTAGAATAGACTATGGTCATGTCCTAAGTCACTAGGACCCTCAAAAAAACTTCCAAAAAATTTTTACCGGATGCGTCAAATTTTTAATTTTTTAATTTTTTAATTTTTCCTAAGTTTTTAATTAAATTTTTCAATAATTTAGATGGAAAAATTCAATTTGTAATAAGTCAGCCATCCAGGGTCCGTTTTCAGTGATTGAAGGGGCTCTAACCTTAAGCCAAAAATCATTCATGATCAGCCATCCAGCTAGCTCTAAGTTTCAGATCATCATTCAGCCACATAACTCATAATTTCTCAAAAAGTCAGTTTTGGGGAAATTATTGATTAAATAATAAAAATGATTATTTTGGAGAAAATCCAAATCTCTCCAAATTAATCCGAATTGAGCGAAATGAAATGCAGAATGACATGGCATCGGGCATTAATGATGATTGGAGTTAACAGAACTCGGCTTCAGTTAGCATTCAGTGAGCATTAGTTATCATTCACTTGGCAAATTCGCCTCCTTCAGTGATGACCACGTTTGGGTGATGTGGATCCTATCTATTGGTTCGTTGATTCATTTGAGGTTGAGAACTGACATGTGTCCATGGCTTCTAGGTTTTGGCTCCTCCAAACCTAGCACAAGCCTCCTTATGGCCTCACGCCTACCTCCCTAACCTAAAACGTGTGCCTTTTCCTCTCCTCACGCCCTTGCATTGGATCCTCACATTTTTTATGATGGAGGGCTCATATAACATCTTTTGGCGTCGTTGCCGGGGACAAATTTTTTGTTCCTGGACGACCTTAGTTTTTTCTAGTTTTTACCTGTTTGATAGATTTTTTAGTTTAATCACCTCGCTGATCTTAGACTTGAAATCCATCTAGCAACTCCACTGTCTTTAATTTTACCAAGGTATTCAACCAGAAGAAACTCTGAAAGTTTACTTAGTTTTATCCCTGAGCCTGAAAAGGTTTATAGGAGGAGGCTAAATAAACTTGCTTCTTGTAGGATCCTTGAAGATCTTGGATCTCAGTCTTTGTCAGACATCCATAGTTTATTTCTAGAAACTAATTCTCAAGAAAACATTAACACTAGTGTTTCCGACATGATGGGTGAGTTGTTTACTCAACTCGATTTTTCTCAAATAGCAGGTCAACCCCACCGTCTTCCACACAAAGCTGTCGAGAAACTCCTGATGTATACCGACACTAATGCCACAACTTCCACCATGCACCTCAGGAACTTTTCTAGATGCATCAATGCCCATGTCAGTGATCCTGTAAGCCAGCATGATGATGTCTACATGAAGTTATTTGCTCTATCTTTGGATGGAAAAGTCGGCGAATGGTATAACAATTTACCAGACAACGCTTTTGATACTCTAACTGCTTTCAAAACCTCTTTCACCAATAAGTTCAGTGAAAAGAAAGAACCTCGGCATCAACTTGCATCCCTGACCAACATAAAAAAGAAGGATACTGAAACGATGGATGAGTTCAATACTAGATTCACCGAATTGTCAAAAGCTATCCCTACTGCTTTTGCCCCAACTGCACCAACCATTCTAGTCTATTACATTGAGGCACTTAACAGCAAGATGCAATACCAGATAAGAGACAAAGAGCCTGCTAACTTGGTCCAAGCTCAAGAAATGGCAATTAAAATTGACTTGAACATGCAGTCATCAGGTGAATCCAACCTCCAGGGTTATTCAAGGTCTTCAACACCTTTGAAAATTAATGAACCCAAATAAAAGGATCCTTTGTCAGCTATGAAGGATGCTTATGAAAAGCAGATGATTGAAATGAAAAGGGAAATGACGAAAAACATGGAGGAAGCTGAACATAAACACTTAGCGCAATTGAAGGAAATACAGAATAGGGTGATAACAATGGAAAGAACTCAAACTCAGCTTGCTCCAAGAACCTTTCCTACGAAGCCAACTTGGCAAAGAAAGCCTCTGAACCATGAGCAGAGGCCTCCTCATCAGCTAGAGGCTGCTAACATGGTTGAGCAGTATAAGCCATTTTGCAAAGCATGCATAGATTTCCATGAGGAATCTGGTTGCCACTATGCATGCTATGTTCAAGAGCATGGTCACCCTGAAGGTTGTGGTCCTAGTACGTCAACAAGCAAGCTTGATTACATCAACAACATAGATGACATCCATAGCATCTCCATAGGAAATTGGCCACAGGTCAATCGTTATGAAAAGAAAGTTGACAACTTAACTCAATACTATGGAGAGATGCCTTTAGCCGAGCAGATCAACAACACTCAAAACTTCAAAGGAATAATTTATCAAAGAAAAGCAAGAGAGGGGTCTTCTGCACAGAATGTTCCCAAGGTAACAGCTCCTAATCCTCCCAAATAAGTAGAAACTAAAGAAATTGTTGATTTAAATTTTGACTTCGGTAATTGGCTAACAAATACAAAAGTTCCTGTTCCAGTCCTTGAATTATGCAAACTCCCTGGCCAAAGGGAGAGACTTTTGAAAATCCTGGATCCTGCAAGTAATGTTGATCCTCAAACTGAAGAAAGCCCTTCAAATCCTGTAAAGCCCCTTACCCCTAAGAAGGTCACTTTTTCTGATACCGTGGAGCGAACCTCAAATAATGTCTTTGTCGATCCGCCTATAGTTCTACATACTAGGGACCCAAGAAAAGAAGATCATCCCCCTTTTTATGTATCATTGATCTTCTTCTACACAATTGTATGTTAGACTCGGGATCTAGTTCCAACATCATGACCAAAAAAGTCATGTAGCAGCTTGACTTAACAACTACAAGGCCATACCAAAATGTATGTGCCATGGACTCTAGACCGGTTAAAGTTGAAGAGATGATTGAGAATCGGTTAGTTAGATTGGCTAAGTATCCAGATATCCAAATCACCATGGACATCCTTGTTATTGATGTGCCAAACAAGTGGGGGATGTTGCTTACTAGGAAATGGGGTGCCACTTTGGGAGGATCAATTCAAATGGATTAGACCTATGCCACCGTACCAGCATCGAAGTTTTCACTTGTAAAGTTGTATTCTAAGAAGGAAAAAAGACACCATGTTGAAAACCCTCAAAGACCATTAAATGAGTATGCTTAACACACAGATGAACATGGGACCTATCAAATCAACTCCACCTTCTTGGAACCCCTCCAAGAAGAAATAAAAACTGAAAAACTTAGTGAATTATGGAGGATGAATTTTGATGGTGCTTACTCTAGAACAGGCAAGGGGGCTGGGGTTGTTATTATTTCACCAGAGGGTAAGGTTTTCAACTTTGCTTTCAGATTGGAATTTGAAGCAACAAACAATGTAGCGAAGTATGAGGCACTTCTACTAGGCATTGAGATTGCCAAGGACATGGGGATCAAGTTGCTTAGTATTTAAGGGGATTCTGACTTAATTGTCCAACAAGTTAAGGGTCAGTTTGCATGTAAGTGTCAAAGACTTAAAAAATATAGAAACGCAATCTGGGATACAATGGAATTCTTTGATGCCCTTAATATAGAAGCAATCCCTAGAGATCAGAATAGTGCCTCCGATAAGCTTGCAGTTTCAGCGTCAACTCTTCAGCCATCGGATGAGATGTTAGAGGGGGATTGTCCTTTAGAGATTAACTTCAGACCTTCTGTTCCTGATAATGTAGAAAATTGGCAGGTCTTCAAAGATGATGAGCAAATTTTGAGATTTATTCATAATGTCGATGAATTCCTAAACTTTAAAGTAAATGATCATGAGGAAAATAAAGAGTACCATGGGGAAGGCGACCAGTTTAATAATCCTATCCCACGTGGTCTAGTTGCCTTAGAAAACATCTTTGATAGGCAGGACAAAAAAAAGAGTAATGTTGAGCAAATGAAACCAGGGGATTACAATGAAATCAACATTGGAACGGAAACATAACCTAAAATAATAAAAACTGGTAAAGGTACTTCCAAAAAAGAAAGGAACAGCCTTATAAACTTGGTCAAAGAGTATAGGGATGTATTTGCCTTTACTTACGATGAATTCGAAGCATTTAGGGAAGATGTCTTTCAACATACCATTCCCTTGAAACCAGAGTGTCAAAAGGGCAAGCCTTTCAGACAAAAACTTAGGCAAATAAATCCTAAGTTAGCACCAAATATTAAAAAGAAGTTAGAAAAAATGTTAGCAGCAGGAATAATAGCTCCTACAAGACATTCAACGTAGTGTTCTAACTTGGTAGTAGTTAGAAAAAAGAACGGGAGTTTAAGGATATGTATAGATTTCAGAAATCTAAACATAGCATGTTAGAAGGACAATTACCCCCTCCCCAACATGGAGACCCTCCTCCAACGGGTCACTGGATCAAACATGATGTCAATGCTAGATGGTTTTTTTGGCTATAATCAAGTAGTCATTCAAGAAGAGGATAGGCATAAAACCACTTTCACAACTCCTTGGGGCACTTTTGAATATCTGAGAATGCCCTTTGGCCTTTTAAATGCAGGAACAACTTTCCAAAAGGCCATGGATTATGCTTTCAAGGAGTTGATTGGTAAAATCATTGAGATCTATCAAGATGATCTTACTGTATTTTCGAAAGAAAGATCCAGCCATGTTGGTCATCTCAGGCAGATCTTTGAGAGATGTAGGAAGTATGGTATTTCTTTGAATCCGGCTTAGTCAGTTTTGGGCATAGAAGAAGGAAAACTCTTGGGACACATCATCAATAAGGACGGTGTCAAGATTGACCCTGAAAGAATGGAGGCCATAAGAAAGATTCCCCTACCTAAGAATGTAAAAGCCCTCCAATCCTTCAATGGTCATATAAATTCTATCAAAAGATTTATTCCTAACTTGGCCGAATTAATGAAACCTACGCAGGCCTTACTTAAGAAAAATGCCAAGCTTGTATGGCCTAGTGAAGGAAGGGAAGCCTTTGATTGTATAAAGAATGTCATTACCAGGTCTCCAGTCTTAGTCAGCTAGGCCAAGATCTTTCCAAATAGGGGATACTGTCCTCTTATGGGATAAGAGAAGGGAGAAGCCTAGGAAGCATGGAAAATTTGATAGCCTTTGGAAAGGCCCATTTATCATCCGCGACTACTGGCACAAATTCCTTTTTACTTAACACCGTGGATGGAAATACATTAAACTTGCCCATGAATGGCCAACACTTGAAGCCCTTTTATCGAAACAACCTCCAAGATGACCAAGGGGTCATCCCAGGGCTTTTCTAAACCCATCCTTGTTGTATTTTTATGTACTTTATTTTTGTACCATATTTTATGTATCATATCCATATAGAATGTTGTATCTTAACTTCTGTATATTAGCATTTGTATCATATTTCATTTATATTTTGAAAAAGAAAAAAGTTTATTTCATGTACTTTGATTTGAAAAAGCAAAAAATATTTTTTTGGTATTTCATCATGGCTTATTTTTATATCATATACATGGGACTAAGACACTTTTGTTTACATGTAAGTATCAGAGATTCCTGGATTCTCAAGCACTCTCTTTGATCAATAAATCAAGCGAGTACCCGTCCCGCAGTTAGAGCCAAATGTTACCAACTTATTTGTACCATAGTTGGATTAGCTGAGGAGCCGCCAGTTGACAAACATGATAAATGTTTGTTTCCAGTGTATCAGATGATCAGCCTTTGTGCCTAGCCAGTTTTGGCTAGTCAGTTTTTGTTTTGAATAACTATGACCATGGCCCCGCGAGGTTTGTAATAAAATGTGCTAGTAGGGTGTTTTGAGTGGTTCGGTCTCTTAAGACATAGAATTTCAACTAAGGTATTCCAGAGAGTTTTTTGCCCTTGACAATTATGCTTTGCCTATAGCCGAGTATAATTGACGAGGTTTTCTCCCGCTTCCTCCAAAGCTGGAATGCCGATTTTGAATTCTGGGCCTTCGAGGGTTATTAGAGCCCAACTGAGTATGTATAAACCTACTAGACATTATTAGAATAGACTATGGTCATGTCCTAAGTCACTAGGACCCTTAGAAAAAATTCCGAAAAAAATTTACCAACCGCGTCAAATTTTTAATTTTTTAATTTTCCTTAAGTTTTTAATTAAATTTTTCCATAATTTAAATGGAAAAATTCAATTTGTAATAAGTCAGCCATCAAGGGCCCATTTTCAGTTATTGAAGGCTCTAACCTTAAGCCAAAAATCATTCATGATTAGCTAGCTAGCTATGTAACAGGACACTTCCAAACTGGGCCCATGTCCCGTGTTCCACGTGTCGGACACGACACTTGCCCTAATACGTGTCCGACACCATAATTTTCGTGTCCCAAAATCTGGACACTTTTCAACACGTGTCGGACACTTGCCAGAAACGTGTCCTGATTTCTGGACATGTGTCCTATCAAAAAGCGTTTAAAGGAGGAGGATAGAGGAAAGAGCTACTAATTTCTGGACATGTGACAGTAATGTTAATTTTGACATGGAGGAGTAGGAAGACGTTTGACAATGGCTAGTACCATTGATGAGCTATGATATTCCTACTCATGGCTATTTAGTATTTTCATTTTGTATCTAGTGGTATAGTAGATACTAGACTTAGTACTAAGTAGTATCTACTCTATTTTGTATTTGTCAGTGGCATTCTCTCGATATCTATGTAATACATTTTGATTTTTGTGGTTTAATGAGAAATATCAAATATGCAATTTATGGTTCAAAGTTCATGATTCATTGATAATTTTATAACTGATTCATCATTGTCAAATTTCAATTGAATGATATTATGATTGATGTACATTGTATATACTTCTAGTTTTTAAAAAATGTAGATCTTTATGTATTTTTTTAATATATATATAAAACATGCCCCCCATGTCCTATTTCTGGGCTCGTCGTGTCTCGTGTCGAATACTCATATTTTTGTGTCCTTCGTGTCCCGTGTCCTCGTGTCATGTGACTTAGCTAGCCAGCTAGCTCTAAGTTTCAGATCATCATTCAACCACATAACTCATAATTTCTCAAAAAAATAAGTTTTGGGGAAATTATTGATTAAATAATAAAAATAATTATTTTGGAGAAAATCCAAATCTCTCCAAATTAATCCGAATTGAGCAAAATGAAATGCAGAATGACATGGCATCGAGCATTAATGATGATTGGAGTTAA
The DNA here is from genome assembly GCA_001517045.1 of Pseudotsuga menziesii. Classification (NCBI taxonomy): domain Eukaryota; kingdom Viridiplantae; phylum Streptophyta; class Pinopsida; order Pinales; family Pinaceae; genus Pseudotsuga; species Pseudotsuga menziesii. The sequence continues at coordinate 534,306 of LPNX010330674.1, forward strand.
CAGAACTCAGCTTCAGTCAACATTCAATGAGCATTGAGTTATCATTCACTTGGCAAATTCGCCTCCTTCAATGATGACCACGTTTGGGTGATGTGGACCCTATCTATTTGTTCGTTGATTCATTCGAGGTTGAGCATTGACATGTGTCCATGGATTCTAGGTTTTGGCTCCTCCAAACCTAGCACAAGCCTCCTTATGGCCTCACGCCTACCTCCCTAACCTAAAACCTGTGCTCTTCCTCTCCCTCACGCCCTTGCACTAGATCCTCACGTTTTTTATGATGGAGGGCTCATATAACATGGAGATAGTTTGGTTAGGCTTGGAGTGGGGGCCCCTTGCCTAGGTGGAGGCCTCCCCTCACTCTTAGCTCTTTATCTTAGGTTTTGCACCCTCCCTGCATGGTGTGGTGTTAAGGTTTTGGGCTTCCTTTCATTGTATAAATAGAGGCTCCTTTAGCTCTATTCGGATGGAACTTTTGTGTTGGAGTTACTCTGTAAAAATTGTATCAAGCTTTGCTTGCATTTGATTAATAAGAATTTCGACTTTGGAGGTCCATGAGCTCTTTACGTGTGGTGAATGTTTCGTGGTTGAGGTGATACTACTTCTAACCCATTACTTTTTTACTTGAATGAGATCAGTTTATTTGTTAAGCTCAAGAGGGCCACTGTTGGCACGGTAGAGTAATTGTTTGTAGTTTCAAATCAATTATTTATGCAAAGTAGGTTATAATCCTGATGAATATGAGTAGTTAATTATACGTAATATTGATCTTGATTGAACTATCTTAGCATACTTTCAATGGAAGGATACACACCAATATTTATCTCTTTATTCAAGTGATTCGGTCTCTTTTCTTCTCTCTATTTTTCCTGTGTATGTTTGTGAGAATTCTTAGTAGCAAGATCTATTTCCTATTTCTTCTCTCTATTTCATGTGATATGATCTCACTTGTATCTGAGTTTTGGTATTAGCAGTGTTCACAGGTTGAAGAAGGGTGCGAGTTCAGCTACATCTAGCCCAAGCTTCTAGCAACCAGTTGTTTAACACTTTGTGATTGCAGGGCCTACAAGGATCGTGTTCTTCTCATACGAAAGAAAGCCGGAGTCTTCCTCCATCTCTTGTGTTCCATCCACAAGAAACTTCCTTCTCTACCCTTCTCTTTAATTCTTTGCATTGCTCAAGAAATAGATCCAAGCTTTCAATACTCATTATTCAGATCTATCTTTCAGGGCTTTGTTAGATCCAGTTTCATTCATTAGATCTAGGGAAAATTTGTGCTTTGCATGTAAAATTCTAAAAAAAATTCTAAGTATAAAATTTTTCCAAAATTTTTATTTTTGCATTGTCTTTCCTACTATCTTTTAGTAATATATGCTCGCTGATTTTTCATTTTTGTGATAGGTACAGCGGAAATGCTGGCAAAATTTTGAAGAATCAAGCTTAAAAAGACTCATACTCCCCCTTTCTTCTTTCCCCTTTCTGCAGCTTGGTCCAAAAGTCTTCCAAGAATAAGAAAAGAAGCAAAAAATGCATCAAAAGAAAGCATTGTAAACAAATTAATAAAGAGCAAGTGGGATTACGGCTCCCACACGCCTCTTCCCCCATTTGGGGGAAGCTTGTATCATCTCCGTATTTTCATGTTTTGTTTCATAATTTGATAAAAGAAGAATAGGATAGAATAGTTTCAAATTGTTAGAAGTTCGCTTTTCATTGAAGTTAGATAGAAAAGTTGATTAGTTCATCTTCCATAAAGTAGAAAAGATAAAAAGTTTCCTGCTTTATTGCTTAGTTAATTCAAAGTTTTATTTACCTTTTTGATATAATATTGCAAAACCTAAAAAATACCAAAATCTCTTGAATCTCACTTTGTGGATCAAGAGTGCTCTCTATCGAAGAGTTGCTTTTTTTTTGTTATCTTTTGTTTTGTTTACTTACCCCCATGCTCTCTCGATTAGGACCTAAAAACCTGAAAGAGACTCTTGGGTAGATTAGCTCTTTTAATTTTTACTGAGGATTAATCAATTAATTGCTAAAGTCTCTTGAACTTGCCATAGCCCAAGTCAAAAGCACTCTTTATCGGAGAGCATTGTTAGACTTGCATTTTCCTTGCATTAGGCATATAGAATAGCTAAGTCTCTTGAACCTTTGTCCTAAGACAAGGTCAAGAGTGCTCTTTGTCGGAGAGTATTAATTAATTTACTTAATAAAATTTTGCAACTCACATTCCCCTAATTAATTAACTTCGTTGATTATCCTTCACCTAGTATGCTCTGCCGACTTTCGGGTTGGACTCGTACTCAGAACAGTGAACGGACTTGCTAAGTTCGCAAAGAAAAACATAATAAAATTTTTACCCATAACCAACGCACCGGCGTTGTAGAAAATTCCATAAGTTTTTCTTAGTAAAGGCGCTGGAACTACCCGTTGTCTAAGCTTCTCAGCTAGCTAGTCAATCTTCGCGATACCAGCCTGGGATACTGAGCGGGCCGTCATGTCTCCAACGGATTAACTTAGAACATTTTCCCGGCTATTGAAAACCTTTCGCTGAAACCATAAGCAAGATCATTTAAAATTGTTAAAATTAACCAAGATTAAGCACAATAAACATTCACTGGCATCATTTTGAGATTCACATCATATTTACGCTCGAAGCATCTCTGATAAATTGACTCCATAGGCACTGGTTCTATCTTTTACGCACTGTTGATTATCTGGGCCATTTGTCCATTGGATGTTTTGATTATAAGTTATATCTGTGAATGCTTTATCATTTCGTGAGTTCTCAAATTATTGTCTATCTTTTAATTCTTGTGATAGCAACGTGGATTGCTTTGTCTTGTGTTTAGAATTCATAATAAACAAACATATTTCATCATAATAACTCATAAACAACACCCATCTACATTCGTAACCATTAAAAACACTTTAACAACTTAAGATCCATAGAAACTCTTTTGTAGGGACTACCCCCCTTGGCTTCGTTAAGAGTTAGCCTAAACAGAGGAGCTAGGAGTAGGTGACAGTACCTAGCTATTGCATCGTTGTAACACTATTGAAACTTTGCGAAACCAGTGCTACCTTCTTGGACCTGCAACAAAAACCTTGGTTTACATACAAATACCTTGAGTCTTCTTACTGTGGGATACTTAGAGAACTGCTCTGATATCATGTAAAATTTTATTTTTAAACGCTTGATTTACAACTTCTTTAATGTTTTCTTCATTTACAACTTAGCAAATAACTATATTGCAAAATTGAACATTAAAAATAAAAATACATTGTCTAAACAACCGAATAAATGCACAACATAAACAAATAGCATCCACACAAGATACACAAGGATTTACCCTAGAAACCTCAATCCTTCGAGGAAAACTAGCAAATGTTTATCCTCTTCTTATTGTGGGATTTGTTTACAATAGCACTACAGCAATCCTCCCAATAAACCCTCTGGATCTAGACCAAAACTCTTTGGAAATACCTCTAGCCACAACGTATGGCTTTCTGAGACCAAACCACACTGAAGATGCCCCAAATCCTCTCTGCAAACTCTATAGACAAACTCTAGATCCACCTTAGATCTAGTAGACAACAAAGAAGTAACTCTACCCTAGAAAAACTATGATCTCAAACTTAGATCTGGACTGCTCACTACAAGATGAAACCCGTCTCTTGCAATTGTGATAATGAAATCATACTCTAAGGCTTCTTTTATAATCTCACTCATGCAAAAACCATGGACCCAATACCATGCGACCTCCAATACTATGGGACACATAATACCATGGACCCAATACCATGGGACCCTCTAATACAATTTACATGAACTGCTTTAAATTCACCTTTATAATATATGTCTAGGAGTCACCTCAACTCCTATGTTGCTAGGTACCGCCAACATAGAAGTACCTACCGAGCTACAAAAACTACAAAACTAATTAACCAAGGTCAATAAAAGAAAACACACAATTTGAACTTATGTGCCTCCATCATTACATTAATGATTGCAAGTATCATGGGTCCTCTTCTCATATGGCAAATACTTGCAAGTTTTCCAAAGGCGTACCTTCAACAAGTTCTCATTCAACAAATTCACAAGGACCGAGACTTCTTTCCCACCTTCATCGATACCTAACAAGTGGTGCAGGTATCACAAGAAAACACTCATACCTCAAAAGAATGTTGTGTCCTCAAAAGCAAAGGAAACAATGCTCAACTCTACACCCTTTCTCTCAAATTAAAACTAAGCAACCCCTACCTTATGAACAAGTATTATCATCTTAACATGACACTTTTTACCTCTCAACTTGAACCTAAAATTTTGAACCACTTCCCCAACTCAATCTTTGGGGTGATGTGCCACATGATACTCAAACCTACTTCATTGGATGCATCAACACGATTCACCTTAAGCCTTAAACTTCAAAATCAAACTTGGAACCTTCCTTATTAGACTTTAACTATGATGAGTGATAAACAACCAAGATAGCCCTTCTACCCATCCCACTTTCTATGACACCTTGCTTTGTCAAGTCTCGTTTGTTGTGAGTACTTTCTACCCCCCAAAGCCTGCTTCACCCAAAGCGCCACTCGTTGCCTTTGATGCAAGGCTCGCTTTCACTTGTGCTCGTCTCCTCCCTTCTGGAGGCTCCTCCCACATGATACTCAACCTACTTCATTGGATGCATCAGCACGATTCACCTTAAGCCTTAAACTTCAAAATCAAACTTGGAACCTTCCTTATTAGACTTTAACTATGATGAGTGATTAGCAACCAACATAGCCCTTCTACCTATCCCACTTTCTATGACACCTTGCTTTGTCAAGTCTCATTTGTTGGGAGTACTTTCTACCCCCCAAAGCCTATTTCACCCAAAGCACTACTCGTTGCCTTTGATGCAAGGCTCACTTTCACTTGTGCTCATCTCCTCCCTTCTGGAGGCTCCTCCCACATGATACTCAACCTACTTCATTGGATGCATCAGCACGATTCACCTTAAGCCTTAAACTTCAAAATCAAACTTGGAACCTTCCTTATTAGACTTTAAATATGATGAGTGATAAGCAACCAAGATAACCCTTCTACCCATCCCGCTTTCTATGACACCTTGCTTTGTCAAGTCTCATTTGTTGTGAGTACTTTCTACCCCCCAAAGCCTGCTTCACCCAAAGCGCTACTCGTTGCCTTTAATGCAAGACTCACTTTCCCTTGTGCTCGTCTCCTCCCTTCTAGAAGCCCCTCCTACTCCTCTTTTCCTTACCATGCACCCAATATAGCCCTTCATAGACTTTAACTATGATGAGTGGTTAAAAACCAAGATAGCCCTTCTACCCATCCCACTTTCTATGACACCTTGCTTTGTGAAGTCTCATTTGTTGTGAGTGCTTTCTACTGCACAAAGCCTGCTTCACCCAAAGTGCTACTGGTTTCCTTTGATGCAAGGCTCACTTTCACTTGTGCTCATCTCCTCCCTTCTAGAGGCTCCTCCCACTCCTCTTTTCCTTGCCATGCATCCTTCCTTTGTCATGCTTGTTCAAGGTCCCCCAAAGGCACCTTCCTTTAGCCTTCAATGTCCCATCCCATAGGAGATAACCACCTTTCCTACTTCACCTCCAATGCCTCCTATTGTTGTTGTTTTCCTCGCTTAGTTCCATGTTGGGCACATGGCTGCCTCTTCCTCCGCTTCGCCTTGTCAAGTCTGCTCAAAGTCACCTTGGCCCCAAATATATCGTGCCCCACTTAGTTCTTCTCCTTCTCTCTCATCTTATCCCAACTCAACCTTCCCCTATCATTTTGATGTGTTTCTACGATGACCACCTTTCTTGCCCTTGGTCTCCCTATGTAAAATCAAGGGGCACTCCATCCAAGGAGTGTTATGCAAACACAACTTTCTCTTTTCCTAATGATCTCTCTTTTTCTCCATCTAAGGAGTGCCCTACTTTATTCTTCTCCTTCTCTCTCATCTTATCCCAACTCAACCTTCCCCTATCATTTTGATGTGTTTCTACGATGACCACCTTTCTTGCCCTTGGTCTCCCTATGTAAAATCAAGGGGCACTCCATCCAAGGAGTGTTATGCAAACACAACTTTCTCTTTTCCTAATGATCTCTCTTTTTCTCCATCTAAGGAGTGCCCTACTTTATTCTTCTCCTTCTCTCTCATCTTATCCCAACTCAACCTTCCCCTATCATTTTGATGTGTTTCTACGATGACCACCTTTCTTGCCCTTGGTCTCCCTATGTAAAATCAAGGGGCACTCCATCCAAGGAGTGTTATGCAAACACAACTTTCTCTTTTCCTAATGATCTCTCTTTTTCTCCATCTAAGGAGTGCCCTACTTTATTCTTCTCCT
>LPNX010330674.1:540730-573843 GCA_001517045.1 Pseudotsuga menziesii
CCACTCTCTTATCTTAGCCTAACCCAACTTTCCCTATCCTTTTGATGTGTTTGCACAATGACCACCTATCTTGCCCTTGTGCTCCCTCTCTAAAATAAAGGGTGCCCTCCATCCAAGGAGTTTCCCCTTGTCTCCTCTCATGGACCTCATGAACTCACTTCTTTTTCTTTATTTTCATGGCTCGGGTGGTCTTGCTATTGAGTTCCTATCTTAGTTCCTAGTATTTCTTTATTTTTAGCCTTAGTCACATATGTTGCCTTTGTTGGTCTACTAGCTTTGTTGCCTCTTTACATACCACACTTTGTGTTGAAGACAATTGTCATATTTAGAGCTTACACAGATTAGGACTTAGACGTAGATGAATAATAAAGTCTCACTAATAAAGTGATGTAATAATGAGGTTTTAATATATTACTTAATGTGGTGGTTATTAGTTGGGTATTTGGGAATTACGTAATGTACTCCTCTCCACCTACTATGTAATGAGACGTTACATCATCTACTGAATGAATCAATCCACTCTTTCTCGGTATTACGTGCATTCGTCTCCACACATATGCATGTAAATCTCACATGGTATCATAGCCACGATGAAGACAAGTCGAGGAAGCGAGAGAAGGAACCAAGAGACTGTTGTGAGCAAAGAAGGCATCAAGGGACTCCTCACACACATTGGATAGAGAAACTAAGGAAGTCGATGCATGCAAAGTTGCATCTTTTAATTAAAAAAAGGGGTTCGTGAATGTGGTGAATTGCATTCGTAAAGGAGATACTTGTGGCGATTCATGTTAGAGAAAAGAAGCAACCATTGATTATTGTGATTGCCAGTCACGAGGTAAATGAAATCAAAGCCACAATTGTTATAGTCAATGAATAGAGAGATAGGTTATCTCATTTTGCTAAGTCAACAATTTCAAGATTAAAAGAGACACTAAAAGGGTTTGATAAGTTGCAACTAGAGGCCATAAGTTGTCGTGAAAGGTTTGTTGCCGCCTTTCACACATCTTGGGGGGGGGCGTGGCAGAAATCTTCAAGCCACTCGATGTTTCCTTGGGGTCAAATCTCGAGTCAAGGCTGTCACCTTGTTCTTGACTCCTCTTTTTAGGCAACTCCTAATCGAAGCCAAGGAGGGTAGATCCTATTCGTTTCCAAGGTTGTTAAGAATTAGTGTGATGATTGATGATCGAGTGAGTTATTTAGGAGTTTGATGAAAATACTGAAACAAGATGTTTGCAATAAGAATTGTAAGCACAACAATATATAGATTAGCTTAACACATGATATACAAATGATATCGAAGCAAATGATTGTATGATAAAAATACTAGTGCCAAAAAATGGAGTCGAAAATAAAAAAAGTGTTGTTGTAGTGCTAAGAAATGTGTTGCAAATGCTCTTGGTCAGTTTTAGATTATTGTGGACAATGAGTGAATTAGATTAGGGAGAAGGGAACTCCAAATATACCTGAAAGTACGAGGACTATGTCCAAAATTCTTATCGATACGGTTCCACGTGAGGAATATGTGGGCTGGATCGAAGTCTTTGAGACGTGTCCAACACTACACCAACACGAGTGTAGCCTGACGGTGTCTTGAAGTCACTACCCAGTTGTTCCCGCTTCCTTTGTGAACTTTCCCTACAACAGATTAAATCAAGGCGTTGGATTTTTCCTTAGGAGGTTAATTCAAATGTGGGACTAATTACTAGTCGCCCACGTTGCTTTTGATGCAACCAACTGTTCGATCGAACCGCAGCGACGCAGAGCATACACAACGGAGTCTTGATGATTTTATAAAATTTAAAGACTATGTTTGTTTGTTAAAGAGGAAAAGATTAACCTCCAAGAATCTCTTTCGGCTCAAATGAATCTCAATCGGGAAAGCAAATAGGGGTAAATTTTAAACGATAAGTAAAAATAAAACCAAGATACTAAAAGAAACAATGGTTTTCTAATTAAGCCTACCACGCATCTCTTTCCCCTTTCGAGTAACTCGAGAAGTCGTACGGTTAGTATTAGTGTTACTCATCAAATAAAAATATAAATGAATGCACAAATCAAAGTATACTATTCTGCAAAAGAAACTAAACTAAACAAGCAAAACATGAAAAATGGCACCGACACAAATCCCCCCTGGGGGGATGGGGAGCGGGCTCTGATGAGCCTACTCAAGAAATTTTATTATACTCTGTTACAATGCCTAAAGAAGAATGCTCTTTGGTCTTTGTTATCTAGGATCCAAAGGCTTACAACTTAGTCAAAAATCGACCGAAATCGAAAAGGGAAACTTCAGGAAGCTCCGAATGGCTCAAATCTCTGAAATTTGGCCAACGTTTGCTTCTCTTTTTTGACAAACCTGCAAAAATCAGCAAGCTATTAAAAGTAGAATATGCTCAAAAACACTTAGGAATGTCTTTGAACAATTCCCAGCAAACACTACAAAATTCTAAGTTAAAAACTTGAAAAGAAATGCTTACAAATAACCAAAGAAAGCAAGCTTTCCTTGGGCTCATGGCTTGCTTTTTAAGCAGCCAATATGATGTGCACTTTTATGCTAGATCTAAAATTGAAAGCATCGAAAACAAATCTTTAGACTTTGCAAGATACAAAACATACTCCTTTTGGACAAAACTTGCAAGAAAAGACTTTAATGACTAGATCTAATTGAGATATAACTTTTAAAATGCTTAAATCTATATATCAGAACTCAGATCTATATAGAATATTACTCTTACAACTAGATCTAAAGACAAATAACCAAGTAACCAGGTAAACTTTTAGATTTAGAAGGAGGAAGAGATATGGAGAGGAAAGGCTTGTTGCCACAAAGAGTTGGCCCAAAGGCTTCGTAGTGGGATGCCGAGGGACCATGTCGTTTAGAGATGTCAGAAGTAACGTGGAGTCAAACTAGATCCATGATTCCTCCAAGCTAAGCAACCTATAAATTAATCAACGAACTTGCAAACCCGTGAGATCTGGTGATTACACGTAAATCGAGATTAAAACAACATGCATATAATCTTATAAAACATGTCAAATCTAGATCTCTAAGTACATGTATTCAAAATAGAAGAAACAAGTAAACATACTTATAACCTTCTATTTCTAATGATTGGGAGCAATCCTTGTTCAGCGAGATTCATAAACCAAGATGCAATAATTTGAAACAACACACAGATTACCTCATGAAGATCAAACAACATTGGCCCACACACAATAGCACCACACCATTAGCCTCCAAAGCTTTCTTTATTATAGCAAAATCACAAAATATTGTATCAATTACAACTAGCAAGCACCTTCATCCAACTCTTAACTAGTTTGGAATGAGAGGGTTGTGCTTTATTTATAGCAAGAGCAAGAGAAAGTGGGTGCATTTAACACTGGCAGAGGATGTTCAGTTGAGAGATAGTTTAACTGAGTTTGAACTGAGTTGAAGTGACTTGAAGTGAAGTGGAACTGGAGAGGTGGATGACATCTCTCCTACCTAACTCCACCAACCCATCCATTAAAAGCCACATCACCCAACTCACTCATTGATCCAAGAGGTTGGTGTCAAACCTCACGTGTGAGTTCTCACCAAAATCATTCGCATCTCCCACCAAACTAATGCACTATCTCATCACCAAATCATCTGACATATCATAAATAAAACATAACCAAGGTTTTTTCTTTAAACTCTTATGAAGAGAGGCCCACCCCTCCTTCATACCACTCGCATGCTTGAAGTTGGCGTGAAGTTTATGAAGTTGACGTCACCTCTTATTAAGCCATATGATATACCACACTTGTAACCAAAGTTTAAGTTAAACTTCATGTTGAAGAGGGGTCGCATGCTTATGGAGGACCCATGCCATGTCACTTCCCCACCTAAACATTTGATTTTTTTACTTTTTAAATTTTTTACTTTGGTGCCAAAATGATGCACTTTTGGCATTAAAATACCAATCTGATGCTCCATTAGCCCAAAAATGCTCAACGGGGTGTTTTAGGCTGCAAATTTCTAAAAGAAGTTGGTTCTCTAAGGTTTTTTAGGGTTTACACCCTATCCTAAGATCAACACACTCACCCCTTCTTTATTTTTTCATCTCATATATATTGTAGAGTTGCTGAAGTATATTGTCGATTTCCAAAACAAGTTGTTACTCTTATATTTTTGGGTCTAAAAAGGTGACTTGATGCCTATGGATTCAAAATTATTGTTTTTTTTACTAAATAGCTTTGATTATGATGTTTGGGAAGAGCAAATCATTGCCCTTCTTTGGAGCATGGGTTTCTTGATGTACCCAGTAAAACTCAATTCTCCAAATATTCAAGGCATGACTTTATATGCTTTGCATTTCAGCATGTCTGAATCAACTACATGGGCCCCTCTTCAAGATAGTCTATGTGATCATTCTACTCATCCAATGACTGAAAGCACAATTGTTATTGTTTTATTAAGTCCTTGTTGACACCAACACATTTGGAGATGCTCTTTATGTTCTAGCATTTGGTGGGTTTATAATGGATGCTTCGGTTGGTGATCAATGCATACTTCTCAAATATTAGAGTTGGTTTATAGTGACATTTTTGCAATGTTCCACGGAGTTTTCAGGACGGTGGAGCGTGGGAACAAGGAAATGCACAAGGGGGATTTGTGGAAGCCACCCAAATTTAGGGAAATTTCAAGGAAATGGGGAGATGACAGAGTCATAAAAAATAATTTGAAATATAAAAATGATAAATCCCAACATAACTATTTCCACGTAAAAAGTGTTAAAGATAATGCAGCGACGAGAGCCATTCTCTGGGAGGATGGCACCCTAGTCAGTTAACTAGAGTTCCTGGTCAATTAACTAGGCAGTTTAAGTCCCTAGCAAGCATCTAGGGCCCCTAGCAGTTATCTACGGATCTTAGTCTGGGACCAAGGAGTACAAAGCCATGGCAAAAGTCCCTAGCTGATCACTAGGGCCTCCTGATCAATTACACCAAAGAGATTCGTGGTTTGGGACCAAGCAATGGATAACCCTAGCATTTATCTAGGGTACTTGATCTGGGACTAAGTCAGATAAGCCCCTAGCAGTTATCTAGGGTACTCGATCTGGGACTAAGTCAAATAAGCCCCTAGCAGTTATCTAGGGCCTCTAGTTGATCCCTAGGGTACCTGGTCAATTAACCAGGTGGATCCTGGTCAATTAACCAAGTGGATCTTGGTCAGTTAACTAAGATGATGATGTGTGATGCCCTCCTATCCTAGGTCTTTGAGATGGTTGAGCTAGGTTGTTTCATCAAGAGGTTGGCCACCCCTTTATGGAGTCACTAGCATTTGAACTTAGGAGCAGTCAAGAGGACCAAAGGATCACACCATCCAATTTTAACCTTCCTTATATGGTGATGATGAACTTCCAGTTATTGCATGGGACATATGTGGACCACATACCTTGAGAGAGAGGGTTTAGGGGTTGTTGCTCCTTTTATTTAGCCCTGTGTTGAACCTTGGTCACTACCTCCATTGATATCCTTATGGTTAGCCCTTTTGTTGATGTGTGGTTAGAAGGGTTGTTTTCCCCTCCTCTCCTAGGTCTTCGAGATGGTTGAGCTAGGTTGTTTCATCAAGGGATTGACCACCCCTTGATGGAGTCACTAGCATTTGACCTTAGGAGCAGTCAAGAGGACCAGAGGATCACATCATCCAGTATGAATCTTCCTTATAAGTTATATGGTGATGATGAACTTCCAGTTATTGTATGGGACATATGAGTGAAGAAAAATAAATGACATTAACATGAATATTTCATTCACACATTCTGTCGAACACTTGAATGTCTAGGGTTTATGATTAAAAATTTACTCTTAAACTTCAAATACAAACCACCATATTCAAGATCTTCTCAAATACTGAAGTAATCATTCACACATGAAAACACAGATGGTTTTGTCAACAAACCGAGCAAAACCCCAACTCCTGGGGAAAACCCTAGAAAGAAGAAATTTTTATCAAAGAAGAATACTCATAAATATTTCTATCTACACATGAAATCATTCCTTCAACCCTCACTGACAAGAATACCCAGACTGGAACAGCAGCAAAATACCCCGATTTTCATGCCCTTTAATTGTTGTACGAGCTACACTTTCTATTATACTCTGCCTCGAAAACCATGCCTGCAATTAATGCAGTTGTACAACCTGTCAATCTGCAATTAATTCGGTTGTACTTTGCCTCAGGATTTGTGCCCACACATGCAATGTACGGCCTGTTTCAAACTGTTGTTGTACAAATTAATCCAGGGTGCCTTGGGATTTGTGTTGTTCCTCTCCCTAGGATTTGTGCCACTCTAGGGTATACCTTCTCTTTCTCTCTCTCTTCATTAATGGTATGCTTAACTTGTCCTTTCTCTCTTGTTTTATACTTTAAAGTTTGTAACTATCTAGCTAACCACCTAATCTATGGTTGAGATACATTTACAAAATCAAGGGACATCATTTAATGTACCGAGTTTTAATAATTAACTCGCTTTAATTATTAAATAAACTTTAAGTGAGACCCATTCTATAAAGTACAAAACACCAAATTTTATTTATATATAACTCACTTTATACATAAATATACAAAGGACAAATTCTAAGTCCTCTTTATCACACCACACTAAAAATATAAAGAGGACCTTCAGAGTTAACTTTCCAACAATGAGGACCACATACCTTGAAAGAGAGGGTTTAGGGGTTGTTGCTCCTTTTGTTTATCCCTGTGTTGAACCTTGATCGCTCCCTCCTTTGTTATCCTTGTGGTTAGCCCTTTTGTTGATGTGTGGTTAAAAGGGTTGTTTTCCCCACCTTGTAGCCCTCTTATTGACTTATGGTTAGTCTTGTGTTGACACCTCCTTGGTTATGTGAAAGCACCCCCCGTTTGAGTGCAGTAACTTAACCCTTTGTCATGTCCTTGGTACCCTCTACTAAGACGTCTTAACAATAGATTATATTTTTATATGTGGGAGCTTTTCTAAAAGCTCCATGTCTTAACCTTATTGGGTAACCCTAACCTCAATGACCAAATAGAAGGTGTAACCTTCTAGGGGTCATTGAGAGGCTATAAATATAAGCCTAGCCTTCATTATGAAAGCATCTTGAAGAGGTAATTCAACTCTAATTTTTTATGTGACTGATCTAGGGTTTTCAGCAGTCTTGTTTGGATGACATCTAGGGTTTCTATGCTTCTTGTGCTTTGGCACTCTCTTGGTTTTTGCTCTACTACACTGGGGTTGTTCCTTTTGAAGGTTGATTACTCTTCCTGTCTCTCACACATGTGAACCGTGAACTGTTTGAGGGTACTACTGCCTGTTGCGGACTACTTGAGGGTGTCATTTGCCATCTTATGGCTGTCGTCTACTGTGTAGACTGTTTGAGGGTACCGCTACCTATTGTGGATTGTTTGAGGTTGCCATACTTTGTTTAAGATCTACTTGAGGGCTGTGTTTAGACTCTTTTGCTCAACGTTGACTGTTTAGGGCTATTGTTTGTTGTTGTAGGCCTCCTTTGAGGTTGTCATTCACTGCTAAGCCCTCCTTTGGGACATCATCTGCCTTATTGAGGTCTGTTTGGGGTTGAGTGAGTTTCTTGTGGCTACTGATTGTTGTTTGAGGCTTGATTTGGGGTTGCGTTGACGCTTTCGCCCACTGTTGAGGTCCCTCTTGAGGCTGTCGTTCACTATTTTGAGGATGTCGAAGCTTGTTTTGAGGCTACTATCCACTATAATGTCTGTACATGGCATCCTTCTGATGTTTAAAAATTGTTTTGGGGCTGAATTTGGTCTTCTAGCCTAGCGTTGCTAGATAAGGGCTTATTTTGGACTGTGAGCATTTGTTGACAACCTCTGTTGATGTTTAAGGGTTGTTCTTGACTGGGTCGTACCCTAAGTACAACTATTGTACCTTCTATTGTACCTTTCTAATCCTATCCTTCAACACTTTGATTCTCTCTCTTTCAGGTATGCTCAGCCTCATACCCTCAGGTAAGGGTCAGTTTTGTCCCTATTACTTACTTGCCTCTGAGAGGCAAGATCTAATCTGAAAGTTAACTCGAAGTATAAGGAAGGTTCTCTACCCTAAACTAATTTATCAAATTTGATTTTATTTTTTGTTAATTAGATTTTATTTTTTACAGTTTACTACTGCTGTCCGATTGTGTTTTATTTCAGTATTTTTTTATCATTTACATTAAAGTACAATTTTTGTGAAATACCCCTAATTTTTAACAAAAAGTAAAACTAAAAACTAAATTCATCATTACTGAATGTATATCTATTAGTTATTACCATATCAAATTTCAAATTTGTAAATGATACTAAACTATGTGACTGTTACCATGTAAAAACTAAAAACTAAATATCATCAATATCATTATGCAATGTATCTCTAAATTCAAATTTCAAATTTGTAAAAGATAATGCAACAAATGCTAAGTTTGAAATAGTCAAATAGATACTGAACAGTGAACACAACGAAGTTAGAACAATGACAATTGCTCCAAGTTTAGTTGCAATATGGTTATGAAATGAAATCACGAGAGGGTTGTTGAAATGTTGCCTAGGAAGTGTTTGTCCATTCATGCCTTGGGGTAGACAAGGACATTTTAAATGTGGTCCCTAACACTTTTTAAAAGTGAGAATGATTTTATTTAATAAAGTGACTTTTAAAAATGAATTTGAGTCATTAATTATTTTAAAAGGTGACTTTATGAGAATTAAACAGGTGGGCGCGTAATAAAGTCTTGTTTAATATTTAAAAGTGAATTAAATGCTTTTAATGAGAAAAATGAGATTTAACTTGAGCCATAGATCTCATTTAGTTGGCTTTTACTCTAAGCCTTTGATTTTCTAATGGTGGTTACTCAAACAAAAAGGCTAGGGAAAGGCCCAACCTAATTCATTGTTCACATTCCAAAAAGAGAGTTTTTGGAGAGAGGAGCAAGAGAGAAGAAAGAAAAATTAGAGAGAGAAACCCTTGCACATTTTCCAAGGAGCAGAAGGGGCACATTTTTCTAGACAAATCGTACAACAAAGGAAGAGTAGGTCGTACAACACAATCCCCAAGACAAGTACAGCTACATTTATTGGCACAAATTTCCAAACGAGCCGTACAGGTTCACGTCGTACAGGGGCACGAAAATCGAGGCAAAGTTCAGCACAATTTTCGAGGAGACTGACAGTATTTAATGATGTTCATACAGTACAGAATTTTCCAAAATTTATTGTTGTTGTGTTGCATAAAAATCGAGGATAGTTTGCACACTTCCCTAGGTCGCACGTGTGAGGCCGTACAACAGGTTTTTAGTGCACAGATTTTGAGACGTCTGATATTTCCTGTTTTTCATTCAAAGATTGTTTGGCACGATTTTCGAGAAGAAATAAGGGAGATAAGTACTACAGTATTTATTTTGTAAATTTGTCTAAAAAATAAAATCTCTCTCTTGAACAGGTTTTCCCTTCAAGGTTTTATCTTGGACCAAATTGGTCAAAAACATTGAGTCTAAAATTTCATGTGTTGGCTATCATAAATTTTCAGAGTAAGAAAAAGTAGGCTGCCATAAATTTCTGAGTTTGCAAAAGTTGAAATAATCTCTTTCATGTTTTCAAGTTAAAAAATTTAATTTTTTATGAACATGCATATTGGTGTTTGGGCATTAAACAATATGCAGAGAACTGGAACTGAAACTGAAACCAAGTTGGGGTTACAAAACTTTTCAAGGGTAGGCTTTTAGGAAGATCTTGGACTCTTAGGTTAGTCTATGATTTGATTTAATTGTGTTTTAATTTTTTGACACATTTTAATATTTTAATTCGCATTTATTTTTATAGTAAAAGATGAAAATTGAGGGGGGCTTTTGCATGTCCTCCCACGTAGGCAGATGCCCAAAAGCCCCCTGGGGGAAACACATTTTGCACTTGGAGAAACTTGGGGAAAAGCATTTCCCCCAGAAGGGGGACGTGGGGAAATGTTTCCCCGTCCCGAAAGAATGGGGGAGCGAAGGGGCACGTTCCCCACCCTGGGGGATGCATCCTCGTGGAACACTGGATTTTTGTGCCTGTGACTACTTATTTGGGAGAATAAAATAACTGCTTTCTCATTTTATATATGATTCTACGAATGAATCTTCACATGTAATAGTGGATCTCTCCACATTATGATGTCAATCCTTTTTTGGATGTGTTATCTTTGATAGATTCTTCAAGATCAACTTGTGCCATCCTTTGTAACTTCAACAAAACTGCATGCTTCAATGGATCCTTCCTCTATAACTATGTCAAAAGCCACCTTCACCAAGTTGTGAAACCTTGTTGGTGTTGGAGATATAACATTTAGCCGCCAATGGGGTTATAACTTCACAATACAACCCACATTCAAGAAGTTGTGTGGCAATGCCTTCTCTCCAAGAACTATTGTTCAAATTAAGGGGGGATGTTGTGAATAGGGTCAACCTTGTTTTGAGTTGGGCATATGCATAAACACACTCACTTTTGTTTCTTGGCCAAGGCCAACCATATTTGTGTTGGGTATCCATACACCCACTCACTATTATATTCAAACTCTCTCAACATAATTCAAGCTTTCTTGGGTGTATTTGAGTTGGGTATCCATAAACCCACTCCCAATCTAGATTCAAGCTTTTTCAACTACATCCAAGCCCTCTCAGATGTCTTTGAGTTGGGTATACATAAACCCACACTCTTTTGTAGTACATCCACAATCAGCATTGTATAGGGTTGGGCATTCATAAACCAACTCTCTCATTTGTATTTCATCACTTAACTAAATGGGGGTTTTGGAATGATGGTGTAATATTATGGCCATGGCCTACCTCGTTATTATTGTTTATTACTGTGTATCTAGGGTTTGGCTTCTAGCCAACTTAATCAACGCTATTTTATTCAGCTCCTAGGTGGTTAAGACCTATGTCACAAGATTCGCCAAGCCTAGACCTCCAAGTTCAAAGTTCAAGGAACCTAAAAAAAATGAAAAATTCGTTAAGGTTCGACAAACCTAATCTGAAAACAAATTGAATGAGCAATCAAGCTCACCGAACCTCACAATATCAAACCTATTTGACCAATTCGGGCTCATTTTCAACAGTTTTTTCACTTTTCGGCTAGGGTTTCAACAAAATAGACATTTTACTTTCCTTTAGCACACACACTCGATGTCTACTTTGTCCACCATGAGAGTTTTTAGGTGTTTCCTATTCGTTTGTGCTGGGTTTTTTTACCTGTGACAACATGTTGCATATCCACTAGGTGAGTTCTTTAAATATGGTAATGTGGGATTAGAAATCAAAGAGGTGTACATACATGCATGCATACATACATATATATATATAGATGAACCTAATGTCAAATCTCATCCAAACTTCATGGGAAAATTCGAACCCGAATCGAACTTTAAAGGTCGTCAAACCCAAACCTTGTGACATAGGTTAAGACCGGCATAGTTATTATGTGGGCCCAAAACCCCTCTTGGGGAGAACACCCTACCTCTTGAGTTGCGTATAAATACACACTCGAGTCATTTGTCAATCAATCATTCTAATAAATGAGTGATTATTTATTTGTCAAGTCTTTTCTCTTTGGCTCTTAGGTTGCATCTTCTTCTCTCTAGTGCACTTATAGATTCTCACTCTAGTGCACTTATGGATCAATTCTAAGGCACACACTTGTCAGGATATTATGTTGTGGTGCCCTAGTACTGTTTTTCTCTTTGATTATTGCAGGAGTTAGGGTTTGCATGTTGGTTGCATTTATATCGGCTGAGGGTCAACTCGGACTCGGACTCTGACTCGAAATCGGTCGAGGATCAACTCGTACTCGGACACGGACTCAGCAATGAATTAGTAATGACTCGGTTGATTTGAATTTCATGACTCGGTTCACTAAAAAACACATAAAATATTTAAATTTTAAAGAAAAAAATATTTGAAATATTCTAATCCATGATTCCAAGGTATTAGAGACAAAATAACCGAAGTCTGCCCATATATATACTATATACCATATGAGGGTGTAGTTGTGAACATATCGAAATGGCACGATGTGTACTGTGCAATACATATCTGGAAGATTGAAACAAAATGAAAATACATAATCAAAGAAGGCTTAAATGGCTTGTAGAGTGGCATAATTCACTAATTTATTTTATTTGATTCTTTCCATATTCAATACAGTTATTATTTTACCATCTGCTAAATTGTTAATTCAAATATAACCATAACCTCAAAGGCATATACAGACTTTGCTGATTAAAGTAAACAAATATTATGAGTTGAAAATCCAGATTCCATACTCATATTCAAAGTTCCAACCATGCAAAATTTCCTTCTAGTTTCTCATAGTTACAAGAAATATCAACAAAATGGCAACGAATGGGCCTCAACGCTGCTTAACCCACTCACAATGGGAGAGAAACTACAGTTTATAAAGAATAATGCACTAACAAGATCTGTAAATTGTTAGCAGAATTACTATAGTCCTAAATGACCATTACCAAAAATCGTTAGCAGGTTAAGAGACAAGAATAGGCATAGTATTAACTAACATGCAGGACATATATGAAGTTCCAAAGTTTAGGAATTAATTAAAAATAAATAAAAATTTAGTGTTTATAACTCCATGCATCAACTCGGATTAACTCGGGCGAGTCATCCCATTACTCGGGCGAGTTGACTGGTTCGGTACCGAACCAGACGAGTAGGACACCGATTCGGCTGGTTCGGTATCGAACCAGTCACCCAAGCCGGTTTACAGGCCGAGTCAGCTCGGCTGGAGGTCAACTCGGCCGAGTTTTAAAACACTGGTTGCATTGATCTCAACACCCCAAATTTCAATCCCTGTGCTATAAAGACTCCAATGGACTTGTTGAAAATCCTTGCCAGCTTCAGTATTAAACCCAGAGAAAGGTTCAGAGCATTTTTTGCAGATGCTGATAAGGATTGGCTTCGTAACCCAGTACAAAGAGTAACAGAAAAGATTTATAATTTTCAAAAGGACCATTGTAAATAGCAAAAATTGATGTCACTAGAAAATGTATATTGATTCTTGAATAGAGATCAGTGAGAAAATTTTCAAAGGGATTGGTGATTATGAAAGAGCCAATTCAGTCTAACGGTGACTAATGCAGTCTGAGAAAACCATGTCAAATGCTTTCGCTAAAGAGGCAAACGTCAAAGACACAGATGAACGTTTTGGCAGTCATTCTGATCCAATGGCGATAGATGAAGTTCAATACATTGAAATGTGTGAGACCTGATATGGTGGATCCCAATTGTTACACGGCAATAACAAGTCAGAAAAGTGGCCAATTTTAACATGGTTTATAGACGATGAGAAACAGACAACCCACTAAAATTTAAATTTTAATGTAATCCAGTAGCCCAAAATACCTTACAGAACAACCCACCAAAATAAGGTCTCCACAATTTTCTCATTCTAGTAATGGAACATTACAGAAAATTAAAGAAATAACAAAAATCTCATGGCCAGGAGTACAAACCGACAAATGAGAGATGAAACAGGTCCTTCTGATTTCATTGGCCTAACTATGTCCCGGTCAAAGCTCTGAGGAGCTCCAGAGGTCAATACCAACTACCTGTAGATATCGGACTTAACTTAAATGCCCGGCTCGGAGAAGCTTCAGAGCTCAAGACCAACTACCTGTCCATATGGGACTAAACCCAAATGCCAGACAGGCATTCACCAAGGTAACCACGTTCTTGGTAAAAATTTAGCTCATGACCCGTGAAATTGTATGTGGAGTTGTGGGTATATCGAAACAAATCAGAGCTAAAGAGAGCCACATTAAAAAAAACCACGAAAAGCAAAACAGGCTGAAATTACTTGTCACAGAATAGCAGGAATACATTAAACTTGCTTGGAATATGGACTGCAAGCAGGCCTAATCTCATCAAAATATTCAAGACGCGGAATCTGTCAGTACAAATCCTGGATTCCTAATTTGGGCCTGGCAAAACCCACCTTAGATCTGCTTTTGATTGTTGGTCTGGCCCGAAGGATTGTTCAATCTCGCCACGCAACAGAATACAGAGACAGACCTCGGCCATCTCGCATATTTTCTTTTGGAGAAATTTGTAATCCCAATTTTTGTGGTTTTCCCGAAAAAATTTCATATTTCTTCCCACGTCAATGAAGCACCTCTGCTGTTCTGCTATTGATTTTTCTCCTGACTGCAGCATGCGCGTGCGGGACGTCAAATCATAACAGCAGTTTGACAGACACGTGTGTGGATGGACACGTGTTCGTTGTTGGACTGTGCTGTGCAGCGCAGATTAGGGACACAGTTTCTGTCCGTTGGGGTGTCATTTCGTTGCAGGAAAGTCACTCCGATCTTCTCACATAGCCTCCGCACATGGACGAAAAAAACGCCTCGCTCTGATCTTCTCACATAGCCTCCGCACATGGATGAAAAGAGCGCGCTCTTAGCGAGCTTTGGAGTAATTATGAGGGCATTGTTAAAAAATGGAGCGCAGCCCAGGTCTCCCCAAAGCTCTATGACGCTATCTGACATTTTGGTCATACAGTACGCTCGCTAAAGGAGACCGTACGCAGATTAAAGATTTGGTTATTAAAAAATATACCCAAAATACCAGATTTTTGTTTAAATTTTGAAATAGTAATTAAATCCAATCAAATCAAGTGTGCGCGAAGGCGAGGTTGAAGCTCAAATGATGTCATGTCAGGGCGCCCTTCGGAGACCGTCTTCTTAGTGCATGTGCGGAGCCACATAGACGATGCAAAATTCAATTTTTCGGTTCACTATGGTCAATTGGGTAAAGGACTTTTGTTGGTGTCATAGATACATCTAACATTGGTGGTAACCACGTTGCTGTAAACTTTGGCAGTAACTACTTTGCTGTAAACTATGTATGAGTAAAGATCTATTACTAGCCATTGCTTCAAAAAGATGTTATAATACTTGGATAATGTGGTTGTTAAGAGTAAGAGAAGGTAAAAAATTAAAGATTAAATTGAGGTAGTGTAAATAAATGTTTGTAAATGATATGATCATTTTAACTTTTATATTGCATGCAGCAACGATTAAAAGAATGTAGTGTTCCTAGTGTGTAGGTAATGTCTTTTATTATTTATATGGGGATGTAAAATTATTTTTAACAATCAGATTTCTATATAAATATTATGAAAAAAAAACTTTGATAATTATTTCATTCAAACAACAGTATATTGATAAATGAAACATTGTAGTTAATGCCACAATAAAATGGAACATGACAATTTCTCCAAAGATCCAAATCATAATATATAACAAGTTTACTAAATTTTAACACTTTTACAAAATAGCAAATAGGGCTTTAAAATGAACATAAATTATTCTCATGTAGAAAAGACTCCAATGTGTTGTTATAAGTGATGTAGTAACAAAGATAAAAAGGAAAAACATGTTTCATAGGAATGAAAGTATAAAATGAACAATAATACTCCCATGTAGGATTCAACAGAAGGAAAAAAAAAAAGGAATTACTCTCGTAATGAAAAAACGAGTTAACATAAACCCAATTGCAGAGACAGATCTATGTAGATAAAAGCTCAATATAGGCATGTTATTGAATGCAGAAACATGCTCCCACAAACTAAATAAAAAACAAACCACTACAACTGAATTGAAATAAGCGTATGCATCTTAAAAAAAGTATGATGAAGTAACATATATTCTTTATAGTTCATAAACTAAATTTAATTTGGAAAATTAAATTTATAGATAGCTTAGGTTTTCTAGTTTTTATTACACCTTGTCGATTTTTAGCTATATTAGCTATTAAGCGATAGTAAATCATGTTGTACATCAATTCTTTGAATTCTAACTTTGTCTTTCACTCCAAGAATTTATTACAATTGTTGATACAGAGGAAAAATAAAAATCGAGGATTGTTCCACATGAATCCATGCAGAGGGGTGCGTGTATCTATTTTCCATGTTAATGAGTTGTTCCAGTTTTAATTGCTAGAGAAAACTCCATTGGCAGCAACAATTATGAACAATTTGCACAATTAAACTCTGAAATTGAAATTAAACATATAGCAATAAATCCATTTTTGTTTTAAAATCATTAGAGGGATTTTATGAATCAACGGATTAGAATGTAACGACTTAATTTAAGAATTCCAAGAAATTGTTTGAGTTTATAAGAGTACATTGAGGAATGAGCAAAGTTAGTAATTGTTGTTACAGAATCTCATGGGGCACATTGTAGAATGCACGTTGTAGAATCGCACAATTTCTGATGAAGTCGAAGATGGGATTGTAACTAAAATCATTATTTACTGATCACAAAAAAGCAGATAATTTATGGCAAAACCATATTGGTATATAAATAGATTTATATATGGAAATTAGAAGAAAATATGTAGCTACATTATATCCTCGAAAGAACATTACAAGAATAGGAACCTTACAGTAGAGATGGTACTTCGTTACTATAGTTTGGATGGTGTTGAAGGAGAGTTAAGGGATGTCTATACAACAAAACTGAAAGCAAGTCATGACTGCAAAAAGAAGGTAGAGGATGAATTGAATTGGTCAAAGAATCGATCCCCTGGTATTATAAAATTTACCAAGAACAATATATGTGCATTTAAGATTGTATCTCCTAGATCATTCGACTCTAAAACGTTGTGGCAGTTGAAGAAGCTTAAGCTGAAATTAGCAACTAGAGGTTCATATCATAACATGGAAAGCAAGGGACAACCTTTCCAGAAAGGCTTTAATCAACGTGTCATGGTAATCCCTCAATAGAATACAAGGATTCATTCAAAGTTGACCTTTACTTTCCCTACTTCTCTCAAACATGAGGTAAATCAAATGAAATCAGTTTAATTACATCTTGTTTTCTCATGTCTACAAAGAGCTTAATGGTATTGCCTATCGCCTTTCCAAAGAAGGTATACAACTTGAGGTCAGAGTTTGGTCAGTATCGGAATCAAAGGATGGACAAGTAGTTGAACACATCAAATCATTTTATTTATTATGCATCTCTTCAACTGAGAGTGCAGAAATTTCCAAAGGTCTTGCTCCTTTGAATTCTTATTTCCAACCTATTGTTGGCATTTATGTAGTGTTGAAAACATTATAGTAGGGACTGTTTTCTTGAACAGTTTCTATGTAATCTATTGAGACACTTTGATGACTAGAAAAGACTATTTTATGTAGTTGTATGAGATTTTAGCGAAGGACAGAGTTTAGCTAGGAGATCATACAGAATCTCTGCTCTAAGAGACCATAGTAATGGAGGTATGTTGTCTCTTGATTATAGTGTTCTAATAGCATAACCAATAACTCCATCTGTAATATTGCAATTTTTTAACTCAGAATATCCATTGTCACCATTTAATTAAGGCATTATAAAAGGTTAACCTCATTGTTGTAGGAAAAAAATCTGAATGAAAGAGAAATGGCCACCTTGACTTGCACAAACAAATGATCATTACATCTTGACCAGGTTCAAGTTTAATTTTTAGCAACTTATGACCAACTTCCTCAAAGTCAACACTTAATATTATTTTCAAGTAAATTGAACATCTTAAATTTAACAAGTTTGGCTAAGTTTCATACTGTATGTGTAACTATCCCTCTTGTTCCTCCTCTTCATCTGCATCATCATCTGACTCCTTACCTGAATCATTGTTACCTTCTGAAGATTCGTCTCTAAGAATGTCTTTCCTAAGGTTTTCAAAAGCTCTCTGATGCTCCAAAAAAATCAAATTAGCTTCAAGATATATGTTACACGTCCCAAAGATGCAAGACTGAGATTTTAGTATTGCATATTGAAAACACGAAGGGAAATAAACTATGAAAAAGTTAAAATTAGACACATTGTTAATGAAGAGATTGTAAGGAAATATATTGTAACATCCTCGATCCTCCGACCGACGAAGAGGACGCTACCGATTTCTGCTATCTACCCGGGCAACTAGCCCCATGAACATAGACATGAAAATTGAGATGCTTTGAACTAAAATATGCATACATTATTACCATACATCGGAAGCAAAACCATAAATTCAAGCATTCAACATGTTCATTGTAATTCATTATCAAATGTAATTGCAAGGATTTAAACACAATAATACGTATCTTATGAAGAAGAACGCCCCACAACCAGCTATGTCGCTACAACGTTCCACCCAACCATAGGCCAGTGTGCTCCTTAATCTCTCAGCAACACTGCCACCCCCGAGCTGGGCATGATTCCCACAAGGAATAAGGAAACTAAGCAGGCTCACACATAGCCGAAGACATGTCAAAACTCAATCGAGCCAAAGCTAGGCTTGGGTTATCAGAATGCCAAGGAGACACAACAATACATAACCAAGCCAACAAGCTGGGTTTATTAGGCTATCAAGAGATGGAAGCACTGTCTGCTAAGCTAGTGGGCTCACTAAAGAGTTGAGGATGCCTTCACCAAAACTAGCTTGAATCCTAAGACATCCACACACACCCAACACAAGGAATCATTCCCTTCTCTGTTGCATAGTCCCTGAGGACATGACATCCTTTCCAGTGTTATTTAGGGGGTGTAGAGAAGAGATCCAACCCTTTAGCTCTGTCTATGAGGCTCCTGCAAAACACTAGGTTTGTCAAACAGACTCCTTTCAACTCCTACACAGTCCAAAGACCAATCCACTGTGCACACACAGCAAAACAACCATTCACAGCTCTAGGGTTTGAAAGAAAACACCATAGAACAAAACCGAAATGACAATTTGGGTAATACACAGCTCAGACTGAGCAATTCGATTCCAAAGTCGTTCTTGGCCCTAGCATGGCCAAAACGACTCAACAAGAACCCACAGTAACCAAAAATTCATGGGGAAACCAACAGTGATTTCTCATCTGCGTGAGGAAAGGAATGTAATCTGCGTGAAGGTGAATTCACATGCCCAGACCCAAAATCGTGAATGAGAACTACACACAGCAAAATCCCCAAACGAAATTCACACAAAGCAAAATTGTGAACGTGAGGCTACTCTCTCAGTTCTCTGCGTGAGGAGAAAATGAAGAATGGGGGGGTCGTGGTCTCTTCCTGCCCACGTGAGGGTGAATGAGATCCCTGGTGGAGTGTGCACGTGGGTAAGGACTAACAGTCTTGCCACACACCACTATCCATGCAATAACTGCCCCAACTAACATCAAAGGATTTAATTCGGTAGTTGAGACAAGAATAAGACAAAAAGGTTGTTGAATGAGACAATGGATAAAGGGTGAGTAAGACAAAAGATAAGTGACAACTAAATGGGTTTATCAATTGACAATTGGATTTTCCCCAATGGCCCCAAAGGTTAATTATTTCCCCGTCCTTATCCTTAGGAAAATCATGCCATTTTCATTATGGTTGCATTGACATAGCTAGTTGTGGGTATTTTAATTAAAATGCATATTTACATGATGCCAAAATTATAATGTGTCGGATAGCACGATATACCATCGACAACAATTTTAATCACCGGAACATAAAAATGATAATCCATGGTGGGAATTTTTGTCGTATCTCCACACCAGGATTAATTACAATATATACATCATATACATTTTATTGAAAATGGGGTCAAAATCGGGGTGTTACATTCCCCTCCCCCTTCAATAGTACTGTCCTCAGTCCTTACAAAATTGAACAAAATGCTACACTAGTACCGCCTCAGTGTTCCGCAGAATTGAACAAAAATGGATATGCCAATCGCATGGCATCCTCCAGCTCCCACATAGCCTCTTTAGGACCGTAGTGCTCCCATTGCACCTTTACCTGCCCTATGGCTCGATTCCAAAGCATTGTGACCTTCCTGTCGAGGATGCACATTGGCTCGATTTGGAACTCTCCCTCAGGTTCCACCTGAATCACATCCCAATTTATCACATGGTTAGGATCATGTACATATTTCTTAAGTAGAGAAACATGAAAAACATTATGAGCTCTAGTGCTAGCAGGCAATGCAATTCTATATGCAAATGGCCCTATTCTTTCAAGCACTTCAAATGACCCACAATATCTAGGTGACAACTTGACACAACTTCCAAGCTTCAAGGAACTCTTATTTGCCCTCACTCTGACGTAAACATGATACCATACGCTGAACTCTCTATTCACCCTATGCTTATTTGCATAGCTTTTCTATCTGTCTTGAGCTGCTTTCAGATTTTGCCTAATATTTACAACCTCCTACTCCATCTCCTTGAGCAATTATGGACCAAGCATAACCTTGTTCACTGGATTATACCAAGTCACTAGTGTCCTACACCTTATGCCATACAAATCTTCATACGGAATCATCCCCAAGGATTCCTGTTGTCCATTGTTATAAGAAAACTCTACCAAGTGTAAGTAATCTTCCCACTTGGTTGGTTTATCCATCACATACATGCGAAGCATGTCTTCAAGCACTTGATTAAGTCTCTCTGTCTTCCCATCAGTCCGAGGATAGTATGCAGTGTTGAAGTTTAGCTTTGTACCCAAACCTGCAAACAACCCCTTCCAAAAATTGGAAGTGAACATGACATCTCTGTCAGAGACTATTGCCTTAGGCAATCCATGCAATTTGAAAATCTCCTTCATGGATATCTTTGCAATGTCATCAATCTTATGTGTAGACTTAATCGGTATAAAATGTGCTTCTTTTGTCAACTTGTCCACCACAACCATGATGGAAACATGTTGTCTCCAAGTCATTGGCAATCCTGTAATAAAATCCATGGAAATAACTTCCCATTTCCATTCTGGAATTGGAAAAGGCTGCAACAAACCTATTGGGTGTGGATGCTCAACCTTCACCTGCTGACATTTCATGCACCTCAAAATATATTCAGCCATGTCCTTTTTCATTCCTGGCCAAAAGTACTGCTTTCTGGCTGTAGCAATTGTCTTCTGATATCCTGGGTGACCAGAATATGGAGCTTGATGGATCTCATCCATAACAACTCTTCTCAACTTTGCTACATTTGGAATATAAATTCTACCTTTATAAGTAATAAGTCCATCTTCTTCCAATTTATACCCCTCATACCTCTTCTCAAGACTTTGCTGCTGCAATTTGTCTTTTACCTGCACATACATTTCATCTTTAGCAATATGACCAATAATTTGTTGCTTCAAATATGATTGGCAAATACTAAGAGATGCCACATGCATTTCATGCACCTTCATGATGAGCGCATCAACTACTTTATTCTCTTTTCCCTTTATGTGCTTGATTTCAAAATCAAACTCGCATAAAAACTCCAGCCATCTAGCTTGCCTAGCATTCAGAGTATGTTGATCAAACAAATACTTCAAACCACGATGGTCTGTCCTTAGCTCAAATCTTCTGCCCATCAAGTAATGCCTCCACATCTTGAGAGCATGTACTATGGCTGCAAGCTCCAGATCATGAGTGGCGTAGTTCTTGTCATGCTCCTCCAGCTTTCCTGACTCATAACATATCACATGGTTGTCTTGCATAAGGACTCCTCCAAGCCCTTGTCTGCATGCATCAGTACACACCACAAAATCTTTCTCTAGGTCTGCAACTTTTGATACTGGTGTACTAGTGAGAAGATTCTTCAACTGCTGGAAGCTTTCTTCACACCTCAATGTCCATTCAAACTTTATCCCCTTCTTTTGCAAAGAAGTGATGGCAAGTGCAATTTTGGAGACTCCTTCAATAAATCTCATGTAGTATCCTGCAAGTCCCATAAAAGATCTTACATCTGCCACATTTATTGGAGTAGGCCAATTCATAATGGCTTCAACCTTTTCAAGGTCCATGGATATACCCTCTTCTGAGATAAGGTGACCCAAATACTAAATTCTATCACTATAGAAGTCACACTTGCTCAACTTTGCATACAGCTGATGCTCCCTAAGCAATTGCAATGTCAATCTCAAATGCTCTTCATGCTCTTCCTCATTCTTAGAATAAATAAGAATGTCATCAAGGAAAACAAGAACAAACTTGTCCAAATACCTGCTGAAGACACTGTTCATAAGGCACATAAATGTAGTTGGTGCATTTGTGAGACCAAATGGTACCACTACAAACTCATAATGTCCATACCTTGTTTTGAAGGTTGTCTTATGAATGTTTTCATCCTTAATTCTTACATGATGGTAACCAAACCTCAAGTCAATCTTGGAGAATACCTTTTCTCCTCTCATTTGATCAAAGAGGTCATCAATCCTGGGCAACGGGTTTTTGTTCTTCATAGTAACCTTGTTCAATTGTCTATAGTCAATACACAACCTGAGTGTACCATCTTTCTTCTATACAAACAGAACCGGTGCTCCCCAAGGAGACACACTCGGCCTGATATGCTTCTTCTCCAACAACTCTTGCAGTTGCATCTTTAGCTCTAGCATTTTCGTTGTACTCATTTTGTAGGGTGTCTTGGACATTGGTGCTGCTCCTTGAACAAGTTCAATTGTGAAATCAATGTCCCTCTTTGGAGGGAGCCCTGGAATCTCATTAGGAAACACATCCATGAATTCCTGCAACATATGAAATTCCTCCAACCTAGGAGTTTCATCCTTCGTTGCCTCCAAACTATGAACTGCATACAACTGGTAACCTTTCCTACAGAACTTCTTCAACTGCATTGCTGAAATTTGTCTCACATAAATCACCTTTGGAATGCCTTTCACAATCCTTGAGTTGCCTTCTTCATTCAAGCACTCAAAAGCTTTATTATAACAGTCAAGCTTTACCCTGTGAGCTTCTAACCAATCCATTGCAATGAGAACATCATAGGAACCAAGTGGTAGAACATTCAAATCTACACAAGTGACCAATCCATTCATGACCAATGGACATTTCTCTACCACTTCACTAACCTTTCTCTTTGTTCCAGTGGCTAGCTGAACTAACCAAGATTTGCTATGCTTTACTTTCTTAAAAGCACAAATCTTCACTACTCTAGGAGTAATGTAACTGTGAGTAGAACCAGGGTCAATCAAAATAGAAACAGACTGCTCAACAATCTTACCTGCAACTTCAACCACAGTTACCTGCTAATCTGCCTGGCAGTCCTCCTGTCAAAACCCTAAATTTTCTGAAAAATTTTAAAAAATTTAAATACAGCTAAATATCGTAAATGCAGTCAACTAATTGTTTAATTAGTTATATGCTACTAATTTCATTATCTGAATTATCTATTTGATTATGTTTATCTTTATAGAATAGTTCTTTTTTCAGTTTACTGACTTGTTTTCTCTTTGTGACCACAAGGTGGAACTGTCATCAAAATTATGGGCTTACTTAGCTTTCGAGCTAACGCAGAAGTTTTCCTTCTCTTACAGACTTACAAGTAAGAAGTTCGGGTGCTGCTTATAAAAATTCTAAAGCATTCATTTATGAGCTCGTTGCACAAAATAACTCAATAATGAATATAAATGCTAACAATTTCCAAAGCTTATCGAGGTAAAATCGTTAAACTGTCTTCCTTTTTAAGATGCTAAGGAATGAGATCCAGTTCTGTTAGTAAAGGCTACAGTTGCCTTCTTCCTAGTAGATGTAAATTTATAGTACTTGATATTTACTGAACTATTAGATGTCTATCATAGTCGTCAAGTGTAAAATGCCTTAAATATTTCTTTACCAGCAGAGTAAGAATGACAGAGTTATAAACTCAATAGTTTAATTTAAAATTGTGCGTAGTTACTATTTACGCCATGATTGACTTGGCTACTGCTTGATATGAACGTACTGTATATTGATAAAAAGTTTATGTACCAACATCCTATTTCCATTAATTTGAAGATAAAAAGGGGTTATAACCTTATTGCATACTACAATCATTTAAATTACACTGGTGTTGGAGGGTTAACTTTCTCTGTACTGTAATTACTTGGAAAGCAACATTCAGTTATGGGTAGTATATATATATATATATCATTAAAATTTCAAGGTTAATCCATTAAGCATGTGACACTTATCCTGCTCAAAAGTAAAACAACCTTGCTAGTTCAAAAATAAATCATTCAAAAGTAAAGAGACTAACACTAGTAAGAAAGATATTTACCAATGTATTTAAGTTCTATAAATTTTTACTATGATGTCTCCTTTATCTCCTTTACATGCATAATATACTAGATTAAGTAAGGATTCTACCTTTGCTTAAGTTAAAATTACTTGATTGCATGAGTACTTGTTTGTGAGTAAAGTCCTCACCAAGAGAAATAAACGTTATTAATTTCTTTTTATAACATATTTACAAGACTCTAATACTGCCATGGTTATAATTGTTTGATGAAGGAATGTTTGCATAGCATAAACAAAAGGGTTATGCAAAGGGCCACTCCATGATGTAAAAGGTTAGACTTGACTTATGTTTTATGAACACCATACTTTATAAGAAAAAGGGTCGTAAGATTCCCCACGACCTCGATGATTGCAATGACAAAATGTTAATAATAATATGATCTTGTGTTTTTCCATGCAGCGTATGTAATAGGCTTACATTGGAACAAGGGTTAGTGTGGAACCTTCAAATAACAATGAGTGGGAATAATAATACTCGTGGAAGAAGTTCTCCGGGACTATACACTTGAACCATAGCTTGCAAAATATTTACCTGGGTAATGTGGCGTCGTTGTGGCCATGTGCTGCATGGATAAAAAGGACTCTCCCTTGAACCCTAATCTTATTATCCCTTTCGTGGTTTTCGGCCTCCTGCCGCTCTGTAATAGTGATGGTGCTTCCTCGTCGCACTGCTACTCTGCAATGGTATTCTCCCAGCTCGTTTCTTTGTCTTCCATTCATCGAGAGCTCACTTTGAATGCTCGTAGAGAAGAGTTGTAAACCTTCGATTTTGTTGGCACGGAGTTGGGTTAGTTTTCTCCGGTTTTATCCTTCCCTACTCGCTCAGTTCGGAGTCTAGCAGTCTATAAGGCCCCAATTCTTCTTTGGTTCAATAGTGGGAGACGTGGCCTCGTGACTTGAAGTTTTGCTGGTTTAAGGGTTTCACAGCAATTAGGTTTTTCTGTTAAGAATCGCTGCGGCATAAGCATTTATGCTCGCTTGGCCGTGGATCTCACTCTCTGTCACGGTTGGTTGATATTGTTAATGATCCCTTCCTTCTTGCAGCCGATGAAGATTTGCCTTCTCCTTGCGTTGGTGGTAATGCTTCTTCTCATGGGAGACTACATTTTCGTAAAGCCTTGAGGTAGGGAAACCATTTACATTTTTGTTTATCTCTGCGTATTGTTTTATTTATACATTTGTTTATTTTTCCTTTTGAATATGATATTAACATCATCGTTCCGCTCTGTTCACAGGTCAATCCGTCCTCCTGCATGATTGGTTCGAGGCTGAGGCACTTGCTTGCTGGTTCACGGTAAGCCTGGTTTAACCATGGCAACTCCTCCTTGTTTGGTCCCTTTGGGACATTTGTGGGTTGGTCATCGTGACCTGCAACCCTTGCGGTTTCGGTTTACCCTGTTACTTGGTTTGTTTTTTTAGTAGATAAAGAGACCCTGGCGTTATGCGGGGTACTCCGGCTCCGACCGTGACTGTAATTTCTAGTTTTGTTTAGTTACTGTATAAAATGTATAATGAAAGGAAGGTTGTTTATGCCATACTCTTGATTGCTTGTAGAAGCCGAGGGCTTTGGAAAGTCTTCAGACTCCTTGTTTATATCTTTACTGTACATTTTGATTTTCGTAGGGTTTTACCCTAACTCGGCCATATAATAAAAAAAATGTTTACAGTTTCTTAAAAATTATCTTTATTTAATGTATTTCTGTAAATTATGGGGTTATTACTTATGTTATATAAAGTTTGGTTAAGCTCGGTAAATTGAGCATACTGTCACTGTGTTGGTTATTTCTTGCGCGTTAATGTACTTGATTTTTACCCCGTAATATTTTTAAATGTAGTTGTTAGGGTTTCTATACATTATTTTTATATTAATTTACTTTATTTAAAAGAATTGTAAATGTTGTTATATAACTGTTACCCTTCAAAATATAATGACTTTATGTTTTTACTGAGGTACTTATGTATCTGTCAGATACAACTTTGGAGTACATAAATTATATCTTGTTTACTGTTTACTATAATATGATAAGAACATTACTTATTTACATATTAATATTGTTCTTAAAATTATATATTTATTAGCTTGTACTTTGTTTATTTATAATCATAGAGTAAGATAGTATTTTACTACTGTGTTCTTGTACTTACTGCACTGAATAAATTATATAGGTATGCTCTGTATTATATATTATCTGTTTATGTTATAATGTTAATATTTATAAAATAAAAGAATAAGAACTAACTATATTCTGCATTTGTTGACATCTTAAAAAGAATAGGTTAGTAGTGGTAGACTTTTGTTTAAGCTTAACTAGATAAAACCGAATGAATGAATAGTAGAATAACTTATATTACTATTCATAAGTAAATTTTGATACCAACTAGATCATCTGTAGAAATAAATCAAGAATTCTAGCTATTCTTTCTTTCAATTTGATTATTATACATGCAGTAGTTAATTAACCTAAACTGGGAAGAAGTAAACTGTAAAGTTGTAAAGCATTTTTATTTAACTTAACCCTACTCTAGTTTATCTAATATATTATTTTCTTAAACTCAATAAGCAATAAGATTACTAAAAGTAGCTACTGTATCAAAACTGTTTTATCTACCCATACATACTACTATCAGTAAATAATATAGTTTCTTTCTTTGTTTCTAATAAACTGACAGTTTCAGTTCAGGTTTAACACTACTCCTGGTACAAAAGATATTTCTTCCGATAACAAAATAAAAGAAAATATTCTATAATTCCACTAACATTTTATTCTACATTTTCATCATACTATCTTTATTTATAATTTCACCACCTGTGCTGGAGTACGGTCTGGATCACTCCAGATGAGGAAAAACACAGGTAGGGTTTTATTTCTCATTAAACTGATTCTATTACTAAACAATCTAAGAACAACTTCATTACTAAACCATCTAAATCTTTACATCATAAGCTACAATGCATCATTCAATCACACACAGATAATACACAAAAATTAATAAATAACAGAACCTGTTCTTTGAGCTTGGACGACAACAGCAATGGGAGGTCATTCCTCCCTACCAACTCCTAGAGAGCGCTCAAACAACGACTCCTCAGGACCCCCGAGCTTGCTCTGGTCTCCCTGGCTGGAACTAGGTGCAGCAATAATTAAGTACCAGTCTACAGACTCAATACCAAAACCTGAACTTATCAATAAATTCTTTCAGCTAGCAAGCTGTATCAGACCAAGTTACTGTAGATTATCTCTCAAAACACTTTCCTTACAATTTTCCCTTTTTTCCCCAATGAATTCCTTGAAGAGCATTCTACCTGAATGATTCTTCTCTTGGAAAATATCTGAGCAGCCTCAGCTCTCTACATTGGGTGCTTTTAAAAGATTGCCTAGGTCTTTTTGGGTTAGTTGTCATTTATTGAGCCACCTACTTTGATCCCACTTTCTTGGGGGATCATGACCCCAAATGTAGGGAAGTTGCCACCTGCAACATAGGAAGTGTTTGAGGATGCTGCCACTTGTCTTTTGCTCTCCACCTAGTTCCTTCCACCAGTTTGACCAGTAACACTCTTATTAATAGCTCTCCCAAGCTGTTGTCTCCACTTTTTATTTATTAAAAATAAAATATTCAGAATTACATTCCACTTCTTTTGACTCTGCTGAGTCATCAGTTCCTACTTAGCATTAAATTTAACATAATGTATTAGGAAATCTAATTAAAACAATTAACATTATTTTACAAAATTGGGGTATGTGACATACACACCCCCTTAAAATGTAACATCGTCCTCGATGTTACTTATTCTTCATCCTCTGCAATCTCCTGGAACAGATTCGGGTATGCCTCCCGCATCTTACTTTCCATTTCCCAGGTGGCCTCTTCAGGACAAAGGTGCTTCCATTGCACCTTCACATGTCTAATGGTGCGGTTCCGCAGAGTAATTTCCCTCCTCCCGAGGATACAGTCCGGTTCCACTAGAATTTCTCCTTCTGGTTCCACCTATACAACATTCCAATCAACCACATGAGTAGCATCATGAACATACTTTTTCAAAATAGAGATATGAAAAACATTGTGTACTTTCAAGTTAGGTGGTAATGCTAGCTGGTATGCAACTTGACCAATTCTAGACAAAATTTCGAATGGACCACAGTAACGTGGTGCTAGCTTTGCACAAATCCCCAGTCTTAGAGAGCTTTTCTTTGGCCTTACCTTTATAAACACATGGTCACCTACCTGGAACTCCTTAGGAGTTCTTTTCAAGTCTGCTTCGCTCTTTTGCCGATCCTGTGCCACCTTCAAATTTTCTTGCTCTTGTTTCACAATTTCCTCCATTTCCTTCAATAATTCTGGTCCTAACACAAATCTATCTACTGGATTATTCCAAGAGATAGGAGTGTTGCATTTACGTCCATACAAAATTTCAAATGGACTAAATTTAGCTAATGACTGATAGTTATTATTATATGCAAACTCTGCTAGATGTAAGTAGTCTTCCCACTTACCTGGCTGATTTTTAACATACATCCTTAATAAATCCTCCAGCACCTGATTCACTCTTTCAGTCTATCAATCTGTTTGAGGATGGAAGGAGGTACTAAAATTCAAAGTTGTATTTAATCCTTTAAACAAGGACTTTCAAAAATTTCCTGTGAATTTAGGATCCCTATCTGAGATTATAACCTTCGGTACTCCATGTAGCCGAAAAATCTGCTTTAAGAAGATGTCAGCTATATTGGCAGCCTTGTAAGTAGTTTTGACAGGAATAAAATGTGTTGCCTTGCTTAACTTGTCAACCACCACCATAATAGAGTCATTTTGATTCTGATTTCTGGGCAGTCCAGTAATAAAATCTAAGCTAATCACTTCCCATTTCCAGCTAGGAATAAGTAAAGGTTGTAGCAATCCAGCTGGATGTTGGTGTTCGGTTTTCACTTGTTGACAGTCTAAACATCTAGCAATGTATTCAGCTACCTCAGATTTCATATTAGGCCAAAAATATTCTTTCCTTAGCATGGTTACAGTCTTTTGATAACCTGGGTGTCTTGAATATGGTGTTTTATGGACTTCGTCCAAAATTAACAACTTAACCTTAGGCACATTAGGCACATACAGTTTATCTTTAAATAATAAAAATCCTTTCATTTAAACTATAACCTTTTATTAAGCTTTCTGTAGGTTCTTTCTTAGCTGTAATTTGCAATTTCTGATAATTTTCATCTTGTTTTACCCCTTCTTTAAGCTGTTCATTTAAATCATAAGCATAAGTGCTGATTGTTGATGTAAAGTTCAGCTTTGCATTTCTGCTTAATGCATCAGCCACCTTATTTTCCTTACCCTTTATATGCTGGATTTCGAAATCATATTCACTCAAGAAGGCTAACCACCTTGCTTGTCTTGCATTTAAATTAGGCTGATCTATAAGATATTTCGGTCCTTTATTATCAGTCATTAAAGTAAATTTCTTGCCTATTAAATGATGTCGCCACATTTTTAAGGCGTGTATAACAACCACAAGTTCTAGATCATAAGTTGCATAATTCTTTTCGTGAATTTTTAACTTCCTAGATTTGTAGGCTATGACATGCCCTTCTTGAGTCAGAACACCGCCTAAGCCATCATTACAGGCATCTGTGCACAGGCATCTGTGCATACCACTAAATCTTTATTAGGATCTTCTATTCTTAGAATAGGTGCACTAGTCAATAAGGTTTTTAATTTCTTAAAACTTTCTTCACATTTTGAGTTCCAATCAAATTTCTTGCCCTTCTTTTGCAAGGAAGTGATTGGATTTGCTATTTTTGAAAAGCCTTCAATGAATCTCCGGTAATAATCGGTAATTCCCATGAACGACCTAACATCTGTTACATCTTTAGGAACCGGCCAATCTTCGATTGCCCGTATCTTTTCAGGATCGACTGAAATTCCTTCCTTAGTCACTACGTGACCTAAGTACTGGATTTCATCCTTAAAGAAGTCACACTTGCTAAACTTCGTGAAGAGTTGTTGTTCTCGCAACTCTTGTAAAACTATCTTTAGGTGTTTTTTATGTTCTTCTTCCGTTTTAGAATAAATTACGATGTCGTCGATAAACACGACAACAAATTTATCTAAGTATTTATGCATTATATTATTCATTAAACACATAAAGACAGTTGGGGCGTTGGTAAGCCCGAATGGCATTACGATAAACTCGTAGTGTCCATACCTTGTTCTAAAGGCTGTCTTGAAGATATCTTCATCCCTAATTCTTACTTGATGATATCCTGATCTTAAGTCTATCTTTGAGAACACCGTGGCTCCACGTAGTTGATCAAACAGATCATCTATGCGGGGCAACGGATATCTGTTTTTAATAGTCATCTTGTTTAGCTGACGGTAGTCTATGCATAGTCGCATAGTTCCATCTTTCTTTCTAACAAAGATGATCGGTGCTCCCCAAGGAGACACACTAAGTCGAATGTACTTTTTATCAATTAACTCCTTTAATTGTGATTTTAGCTCATTAAGTTCTAAAATATTCATTCGATAAGGAGCTTTTGAGCTAGGCACCGCACCTGGTGCCAGCTCAATGGTGAAATCCAATTCCCTCCTTGGAGGTAATCCTAGAATTTCTTCTGGGAATACGTCAGTATACTCTTTTAAAACAGGAATATCCTCTATTTTTAACTTATCTATTTTAGTTTTACCTTCCTCATCTGTAATAGTTACTACATAGGATTTACATCCTTTTTTAACAGCCCTTTTAAGTTGTAAAGCAGAAATCTGTCTGATTATAGTTCTTCTAAGAATACCCTTAACATTTACTGGTTGTTCATCACTATTTAAACACGTGAAAGTTTTATCGTAACAATTTAAAACTACCTTATGCTGCTCTAACCAATCCATGCCAATCAGTAAATCATATGAGCTAAGTGGCAAAATATTAAGCTTAACTGTAGTTTTAAATTCATCCACAAGTAAAGCACATTCTTTCACAAAACATGTTACTTTTCTTTTTGCTCCAGTGGCTAATTGAACTAACCATGAATTTTCAAACTTATCAATAGACAACTTACATTTTTCCACTATCTAAGGTGCAATGTAGCTAAGACTAGCTCCTGGATCGATTAAAATGGTTATAGGGGTTTAATTAAGCATACCTTCCACTTCCACCATGGAAGTCTGATAGTCAGCTTGGCGGTTCTCCAAAGCTGCATTAATTCTGGGCATAGTCCTCGCTAGTTCTCCAATGGTCATTTCCTCCTGCACAATATGAATATTGCTGACTGAATTTTTTCGGTTTGGGTAGATTGAGGCATAGTGCGAGCCATTACATTCCTAGCACTTAACAGGCTCCTTTTGTTCAAAACTCTTGGTAAAATTCCCATGGTTATTTGCAGCTTCCTTGCCCTTAAAATTATTCGAATTATTGGAAGTACCATTTCTATTTCCCTGGAAATTCTTATTGTTAAAATAATTTTTATTCTTATTATTCTTGAAATTCCTCTGGGGTACAAATTCCTTCTTCTTAAACTCAGGCTAATTGTTATTTTTCTTAGCCTTCCAGTTGGCTAAGCCTTCTTTCTTCTGGTTCTGCTCAAAACAGAAATTGGCCTTCCTCATGGCCTCCTCCAGAGTCTTCGGGTTGTCATACTCAATTATGTCCTTGATATGGTATGGTAGACAGCTAAGAAATCGTTGCACTTTAGGTTTCTCGTCTACTAGGTAAGGTACATACCTAAGTAAGCTTAAGAATTTGCTATTCAAATCCTTCATAGTCATTGAACCTAACTTTAATTCATAAAATTCTTTAGCTCTTTCTTCGTAATATTGCTCGGACAAAAATTTCTTCTTGAAGTACCTTTTAAAAGTACTCCAATCAACTTCCTTTTCTCTGATACCCTTGACTCTCTTCAGATCTTGCCACCATATATCAGCTTTCCCGGAGAGGTTATATATTGCCATCCTTGCCTTTAGCTGATTAGAGTAATTATATATATGGAAATATTTCCTCATCCCGGACAACCAGGACTCTGCTTCCTCCCCTTTTTCGGTCTCTCCATTAAAATTTGGGGGCTTTATCTTTTTAAACTCCCCTGAAATTTCCTCATATGGTCTGTATTTCTTCTTTCTGTCATAAAAATCAACCTCACTACTGTCACTAGTAGTATGGTAACTTTGTTGTTCATCGAACTCTTCCGATGATGAACTACTTTCAGTTTTCGCCAGCTTCATCTTTTTAGATCTTCTTTAATGAATAACATTCTCAGATTCAGATCTTCTGCTCTTTCCTTCAGTTTGGAACTTTTCTATTAAAAATTGGTTCAACTCTTCCTGAGCCTTCAAAATCCTCTCATTCTCCCTCTTGACTGATTCGATTTCAGTCTTCAAATATTTTACAGTCTGCAACAGCTCTGAAGAGTTGGCAGACACCTCTTCTAACATAGGTTCTCTGGGCAATAGTCTTGTTTCTGTGTCTGGAGACTCCTCCTGAGCATACTCTCCCAGCTTTTCCATACCTGCCTGTTAAACTTCAGAAAAAGAAATTTTTTGTTCTTTACATAAAACAGAATATATGTTAGTATATTATTTTACTTTACTGTTCTATGGAAGCTAGTTGGGCTGCATCAAGGCCTAGTGTTTGAACCTTGTGCTCTAATACCACATGTCAAAACCCCAAATTTTCCAAAAAATTTAAATACAGCTAAATATCGTAAATGCAGTCTACTAATTGTTTAATTAGTTATATGTTACTGATTTCATTATCTGAATTATCTATTTGATTATGTTTATCTTTATAGAATAGTTCTTTTTTCAGTTTACTGACTTGTTTTCTCTTTGCGACCACAAGGTGGAACTGTCATGAAAATTCTAGGCTTACTTAGCTTTCAAGCTAACGCAGAAGTTTTCCTTCTCTTACAGACTTACAGGTAAAAAGTTCGGGTGCTGCTTATCAAAATTCTAAAGCATTCATTTATGAGCTCGTTGCACAAAATAACTCAGTAATGAATATAAATGCTAACAATTTCCAAAGCTTATCGAGGTAAAATCGTTAAACTGTCTTCCTTTTTAAGATGCTAAGG
>LPNX010330674.1:574249-594158 GCA_001517045.1 Pseudotsuga menziesii
TCTTTGATGAAGGAATGTTTGCATAGCATAGAGAAAAGGGTTATGCAAAGAGCCACTCCATGATGTAAAAGGTTAGACTCGACTTACGTTATATGAACACCATACTTTATAAGAAAAAGTGTCGTAAGATTCCCCACGACCTCGATGATTGCAATGACAAAATGTTTATAATAATATGATCTTGTGTTTTTCCATGCAGCGTATGTAATAGGATTACATTGGAACAAGGGTTAGTGTGGAACCTTCGAATAACAATGAGTGGGAATAATAATACTCGTGGAAGAAGTTCTCCGAGACTATACACTTGAACCCACAGCTTGCAAAATATTTACTTGGGTAACGTGGCGTCGTTGTGGCCATGTGCTGCATGGATAAAAAGGACTCTCCCTTGAACCCTAATATTATTATCCCCTCCGTGGTTTTCGGCCTCCTGCCGCTCTGCAATAGTGATGGTGCTTCCTCGTCGCACTGCTACTCTGCAATGGTATTCTCCTAGCTCGTTTCTTTGTCTTCCATTCATCGAGAGCTCACTTTGAATGCTCGTAGAGAAGAGTTGTAAACCTTTGATTATGTTGGCACGGAGTTGGGTTAGTTTTCTCCGGTTTTATCCTTCCCTAATCGCTCAGTTTGGAGTCTAGCATTATGTAAGGCCCCAATTCTTCTTTGGTTCAATAGTGGGAGACGTGGCCTCGTAACTTGAAGTTTTGCTGGTTTAAGGGTTTCGCAGCAATTAGGTTTTTCTGTTAAGAATCGCTGCGGCATAAGCATTTATGCTCGCTTGGCCGTGGCTCTCACTCTCTGTCACGGTTGGTTGATACTGTTAATGATCCCTTCCTTCTTGCAGCCGATGAAGATTTGGCTTCTCCTTGCGTTGGTGGTAACGCTTCTTCTCATGGGAGACTACGTTTCCGTAAATCCTTGAGGTAGGGAAACCATTTACATTTTTGTTTATATCTGTGT
Organism: Pseudotsuga menziesii; assembly: GCA_001517045.1. Lineage (NCBI taxonomy): Eukaryota > Viridiplantae > Streptophyta > Pinopsida > Pinales > Pinaceae > Pseudotsuga > Pseudotsuga menziesii. Next base: position 575,210 of record LPNX010330674.1, read on the forward strand.
ATTGTTTTATTTATACATTTGTTTATTTTTCCTTTTGAATATGATATTAACATCATCATTCCGCTCTGTTCACAGGTCAATCCGTCCTCCTGCATGATTGGTTCGAGGCTGAGGCGCTTGCTTGCTGGTTCACGGTAAGCCTGGTTTAACCATGGCAACTCCTCCTTGTTTGGTCCCTTTGGGACATTTGTGGGTTGGTCATCATGACCTGCAACCTTTGCGGTTTCGGTTTACCCTGTTACTTGGTTTGTTGTTTTTAATAGATAAAGAGACCCTGGCGTTATGCGGGGTACTCCGGCTTCGGCCGTGACTGTAATTTCTAGTTTTGTTTAGTTACTGTATAAAATGTATAATGAAAGGAAGGTTGTTTATGCCATACTCTTGATTACTTGTAGAAGCCGAGGGCTTTGGAAAGTCTTCAGACTCCTTGTTTATATCTTAGCTGTACATTTTGATTTTCGTAGGGTTTTACCCTAACTCGGCCATATAATAAAAAAATGTTTAAAGTTTCTTAAAAATTATCTTTATTTAATGTATTTCTGTAAATTATGGGGTTATTACTTATGTTATATAAAGTTTGGTTAAGCTCGGTAAATCGAGCATACTGTCACTATGTTGGTTATTTCTTGCGTGTTAATGTACTTGATTTTTACCCCGTAATATTTTTAAATTTAGTTGTTAGGGTTTCTGTACATTATTTTTATATTAATTTACTTTATTTAAAAGAATTGTAAATGTTGTTATATAACTGTTACCCTTCAGAATATAATGACTTTATGTTTTTACTGAGGTACTTCTGTATCTGTCAGATACAGCTTTGGAGTACAGAAATTATATCTTGTTTATTGTTTACTATAATATGATAAGAACATTACTTATTTACATATTAATACTGTTCTTAAAATTATATATTTATTAGCTTGTTCTTTGTTTATTTATAATCATAGAGTAAGATAGTATTTTACTACTGTGTTCTTGTACTTACTGCACTGAATAAATTATATAGGTATGCTCTGTATTATATATTATCTGTTTATGTTATAATGTTAATATTTATAAAATAAAAGAATAAGAACTAACTATATTCTGCATTTGTTGACATCTTAAAAAGAATAGGTTAGTAGTGGTAGACTTTTGTTTAAGCTTAACTAGATAAAACCGAATGAATGAATAGTAGATTAACTTATATTACTATTCATAAGGAAATTTTGATACCAACTAGATCATCTGTAGAAATAAATCAAGAATTCTAGCTGTTCTTTCTTTCAATTTGATTATTATACATGCAGTAGTTAATTAACCTAAACTGGGAAGAAGTAAACTGTAAAGTTGTAAAGCATTTTTATTTAACTTAACCCTACTCTAGTTTATCTAATATACTCTTTTCTTAACTCAATAAGCAATAAGATTACTAAAAGTAGCTACTGTATCAAAACTGTTTTATCTACCCATACATACTACTATCAGTAAATAATATAGTTTCTTTCTCTGTTTCTAATAAACTGACAGTCTCAGTCCAGGTTTAACACTACTCCTGGTACAAAAGATATTTCTTCTGATAACAAAATAAAAGAAAATATTTTATAATTCCACTAACATTTTATTCTACATTTTCATCATACTATCTTTATTTATAATTTCACCACCTGTGCTGGAGTACGGTCTGGATCACTCCAGATGAGGAAAAACATAGGTAGGGTTTTATTTCTCATCAAACTGATTCTATTACTAAACAATCTAAGAACAACTTCATTACTAAACCATCTAAATCTTTACATCATAAGCTACAATGCATCATTCAATCACACATAGATAATACACAAAAATTAATAAATAACAGAACCTGTTCTTTGAGCTTGGACGACAACAGCAATGGGAGGCCGTTCCTCCCTACCAACTCCTGGAGAGCGCTCAAACAACGACTCCTCAGGACCCCTGAGCTTGCTCTGGTCTCCCTGGATGGAACTAGGTGCAGCAATAATTAAGTACCAGTCTACAGATTCAATACCAAAACCTGAACTTATCAATAAATTCTCTCAGCTAGCAAGCTGTATCAGACCAAGTTACTGCAGATTATCTCTCAAAACACTTTCCTTACAATTTTCCCTTTTTTCCCCAATGAATTCCTTGAAGAGCATTCCACATGAATGATTCTTCTCCTGGAAAATATCTGAGTAGCCTCAGCTCTCTACATTGGGTACTTTTAAAAGATTGCCTAGGTCTTTTTGGGTTAGTTGTCATTTATTGAGCCACCTGCTCTGATCCCACTTTCTTGGGGGATCATGACCCCAAATGTAGGGAAGTTGCCACCTGCAACATAGGAAGTGTTTGAGGATGCTGCCACTTGTCTTTTGCTCTCCACCTAGTTCCTTCCACCAGTTTGACCAGTAACACTCTTATAAACGGCTCTCCCAAGCTGTTGTCTCCGCTTTTTATTTATTAAAAATAAAATATTCAGAATTACATTCCACTTCTTTTGACTCTGCTAAGTCATCAGTTCCTACTTAGCATTAAATTTAACATAATGTCTTAGGAAATCTAATTAAAACAATTAACATTATTTTACAAAATTGGGGTATGTGACACCTCCAGTGCTGCATAAATCCTTGGGATGGCCCTTGCTACTTGACCCACTATTTCTGCTTCTTGAATGTTGTAAGCTAGCCTTGTACTCTCATTCTCGAGTGGACAATTCCTACGCATGTGGGGTCCTCCACATTTCCAACATTGGAGTGGTTCCCTGTTCTGTTGTGGATCTCTAGGATTTTCTCCAATTGCTCTGGCTGGCTGCTTCTCAACTTGTGATGGTTACTTCTACTGATTCCTGAAGTTAGATGGTTTGAAGCCTTTCTTCCTTTGGTCAAAATTCTCATTCTTTTTGTCCTTCCATGTCTTGTGATAATCAAGTTTACCTTTGCTTTGCTCATAGCAATACTTAGCCTTCCTTATTGCTTCTTCAAGAGTTCTAGGTTCATAAAACTCAATTCTGTCTCTATAAGACTGAGGCAATCCACTCAGGAAACGTTGGATCTTCACTTTCTCATCTTTTATGTACTCGACATACCTCAATAGTTCCTAGAACTTATTTGCATACTCTTCCATAGTCTATTGTCTCAATCTCAGCTCATGGATTTCTTTAATCTTATCATCATACTACCTGTCAGAGAGGTACTTCTGCTTGAAATACTTCTTGAATTGTTTCCACACAATTCTTCTTTCATTAACCTTCTTTACTTGTCTGTGGTGTTCCCACCATATGGATGCTCTTCCAGTCAAATTGAATATAGCTACCCTTGCTTTCATCCTAAGAAGCCAAGGGTAGTCTTGAACTTGGAAATACTTCTTCATCCTAAAGAGCCAAGCCTCGGCTTCTTGACCAGTCTTGACCTCGCCATTAAAAGTAGGAGGCCTTGCCTTTTTTAATCCATCTCGTGAATTGTTCTTGTAACGTCTCCTCCTCTTATTCCTGCGAGATGGAGAGCTTGAATCCCCACTGGGTTTTTTAGAATCAGATGACCCACTGATAGTCCATTCTGGAGTATTCCTTCTGTCCCTGGAAGCCTTCCGGGAAACATGGGACCTTTTGCAGGAATCTCCCCTAGCTCTACTCCTGCTTCTTTCTGGATTAGTTGTCTGATGCCCAGAGTTTATCTGTCCCTGGATGTCTGTCAAACTCTGCAGTATAGCTGCATTTATCTGATTTTGATCTTCTTGATCCTTAAGCATCCTTTCATTGTCTTCTCTACAACTTTGTAAATCCACCCTTAGGCTCCTCATGGTGGTTGCAAAATCTGGGGGAGTATCTTGAAATATCCTCCCATTGGACTCTGTCTCGTCATTCCCAACTCTGACACTTTCTCCCATGGCATCTTTCTTGAACTCATAGGGGTCCTGTCCATCATTCATGTCGTCAATCCTCATCTTGGCCCAAACAAGAATGAATTTTTGAAAACTGCTCTATGCAGAATGCTGCCTTTGAAGGTGACTATAATTTTTCACAATGTGTTAATAAACACAACTGTTAGCTGCATAACAATATCATGAGTTCATAATTACTTACCTGTATTGGAAAATACTATATTAACAACTTTGTCAAAACACATAATTTTCTTTTCACCAAGAACGACGGTCTCAGGGGGACGACGGGGGTCAAGGGGGCTTGCCCCCAAATCTTTGATTTTCGCGCAATTTGGTGCATAAGATCGCTGCCACTTTTCACCATTCAGCACCTCTAAATCCCACTAGAATCCTGCTTTTCTACTGAAAAATCCCACTGAAAAACTCAGATTTTTTTCCATCTGAACGAATCCCTTCCCAACAAGTCATTCGATGTATTGAGTCGCTTGTTGACAACTATTTCAACACCTTATCGGGTGAGTCCTCATTTATCTTCTGATGCCCTATCGGATCAATCTTTCTTTGCTTTCCGATGCACATCGGGTCGATCTTCCTTTGTCTTTTGATGCACATCGGGTCGATCTTCATTTCCCTTCCGACATCTCGGGTCGATCTTCTTTTCTCTTCCGATGCGTTGGCTCCCTTCAGGAGAGCCTTACCGACATCTCGGCTCCGCTTCAACGAACATCTTTTGAGATGCCTCGGAGAGTTTCTCCCAAGAGATATCGAAAATTTATTCGAGATGCCTCAAAGAGCTTCACCCGAGAGCCATCGGAAAACGTTTTTTGAGATTCCTATACTTAGAAAAAAATTTGTATTTTTCTTCTCATCTTCCTCTTTCTGCCGCCATGTCGGCTCCCTTCCAGCGAGCCTTGTCGACACCTCGAGTCCGCCTAGCCGAGACCTTCGGCTCCTCCCAGCCAATACCTTCGGTAAAATTTCGAACTTAGGAAATTTTTAAAATTTCTCTCTGCTTTGTTTCTTTATCGGATGGACTCAGTTCAAGTCATCCAATGTATCGGATGGACTTCCGCCTAATTCATCCGATGTATTGGATGGACTTCAGCCTAAGTCATCTGATATTTTCCATACTTAGAATTATTTTTGAAATTTTCCTGTCTTTCACATTTTTCCTTTGCTGGGCAGAGGGAAACCTACCTCTGTCACTGCTTCTTCATGGCCAACTGAGTCCCATGCTGCCACGAAGCTCTGATACCACACTGTAACGTCCCCGACCCTCCGACCGACGAAGAGGACGCTACCGATTTCTGCTATCTACCCGAGCAACTAGCCCCATGAACATAGACATGAAACTTGAGATGCTTTGAACTAAAATATGCATACATTATTACCATACAACGAAAGCAAAACCATAAATTCAATCATTCAACATGTTCATTGTAAGTCATTATCAAATGTAATTGCAGGGATTTAAACACAGTAATACTTATCTTATGAAGAAGAACGCCCCGCAACCAGCTATGTCGCTGCAACGTTCCACCCAACCATAGGCCAGTGTGCTTCGTAATCTCTCAGCAACACTGCCACCCCCAAGCTGGGCATGATTCCCACAAGGGATAAGGAAACTAAGCAGGCTCACACATAGCCGAAGACATGTCAAAAATCAGTCAAGCCAAAGCTAGGTTTGGGTTATCAGACTGCCAAGGAGACACAACAATACATAACCAAGCCAACAAGTTGGGTTTATCAGGTTATTAGGAGATGGAAGCACTGTCTACTAAGCTAGTGGGCTCACTAAAGAGCTGAGGATGCCTTCACTAGAACTAACTTGACTCCTAAGACATCCACACACACCCAACATACGAAATCATTCCCTTCTCTGTTGCATAGTCCCTGAGGACATGACTTCCCTTCCAGTGTTATTTAGGGGGTGTAGAGAAGAGAGCCAACCCTCTAGCTCTATCTATGAGGCTCCTGCAAAACACTAGGTTTGTCAAGCAAACTCCTTTCCACTCCTACATAGTCCAAAGACCAATCCACTGTGCACACACAGCAAAACAACCATTCACAGCTCTGGGGTTTGAAATAAAACACCATAGAACAAAACCAAAATGACAATTTGGGAAATACACAACTTAGACTGAGCAATTCGATTCCAGAGTCGTTTTTGGCCCTAGCGTGGCCAAAATGACTCAACAAGAACCCACAACAACCCAAAATTCGTGGGAAAACCAACAACGATTTCTCAGCTGCGTGAGGAAAGGAATGCAATCTGTGTGAAGGTGAATTCACATGCCTAGACCCAAAATCATGAATGAGAACTACACAGCAAAATCCCTCAAAACAAAATCCACACACAACAAAATCGTGAACGTGAGGCTGCTCTCCCAGTTCTCTGCGTGAGGAGAAAATGAAGAATGGGGGGGTCCTAGTCTCTTCCTGCCCATGTGAGGGTGAATTAGATCCCTGGTGGAGTGTGCGTGTGGGCAAGGACTGACAGTCCTGCCAGACACCATTGTCCATGCAATAACTACCCCAACTAACACCAGAGGATTTAATTCGGTAATTGAGACAAGACTAATACAAAAAAGGTTGTTGAATGAGACAATGGATAAAGGGTGAGTAAGACAAAAGATAGGTGACAACTAAATGGGTTTATCAATTGACACTTGGCTTTTCCCCAGTGGCCCCAAAGGTTAATTATTTCCCCCTCCTTATCCTTAGGAAAATCATGCCCTTTTCATTATGGTTGCATTGACATAGTTGGTTGTGGGTATTTTAATTAAAATGCATATTTACATGATGCCAAAATTATAATGTGTCGGATAGCATGATATACCATCAGCAACGATTTTAATTGCCGGAACATAAAAATGATAATCCATGGTGGGAATTTTGCCGTATCTCAACACCACGATTAATTACAATATATACATCATATACATTTTAATGCAAATGGGGTCAAAACCAGGGTGTTACATATACTAAGGCCAACTTCTTGATCAAACTCATCTTATAGGGAAAATTAATGGGTAAATTGATCTTCTTGCTCGATAAGATCCAGTTCTGGATGAACAACTGGATACCCTTGAAAATTCTAGAAAACATAAGTAAAGATTCATGCACATACAATAAAAAACATATAAACCAACAAATACAATACAAAAAGGAATTCACGTCATATTATACCTGGAAGTTAGCTTTCCAAATTGGAAAAAGTCCTTGAATCAGAAACTTTAATTGTTTGTCAATTTATCCCTCATAAGAATGCTTATAAATTGCTAAAAAAAATCCTCCACACAAGTGAAATCCAAGTCACCATAGCATTTAATGTAATATACCATATAATAAGCAAATCCCATATTACATATTGAAACTATGAAAATTTTAAAATAAAACAACATGTTAATGAAGAAATCAGAAGGAAATATACCAAGGCCAACTTCTTGATCAAGCTCATCTTCTAGGGAAAATTCATGGGTAAACTGATCTTCTTGCTCGACAAGATCCAGTTATGGACGAACAGGTTGATAGCCCTAGAAAATCCCAAAAAACAGTACTAAATATTCATGCACATGCCACAAAAATCATACAAAACATCAACTACAGCACAAACAAGAATGCACATCGTATTATACCTAGAAGTTAGCTTTGCAAATTGCAGAAATTCCTTCAATCAGAAACTACAATTGTTTGTCAATTTCTCCCTCATAATGAATTTCTGGTGTGGTATTGACCTCATGAGTAAACTCTTCATATATTTGAAGCATTAGGACTAAGGCAGAGGGCAAAGGTTTGCTACCATCTTATCTTACCATGAAGGGATTGAGGTGAAAGGTCTTGAAGCATGGAGCCACATTCCTTCACAAATCCAATGGCAACTTGCAAAGAATAAACACTATATCAAAATCTCGGCATATGCTCTAGAGAAGAAACCTGGTTGCAATATTGAGCAAATGCCAAAGGACCTAGTGTCCCTTAAGCACGACCACAAACAATGAAACCATAAGTTAGAATTCTATACCTTGACACTATCGTCTATAGGAGTGTCCAATAAAACAATAAGAAGTTCCAAAGCACTGATCTCATGTGCAACTTGTTGGTTTGCGAGATGAGCTATGAATTTTGTTGCTGCTAGTAAAAGAGGTTGCATAAAAGTTAAATAGAAAATAAGCATAGAATGTAAAAAATAACTTCAAAAATAAAAAAGGAATTAGCAAGGGAAAAAATAGATAATAAGATAAAGACAAACAACCCTAAGAAATTCCAATAAATGGTACTAAAGACCCATGCACATATGATAAAAATAATACAAACAAGCAAGTACAACACAAACATGAATCCGAATGATCTTATACCTAGAAGTTAGATTTGCAATTTGAAAAGAAGTCCTTGAATCAGATGGTGCAATCATTTGTGAATTTCTCCCTCGTGATGAATTCTCGTAAATCGCAAAAAAAATCCCTTCACACAATTGAAATCCAAGTCACCGTAACATTTAATTTAATATACCATATAATAATCAAATTCCTTGAAAAGTCATGCATGCATTGGCAGGTGACTTGCTTAGACCTTGTTTGAATAATGAGTTGTACGAAATGAAATTTAGATTAAGAGTTGACAATTGAAATTGATTATCTTCGAAAAAAGTATGATACAAGGACATAGAATTGACACTTTTAGGATTAACCCTAAATTGGCATAATAATAAGTATTTGCAACCACGTGTTGAGACTCTTAGCGTGGTATTCACCCCATGAGTAAACTCTTCGGATCTCGGAAGCATAAGGACTAAGGCATAGGGAAAAGGTTTGCTATAGTCTTATCTTACCATGAAGGCCTTGAGGTGAAAGGTTTTGAAGCATGGAGCCACATTCCTTAACAAATACAACGAACCTCCAAAGAAGAAATGTTATTTTAAATATCAACATATGTTATAGAGAAGAAACCCGGCTTTGATCTTGAGCAAATTCCAAAGGACCTAGTATCCCTTAAGCGTGACCACAAACAATGATACCATATGTTAGAATTCTATACCTCGACATTATTGTATGTAGGAATGTCCAAGAAAACAATAAGAAGTTCCAAAGCAATGAACTCCTATGCAACTTGTTGGGTTGTGAGATGAGCTATGCATTTTGTTGTTGCCAGTAAAAGAGGCTGCATAATAGTTAAACAAAAGATAAGCATACCATGCAAAAAACAACTTTAACAAAAGGAATTAACAATGCCAAAAGGTAGCTAATAAGACAAAGGCAAACAACCTTGTCACTGTGTTTGAAATCCCTCTTAAGCTACAAAATAATTCGTATCAAAAGAAAATGACCAACTTCTGGAAATTTTGTATTCACCATAACAACATAGGCAAGGAAAACATAAGCAAATACAGGTGTTGCAAATTAGGATTTCATACATGACCTACAAAATAGAGCTCTTCCCAACATGAAACAATTCTTCAAATGGCATCCTGGAAGCATTTGGAAACAATATGTTCTCCTCCCGAGTGGACTAACATAAAAACTAGGATGAGCATCAGTTCAACATAATTCCAAAAAAGTAACATGAAGTTCAAATGTATTGAATTTGATGAGCATATGTACATATGATGATAAGGGCGATGTATCCCACATGTAACATAAACAACATTTCCAATATACATATCATTAAAGATGTAGAGAACATCTTCTACAATAGGACATTTTAAGGTCAACGGGTTTTAGAAGATGATATATGAATAATTTGAAGGCATACTCTACATTCTTCCCATGAATGGATTAGGCTAATTTTTTATAGATCTGTTACACGGAAAAATGTTAGTAACTTGGTATATATAGAAGCACAATCTGAAGTGAATAGATACTAGCATTTCCAAATGCTTCTAAATCTGGTATGAAATCAGTTTCCATACATGCTCCTATGGTCCTTGTGTTCATCTGGAATCATATTGAAATCTATTTCTTCAATAGATACCTCAAGAGACCTAGATATAATACAAAGCCCATATTGGATCCTACCACATAATGCATAATGGATGTTGTTCTAAAATCTCGAGAAAATAACAAAATAAGAAACAAAAGAAAGAAAGAAAATATAAAGTTAGCTCTAAAACTTAAAACTACCTAGGGAGATGATTCTATAAGGGATATTAGATTGAGTTTAATCCATGACTCTCTCGATTCAATTTTAATGTTATTATTAGAACACATGCATTATTTTAACTCTTTTTACATTTTTGATTTCAACACCCTCGTGAATATCCTAATTTGATGAGTCCACAAATAATAATCTTTGAGTAATTCGTGGTACTTGGATTAGATTGTCATTGGCACCCATTCTTGGATTTATGCTTTTGGAAAATTTGGAGGAGAACTTGTTACGAAGACCTCTTTTGTAGTTAACTCTTGTCAGGATAAGGATCTACGATATTTACAAATATTCTGTATCATAGAGGAAGCCATCTGAATGTGAGCTAAGAGACAAGTTGATTTTGGAAGCTACAATTTATCTCATGGATTCATATTTTTTGTTGCATTTGGGTTTTTGAATGTGGTGACCTCTAGACGACTCCTTTGGAAAGCCTCTTTAGTACAAATTTGTTATATTATAGTTTGTGAAGATTTGTTATAACTTATAAGTACAGTTTGTGACTTTATGTCCGTTTTAAATGTCATTGAAAAAAATCTTATAAAGATCAGAAAAAAAATATATAATGCAAGAGAAGCTTGACTAACACTGTAGGTAAGGTAGAGACTTGGAGATAAAGGAAAACAATCATGGTTTAGAGTTCTAAAATTTCCACCCTTGAAGGGTTCATACCTAGAGTCTATTCGAAAGTTCCCTCACAATTGCAAGGAGACAACTCTTCGATATTTGTCTTTTTGTGGGGATTGGCTTGGGAGTTTTTTACTCCATGAATTTGAAATCCAAATAGGTCCCATGAATTACCCTCATTTTTTCTTCTTCGCTCTTATCTACCGTTTCATGATTATCCTCATACAATGTGGGTTATTGGAGCTATGTCTAAAGCTTCTTCAATTTTATCCACTCTGGAAGTTCAAGCAATTGCAAATTGACTCTTTGTCCCTACATGTTCGAAAAGGACAATTTTCCATTCAAAGTCTTTTGCAAATTGAATCCTTAGGAGCTTTAGGATTTGATTCCTCTGGAGGATTTTGAGCTACATTCTCAACTGGCTTTTGAACTTTTGGGCTCAAGCAAGCAAGGTAACTGTACTTGAAGCAGTTCCTGTGCTTGAATGGAATGTTCTCATTGTTGAAAGGTTGCTGCTAGATGTAATCTAGAATCTAAAATTTGATTGAGGTTGGCATTGGTTTGAACTTTGGTTAGGTCCACATCCACACAAACTTCAACACTTTCCACAGGTTAAGTTGGTGTGTTATGTAAAAAAATGATAGGGAATTAAGAAGGAATATAAAGCATTCCTGATATGTTAGAAGAGTGAAGTGTGTCAAAAATCTATAATTAAGGTCAGCAGTCCTACCCACATCACAGGTGGGGTTCCTTGAGGGGTCAATTCCAAGCATCTAATGCTTCATAAATAACCTTTCTCTGTCCATTAAACTCTTGATGAAAATCATCTCAGCTTGAAAGCATTGCTATAATATGCAAAAACAAAGGAAGATATTATAAAGGCCATCAAAATGGTTGGTAAAAGTGCATGAAACTTCAAAATTGAACATGAAAGGCAAGCAAGAGCTATGGTGTCCCAGGATTGAAGAAAATCATCAGCTTATGAAACCTTGGAATTCCCATCCTTCTAAATGTAGGTAGGTAAACAACTTCAACTGCTGTAATAAATTTGTGTTTTTAATGTCCCCTATTTTCCATTATTCCTATAATCAAACATTACTATGATTGTGTGGTGAACTCAAGTTATTACGTAACATACTTTTAGTAGTGTTTATATATAAAGCTTATCAAAGTAGTCTTCTTGTTTTTCTAAGAATTGTAATATACTATATCATGATCATGTGCTTCAAATCACACATGGCCAATGACACCTAGCAGCTTAGCATCTCGACTCTACACAACTCCATCACCCGTTGTCTCAACCTCTTCACGATTCCACCGGATCACATGTCCAGCCACCACACTTATGTAGGGTTAATACAGAGAGAAAAACAAAATTTATTCTTTAATGCATAAAACAATTACTGTGTCCCCAAAGCCTATGCAGTAACAACTAAAAGCTGTTAGAACTAGATTTTATTTATATACAACAAAGATAAAATCACCATAAATTTAGGGATCTCACTCAACCATCATATTATAGGAGCATGAATGACCAAAACATATTCCTCAAGCACTTAAAAGTAAAACCTAGTGCTGAATTTTAGCCATCTCATCAGGAATTTCAAAATTTTAAATTAAACTATCATCCTTCTATGCAATGTAATATACTAAAATAACCCAGACAGGAACAAGGGCCTATGGTTCCAAGCTAAATTCACTATTTGGATTCTAGGCTATAATTTTAGACAATTAATCATTGTGTAAGTCACAAAATGCTTCCTTTCCATTAAAAGATTGCAGTTGTTCTACATTTCAATCACATATAACTTTATGGAGAAGTAGAGAAGCTTACAAAGATAGAATTGTGGAATTTTGAAATGTCCCAGTACATTTAACACCAATTCATGCCAATGAGCATGGTTCTCTTCCAACCCAGTTCCTCAAAATAGGTGGATCTCCAACAACACTCTTGTATGCAAGTAGAGCTTCAACTGAAATTGGAAGGAAAAGAGAAGAGAGTTGGTTTTTTTTTTGGAAAGACCATCAATAGGGTCTTTACACGTACAGAAAAATAAGAAGAGAACAACCAACCAAATTCATCAAGCATCATTGAGGTCATATAGCATTGAAGACGATCCTAATTAAAAACAACAAAAATCACATGCATTTAAAAAAAAATAAGATTACAAAACAACTTTTCAATTTAAATCTAAAGATTACATTGGTGTCTTTATTATTATTATTATTATTTCCGTATCATAGAGAATAACATGTTTCTTACATGAAGGAGCTTACTGATGATATTTTGGCAGTCAACCTAGGAAAACTACCATGTATCCCTGGAATTTCAAACTTCAGGATTTATTGGGCTACAAAAAGCCTATTGATAAACAATTGTGCTATTCTCAAATGTGCGATAGAAGAATCTATCATGTAAAATCTCAACGCATGTGACTTTAAAGAATTAGACTATGAATCAAAGGCATTATAGTTAGCAACTTTGTTGAGTGATTTGGATAAGAAGAAATCATCACAATTGCGGGGCTCTTGTCACCAAACTGGTAGATTGAGCCACAAGCACAATTTGATAATTTAATAACACATTGCCATAGAGCATTTTAAAGTCTGTTTAAATGTCAATGATATTGTGAATTTATCCTTGGAAGTTGAAGAAGGACCCCATGAGCATTGATAAGGGGTCAAGATCCAAACCCAAGGAGTCAACCATTACAATTTCCTATCAATCATCAAAGAAACTTACAAAATAAAAAAATGTCATTGTCATTTGAGACCCAGTTTCTAAATGCAGGTTATGGTAAGAACGGGGTTGTTGAGCCTGTAGAGTTTTTTGTGTATAAATGAACTGTGGACGAAGTAATAAAATCTATCAACAATGATTGGTGGAATAAAAACCTAATCTGCATCTAACAACAAAACAATCCTCTTCATTGCACCAACTATTCACTCACATGGCATCTAGGATTCTGGCCCTCTTGTATCCACTTTCTGTACTCGGTCACTCCTTCCCACAACTTAAATCTAAAATTTAAATTTACTTTTAATCCAAACATGTAAACCATAAGACGGGATGCATGAAAAATCATATTTATAAGAGAAAATCCAACTCTTTTCCCATAGTTGTTAGCGACATTACGAGACTTACTACATAACATCTACTAACATCTTAACCTCTTATGAGGTCTTCTCTCATCGATAGTTCATATTTTCTAAGAGGACGCATTCATTACAATGTTGTCCTCAAGTTATTTGGGGGAAAAGGAAAACACCAGTCTGAAGCTTCAAAACCAAGGGCAATGCAATGGGAAGAAGGGCATATGGGTTAACTGATTAGAACTTTGGGGGATAATCCTAAAGTAAAACTGAGGAAATGGAAAGAAGGGAATATGTTTATACTTTCATATTTTTCAAGAGTGTCGGGAAAATAGCAGCATATATTCATTAAAACAATAAAAAACAATATCTTGAACATGATGAAAGTAATAGAAATGAATGCAATGATAAGGGTATCATACCATAAACCTTATGTTGAGATTCAGATGCCACCTGCATTGCCTTAGGCGATCGAAACAAGAGGAGTATTAGCAGTGGCAGTAGTGACCACTGCAAGCGACACATTGTCAATGATCATGAGTGTGAAGGGCATTTCCAATAGGCTTCACTGGTGCACATCTCCTTTTAGTTGGGAAACTCTCATTTTGCAATCCTCGCCCACTTTCTATTGTAAATGCATTATTATTTCAGCTTGCATGCATGTGGAAGGAGTCGATGAGAGGCCAAGAGCTGAAATTTATTAGAGGTAGAGATATTTTGTGAGGTCATCCACACCACCGCAAGCTTGTCCTGAAATGCTTCAACTCATCTTCACGGTTAATGAATTTTTGTCTTTTGTAATTCTTTTGTAGTAAGGAAGGGGGCCTTTGAATAGCGGGGCCAATATTATAATATGGAGCCACGGGTGGATCTCTGTTGATGGATTATAGTTAGTTGAAAACCAAGCTCCTGTATGGAATCGATATATTGAAGTGTTGCGTAGAGCACATATTAGACTCATTGAATGTCCCGATGAGTTGACATGGACATGGAAGGGTGACGACACAATATATGAAGCCTTTTTAGGCTATGAAGCGTTGCAAGATCCAAATGGGCTCTCTTACGACTAGAGGTGGGAAAATATTTGGGAAGTGCATGCCCCTCCCATAAGTATATGTTTGATTTGGTTTACCCTTCATAATAGACTCCCAACGTGGGACAGGCTACAAAATAAGCACTTGGAGGACTCTCCATCCCGCCAATCCATGTGCTCAGGCATTCCCCCATTGAAAACCCTATTGTATCTCTGGTCCATAGCTGCGTACTGAAACACATTCATTCCATGGGATTTGATGAATGGATCGGAGCCTTCAAGCACAACATCCTTTAGATAATACCAGCTCTCCATCAACACCTTAAGATGGCGAGTTACAGTAGTAGTATTGAAATGGAAGAAGGGAGTTAGATCCAAAGCCGAAAGTCGAAACAGAGCCAAATTCAGAGCCAAGATTGGATCGAGGAAGTGATGATGTGACATGGGGCAAGACGACAGGAGGACATGCGACGACATTCATTTAAAGGAGGGACGATGAAGGTGAACAATGTTTCTAAAACTGACTCTGGAGAAAAATTCCTAATGACGTAACGAGAAAGAGGCCAACACAAGAATAGGAGCAAGATTGGGTTGACCTGAAATTACAAGAGAAAGCTTAAGAAGACCTGGAACAAAACTATTGCTTATTTCATTATTTTGTTAAATAACGATATGAAAACCTATGATGCTATATGCAAGGTGAAACATTTTATTTTTGCTCCCATACAAGTATGACATCGACAACAAAGTGTGGTCTTGTAACTTTGTTGTGCAAAGATTCCTACCCCACATAAAGGTGAAAACCTCTTGTTCCTAGGTGATTTAACGTTTTCGACATCTTTGGGTCATAGATGGCACAAAATCCACCTTCTAATTGTGAATTTTAGGAACAAATAAATATATACTTATTAGATTCCATCAAAATCAGCATACAATGGATTCTCTAGATGTCATACCAAATCACGGGAGAGGTTAGTACTTTTTCTTTCTCAACAAAGATACCTTCCAACGCTATTATTCACTATAAAATAAAGCGAGCTCTTCATAAGAGTGACATGTAATTGAAAGGCCCATAACACAAATATATGATAAAGAGATATTCCAATTCCACTTTTCTTGCATCTCAAGTTATCCCATTCATAACTGTTGCATAGACATTACAAACCCATCAAATCCTAACTCAACACATAATTTCTCTTTCAATGGTTTGAGCTCAAAGAGTGAACCGTTACTAAAGTGTTACTAGTTGACCGTAGTTGCCTGTGATTTATAGGGTTAAAGTCAAATTGCATTTTAGATTTCAAAAAGGAACAAAGACTGTAAATAAAGTTTTTGGTTGGTTGGAAATTATAATTCCAACTCATTAATTGTCGTAGACAACTCAACAACTCAATATCAAGGTGGTTGCAGCGTGCGAACGCAGGAACAGTCTCTCTCTAGAGAGAGGAACGTGATGGGAAGTAATGAGTGTCTTTCGATTGTCTCTATGAAGTAAAGGGACCTCTACCAAATGAACTCCATATGAGTCACTCAACATTCGCAGATATATCTCATTTGTGTTCAGAACTTCGTGTGCAACTCATTTTCTCTTATGAAAAAACATGGAATCCTACACTAACTCTGCTGAAGTGAAGATTGATGAGGATAGTTGGGTAATTCAAATTAAGGAATCTCTTGATGTACTCCAAGAAGCAGACGAGGAGGAGAAAGAGTTGTCTGTGTATGTGTTTAATGTGCCCAAAGAATTATTGGCAGACAAGGCATAGGTGTACATTCTGGAGATGGTAATTTCCATCGGTCCCTATCACCACTGGAGATCTGATCTCTATGATATGTAGCGCCACAAATTGGCAACAACTTGTAGATTTCAAAAAAGAATGAAGGGGCTACCCAAGTTTTAGTCGGTCGTTGTGGAGGAGTTTAAAAAATATGATTGACAAATCTAGAGCTGCTATCACAAGTTCATCAACTGTAAGGAAGAAACCTTGTCCTGGATCATCCCGTGATTTGAATGTGGTTGCAGGTGGAATATCATATGATTATTTAGGAACACTTCTCTTCAACTCCATACATGCGCTTACGCCCAAGTCCACGTGATCGAATTCCAAACTGCAACAAAAATAACACGGCAGTAGGTTGTTGGGAATTCCTAGTGCAGACTTCCTTGACACGTCAGCCTTAAAACCTTATCCAAACACTATTTGTGGCAACATTTTATTAGAAACACGTGGTAACCTCTCATTTGTGGGAAGGACAATGGAGAGGAATAATGATTTTCAAAACTACTCCAGGGAAAGAACGCCTAACGACGTAATTAAATAGTGAGAGAATCCAATTTCTTGAAATGAAAACATTTGCATCTTAAAAAAATGGATTCTTCCAATGCTTAATAGATTGAGATTTAAGATAAATTTATGTTGGTTTTAATTTTTTATTTTATTTTATGAGGTGATATGAATGTTTTAATATTTATTTTTATTTTTATAAGTTACGAGCTACATGGGAATTGACAATATGAATGGTTTTAATACTATTTATTTTTAAAGTTATGAGCGACATGGGAATTGACAACACCTCCCCCATACTAAGTTGTAAACACTTCGCTACTCTAAATGCAATTAAAAAAAAAGATAAAATTAAAAACTTTATGATTATGATTTTTTATTATTAATATTTTGAATTTGATTCATTTAAATGTCATTATTGTTGATAAGATTTCAATATTGATAATTGATTATAATCACTTATATTAATAACTATTTTGAAAACAATGTTTGATGAATGTATTTGGGATGTACATAGTGAAAAAGCAGATTGGTCATATTAAATAGGTGTATTTGGGAATTAGATTGTAATGGATTTGTAAATATGGTTCACCATTTATTAGAGAGTTATTCCACTGAAAATACCAACACTTGTTATTCAAACATGAATACAGGTAATAAATTTATTGGGAAGAAATTACTCATTAATTAATTTTTTTAATATTTAATGTTCAAGTTTTTAAATATAAATTTTATAATAATTTTTTTAATATCAAATTAAAAATGATTTAAAATTTAAAAGCAACATTTTTATTTTCTTAGTTTTCTTCTTGAAATTTGATGTAATATTAGTGTTATGATTTAAACCAAATTTGATGTAATATTAGTGTTATGATTTAAACCACTTTTTGAGGAATATAAAAATCCAAAATGTTGAAAAAAATAATTTGATATTTTTATACCTGCCTCCGGCTGGTATATTGCAATCGGTCGAATTCAAACAGCGTTGACTTTGGGTATTAGTTGGTGCATATCGATGCATATTTAAAGGATTAAAATCTCTATTCCAAAGTTTAACTTTGTAATGTGAAAAATAGCAATTTTTAAATTTATTAAAATCGTATTTATTTGTGTTGCTATTGGGTAAGCAGGGATGATGTCATCCTCGAAGTTTGCTATCTGGATTTGGGTCGACACCTGGTAACAATGACATCATATGTAACTGATGTAACTTTTCACCTACCCGCTGTCCTGCCATCTCTGGTGGTTACGTGGAACGAAAGGCTCTGCCCGTTCAGGTAGGAATTGTTTTGCCAGTTCTGTCCCCAATTGCGTGACATGGGCTGCCAGCTAGTCCTCGACCCTTTTATCGAAACGACGTGGACATCTCCAGCTCCTCCAACATTGGAGATAAGCACCAGGTTGAAGCATGAGTGACCATTCACGGTGAAACGAATTCCTCCCTTCCTCAAGCAGGGGACCCTGCATTGTCAACCTCTTAGAAATTTGTAGCGAGAGAGAAAGACTGAGGAATTTGCAATGCGAAGTTTGAATTCAATTTGTATAAGCAAATGATAATTACCTTCTGTAGAGGATGGGGACGATCCCACTCCTGTATTTGGCGATCTTCTGATAAGCGGGCTCCGCCATATCGAAGTGTTGCAGGGGTGAGTTGCACCATCCACCGTTGTTACTAGGGAGAGCGTTGTTTGGTGGGCAGAAGTTGGTGGCTGTGACCATCACAGTCCCTGGCAAATACCACTGGGATCGTCATTGCGTTGCATTTCGTAGCAGGCTCCACAGCTGAGCCCATCGTTGAAAAGGGCAGTGCTCAAAGCGGCAGTGTTGGTTCCATAGCCTTGGCTGTAAAGATTGCCGTATCCACACGCCCCTCCTGCACCGTTTTCACAGCCAGAAATTCAGGGTCCAA
>LPNX010330674.1:597788-610543 GCA_001517045.1 Pseudotsuga menziesii
ATATATGTTTTTAGTTTGACTACTTTTGATAATGTTGACACTATGTTGTGTCTGAAATATTATGTTATATTGAAGTAAAAGATCATAATTATAGCTGTACAATAATGTACAAGAGGATTTAATAGCTTTTTGACATGAAAATCAAAGCATAGATCATTTATTTAAAAAGAAAGGACCATGTGCAAAAAGAGCTTATTTCTTTACTTTTATACAATATTTTTCATATCCATTAGAGTATTGTTTTATAAATTTATTACATAGAAATATTTTGAGTTTTTTTAGGGGCATACACTTATTAACATACATACTAAATTTATTATATAGAAATATTTTGAGTTTTTTTAAGTAGAGGAACATATACATATATATAAATATGTGTTTTTGACATATACATATATATAAGTATATGTTTTTGATTGCTACATTTTTAGGGGACATGCCTATAAAGTTATTTAGATAGAGACCCAAAGTGTCTCAGTAGCCTTAGAATGCCCGAGTTGTTGAAGTTTCTTCTTAATTTAACATGGATTCCCCATTTCCCAATTCTAGATTCTGAATGGGTTATGGCTAGTCTTTATTTATATCTCTCCCCTCTTCTACTTTGCCAATTGATAGAGAGAGATATTTCAAAAGAAGGTTTTTCCTTTGATTCTATGTTTTCTATCAATATGATTCAATGTCTGATTCTTTATCTTTGATTGTTAAGACGTTACACTTCGTCTCCTTTGCTACACGATTCTCAATTGTCTAGTCCTTGTTATCATCTCCTTCAATCCTTTCAAGGACTTCGAAGTAGTTTCTTCATGTTTTAAATGATTTCCCCAACTTTGAAGTTGTATGCAAGGAAGGAGATCTCCTTTATCCTTTTGTTTTCAAGACTTTGTGGAATCCTTTATCTTTCTCTTTTTTTAGATTATTTGTTGGGGTAGGACCCTTCTTTAGACATTTTTTGACAAAATAGCCATATTTGTGGCAACCACTGCCCTTGAAAGGAGATGGTCATAGTAAAGTGTACCTACATGAATCAAAATGATTGAGCATGAACTCTACTACATCTAGAAGACCAATGCGACATGAATATTTGTGTGAGTAAACAAACAAACTTTTGGTTCAGCCTTCTTTGTGATTTTCCTTGGTTTGTTCATGATGGCTTTAAAAGTTTATCCAACCAATAAATATTAGTGGGAGGGGGCATAAACAAACTTGGACTAGGATAGCCTTGGGTACCTCCCCTTCTTTATTAAATTCAAGAGTTCGTGTATTCAAGTAAGGCTCATTGGAACCTATAAACTAGAGCTTATATATGAAGATAAAACTCATATATTCCTTACACTATCAATGGAATCCCTTACAATAGAGGGAACACATAACTCAAGCATTTAGGTGGGAACTTCCTTGATTATGAATTTTGTTTTCCAATATCCTTTGATTTAGATAAGCTCTCGTGAACTTTCAAATGAGAGTTTCTTCAACACATTGAAGAGTTTTCCTTCTTGGATCATGAACAAGATTTATGACTTTGGAATTTATTTTATCATCTTCACTAATTTGGGAGTTGGTTTTCTCACTACATATTGGTTACAACAACAAATACAGCCCTAAATACTTCTATTATCATATCCATGGCTATAATTGCAACAACCATTATTATCCCTTCCGAATCTTTCCAAATTTCAAGCAACCACCTTCACAATTTTATCCCAAGAGACACTTTTTAACAAACAAAATTGAATGAGCATGAGTGCATGTGAAATCATATTGCTTTTAGGTAAGATAAAGCAGCTATGGCATTAAAGATACCCCTCCAATTCCTCTTCTCTATTACTCATCAATATCATGAAATGTATTCGCACATCCACAATATATAAATAGTAAAGTTTAAAATACATGTATATTAAATTTTATCTGAAGAATATTAAACACATACAAATCAAATCACACTCAGAAATAACTACTCACCTTATGTGATCCACATTTTCATGACTTCTTTATAATTGACCATCCAACCTTTATTATACACATTTCTATGATTTCCTCACATTTAACTATTCACTTTATGTTATCCACATTTCTAAGACTTTTTAATTGAAGAATATTGATCACATGTAAATCAAATCACACTCACAAATAACTACTCATCTTATATAATCCACGTTTCCTTGATAATTGATTATTCACCATTTATTATCCACATTTTTATGATTTCTTCACATTTTATTATTCACTTTGTGTTATCCACATTTCTAACACTTCTTCACAATTAATTACCACAAGTAATTTTTTTTCCACAAAAAAAAGATAATGGCTTAAAAATTTTATTCAAAAACTCTGAACCATATTGTTTATTTGGTATAAATACCTTACACATAGTCTTCATCAGATATTTGCTTCATAACCCAAAGGTTTCAGCTCAAAGAGTTAGTAGTAGTAAAAAATCTACGTCAAAATACACATTTACAAAGCTTCCTTAATGTAGGTAAATCTCTAAAAAAAAATGCTCAACATGGGACAAAAACAGAAAGAGGCCAAAAAATGAGCCATCAGAAAATTCCTAAAACATGGTAACATGTCACCAACCAAAATGGATAAAGAAACCAGGAAAAGGCACCACAGTAGAGAGCCAAACACCGTGACCCGCGTTGGGAACACACCATCACTGCACCCATCACCGCTTTGGAGTCGCTGCACCGTCCGCGCCTCCTCCATGAAAGGTCTGCACTGTTGGAGCGAGCCCACAGATGTTAGAGCTATGCACTAGCCCGCACTATGTTCACACCTTTTCTGCCCCTGTCGTCATTCTCAGCATGACGCAAGGGGGTCCTCCACCATGCCACATTGATCGTTGTCGTCGCTGTTGAATAACCCACACAACAAATTGCCACATCGCAGTTTGTCACTATCGTTGAATAGCCCACAAGACAAGTCATCACACCACAGTTCATCGTAATCGCTGCTGAAGGACCCTCAACGGGTTGTTGCACTAAGCCATGTCCCCATTTTGAATCTTCTCCAAACTCTCAATTTAGTGGCCGCTCAACGGAGGAAGGGGTGGTGGCTAGGGAATGAATCCTAACCGCCTGTTTGTCGGTTATTTCAAACTCTCAAAACCTAAGTTAGAGTTGCAGAGCGAGCATGTTAGCATAAACAACCGCATTTTTTAAACATGTGAAACACATGTTTTTTTAGACAATAGTGTGTAAGAGTAAATTTATCGGTTCGGCAAAACAGCTGCCGAGAACTTTTACATGGAAAACAAACTATTTGACAAATGGACACTGAATTGAATTGTTTATCGAGACGAAATACATAAGAAATATCTGCCCTGAATGACCCCTGCTGTGGTTAACGATTCTTAATCCCGTCCTTCTTTGCCAGCTGCTCCAAGACTTGTCAGTCTAGAGTATATGGACGAGTCCCTCCGGACCATTAAGGATTTCCACTACGCCTGTTTCCTTTGGCTTCAAAGAGCTCTTCCCATGTTGAGGATTAAGACCAGCCCGGCTATTCTCTCCGTGGCAAATGACTGGAGTGAGTAAGTCAAACAACTAGAGTTTCCCAGCGATCCTTCACTAAAGCTCCTGGGGGTGTAGAACAAGGAGAGCAGTGAAAAAATAGTGGAATCAAAGCTGATCTCTTGGAGGATCCAGCGATTTCCAGAACTTCCGTAAGTGATAGAGCTTGTCTCCTTTAGCAATAGGATTGCAAATAACACTAGGCTCTAGGATGGGCACGAGGCAGCAGGGCTCACGGGTCATGGACTTTGCCAAAACGAGAAGGAAGGAGCAGAGGCCCAACGATAGATCTTGAAGACCCAACAAGGAGACTCGCTTCCAGAGTTAAGGGATAGAGCACAAAATTTCAGAGCCATCGAATTAGAGCGTGCTCCTGCTCAGAAGCGAGCCTTTATTGGCTTCCAGATCAACCTCAATGTTTAAGCTTCTCAGGATGTGAAAGAAGCTTATTTTCTGGAACTCTGATTGCATAAGCTTGACTTTATTGAGGATGGTGGAGAGATGCACCTGAGCAGGCCTTCTGTTTGAGTTTGCAGCTTGGATTATGATCCTGGTATCACCAAAGATTGTCAGAGCGGTAATATTCAAGCTGAGGGCAATCTTGAGCCCTTGCCACAGTGCTAGAGCCTCTGCTCTATTGTTAGAATCGTGACTTGGTCCCCAGGCAAAGCTCAGAATTGTTTCTCCTCCAGGATCCAGGATAACCCCGCCGCCACCGGAAGCCCCTAGATTACCCTTTGAGGCCTTATCAAAGAAGAGGCAGTGCTCCTCTAGAGACAATCTTCATTTGATGAAGTCCTGTTCTGTCAATCGAATGTCCCATTCAGCATTGGATGAGGTAGGGGTCTTGATTCTGGCCTGATGGTTCGAGACTATCTCTGTTAGCCACTTGTCTTCCTCGCTGGACAGAGCTGAAGCATTTGTGAGGGTGGCTTTGGCTTCTAGAGCCTCTCCTAGAAGGGCTCTGATGTTCGCTGCTACTCTAGCCAGAGTGCTGCTCTTTTCCCTGAAGATCCTATTGTTCCTCTCAATCCATAGTTTCTAGCAGATGAACTTGGGGAGCCACATCCAACTGGCTTTGAGGAGATCCTTCTTAGTAGTGTTGAACGACGATATGTTGGCCCATGTTTTCATCAGCTCCTGGGTGTTTGCTAGCATGCTGAATCTGTCCGGGCTTATTTTCAGCGAATCCTTCCAAACTTCACTGGCAGAGGAACAATGCAGGAGTAGATGATCTGTGTTCTCCTCATCAGAAACAACAGGGCGCACCTTGAGGGCCCTTCCATTCCTTGTCTCCTTAAGTTATCACTGGTGAGGATGCCTTTGTGAGCAAGAGTCCAACATAAGTAGTCTATCTTGGGGATAGAGGCATAGGACCAAACAAACTTCCACTGAGCTGGGTCTTGAGGGACATTGGGGATTGCTTGGATGAAGTACGATCCGGAGGTCAAACCCCACCCTCTTTTGTCCTTTGATGCCGCTTTTAATGGGGTTTTCCCTTGAAGGAGCATTCTTAAGGAGTTGGCTTCTCCTTCCAAATTTTCTGGTATCTCTCTTAAGTCCCAGTTATCCCAACTTTTCTCTGCATTATCGGACCAGGTGGAAATGTCCCATAGGGTAAGAAGGTTTTGGTGCTGCATTTAATTTTTTAAATTATCCAGTTCAACCTTCTGCCCAAGGGGCTGGTCTCCAAGGATCGAGTCATCCCAGTATCTTATCTTTTTCCCATTGTTAGGAATCCAGTAGAGGTTAGATTTGAAGTGATCCAGGGCTATGAGGCAGAGCTTGAAGATAGGGGATCCGGTTAAAGTTCTTGGAGGCTTCTCTAAGCATTTTGAGTCGCTTCCTTGGAAGTATTTTTTCCAAAGAACTTTCTTACTCCAACTGGTGTGCCCAGAAACCAAGTTCCAGAGGAGTTTGGAGCCTAGAGCTAAATTTTGAACAACAATGTTTGGGATATGGAGACCGCCTTCCAGAATTGGCTTCTTTATCTTGTCCCAGCTTACTAAATGAAGTCTTCTCTCGCTATTTTCCCCACCTTCCCACAAAAATCTTCTTAACAGGGCGTCCACTTTGCTGATGAAGGATTTAGGGGCAAGCAGAATGGTGTTCTGGTAAATAGGAATACTTGAAAGGACTGATTTTAAAAGAGTCACCTTACCTGCTAAATTAAGCCAGGTTGCCCCCCAGGATTGAATTCTGATTTTCAGATTTTCAGGCTTGAATTTTGATTTTCAGATTTGAGGATGGGAATCCCAAGATAATTGAAGGAATCCCAGGAGAGAGTCCCTTCCATTACTAAAATCCTAGCGATTCCTGTCATTTTCCTTGTGAAGCAGTTCCAACCATAAATCTTGCTCTTTTGAAAGTTTATCTTGCTTCCTGAGGCATCCTTGTAAATGTCTAGCTCTCTTTTGAATAAACCAGCAGAAATAGTGCTTGCTCCTCCAAGGAGCAGAGTATCATCGGTGAATTGGGCATGGTTTATGTCTTTAACATTTTGGGCCATCCGGAGGCCAGAAATAGAGCGGATCTGCTAGCAGTGATCCAATTGGAAACTAAGCACTAAGGCTTGAATGGTGTAAAGGAGTGGGGACAGCTGGCAACCTTGCCTTAGCCCTCTCGAGGCTTGGAATAAATTCGTAGAGCGTCCATTGACCAGAGGGGCGATCCAAGGGGAGGCAATGCAGGCTTTGACCCAGTTTATGAAGTCCTTAGAAAACCCGAATTTTCCCATTACTGCGAACAGAAAATCATGTCTCACCCTGTCGAATGCATTCGCCAAGTCGAGCTTGATTACCATTCCTTTTTCTTTCCATTGACAGCTCGAGTGGATTGCTTCTTAGACAAGCACAATATTGTCCATGATCTTTCGCCCTTTTATGAAACCACCTTGGTTTTCAGGGATGATTGTTGGCAACATATTCTTAATCCGATTGGCAATGATTTTAGTAATTAGTTTATAGCCCATGTTGCATAAAGAGATGGGCCTGAATTTGTTGAAGTTATTGGCTCCCTTTTCTTTTGGAATCAGGGCCAGGAAAGCCGAGTTGGTATTGCCCCCTAACTTGCTGCTACTTTGAGATTTCGTGACCATTGTTAGGAGGTCGATTTTGATGATGGGCCAACAAGAAGTGAAGAACCTTCCCGTGAACCCATCGGGCCCTGGGGCTTTGTCAGCGTCCATACCGTCCAAAGCTTTTTTAAGTTCTTCCATTCTGATCGGGCCAGCCAGAAGGAGATTATCAGTTTCTTGGACTAGCTTTGGGACGAGATCAAGTGGGTAGCTGTTTGCATCAATCGGGTCCTCTTCTGGGGCTGAGAAGAGGTCTTTGAAGTGGGAGTGGGCTGCTTTCGTAATGCCTTCGAAGTCTTTGACCAAATTTCCTTGAAATTGAATTTCATTGACAGTTTTGAATTGCTTACGGGCCTCAGCCTGCTTGTGGAAATAGCTGGTATTTTTATCTCCTGCTTGCAGCCACATACTTCTGGATTTCTGCCTCCAGTACTCCTCTTCCACCCTGCATGCTCTATGTGAATCTTTTTGAAGATTTTCTTCTATTTGTAATAGTTCTTGAGAGATTTCAGCGTCCTCCATGATCAATTGGTGGCTCTTTAGAGTAGCCTGTGCTTCTTTTCTTTTGGAGGTGGGTGTGATCAGCGATTTAGCCCAATTTTTTAGCTCTTTTTTGAGAGCCCTCAGCTTTTCTTCCCAGACATAGAAAGGGGAGCCATGGATCTGCCGGTTCCAAGCCATGGAGACCACATCCATGAACCCTTCTTGCTGAATCCAGATGGGGTTGAATCTGAATGGAATGGGACCCAAATTTTTACCCATGGACAGCTCAAGAAGTATTGGTTTATGATCCTAGGTGTAGATGGGAAAGATTTTGGAGGATGCCATAAGATCAAAAGTCAGAAACGAAGACTGGACGAGGAATCTATCTAGACGAGAAACAATGTGGCCTGGGCCCCTTCTTTTGTTCGTCCAGGTGAATTTACCATGGGAGGGCTTGATATTCTCCAGCTCCCAATCTAAAATGATGTCTTCAACCCATTCTCTAGCTTGATCTCTGACCGGTGAGCCTCCCTTTTTTTCTTCTGCTGCTAGGGTGACATTTAGATCCCCTACTATAATGATATTGACGGGGTTGTGCGTGCTAAGATAGGACTTTAAGGAGTCCCAACAAAATCTTTTTTCAGCTGGTGAAACAGGGACATAAACATTGAACAGACTTACAGAATGACCAGAGTCTTTGTGGAGAAATTTGGTGAACAACCAATGTGTGCTGCTTTCTTTATCTTCCAGATCGTATTTGGAGGTGTCCCAAAAGGTAGTTATCCCTCTTGAGGCTCCTCTTGCACTGACTACTTTACCTTGACCTTTTCTCCAATAAGCTTTGCTTGCTTGGAGGAGAACGAGGTCCTCCATTTTAGTCTCCTGGATGAGAAGTATATCTGGCAAATACAAACTTACAATGTCTTTTAGAGCTTCTTCTTTCAGATTGCTACCTAGACCTCTGCAGTTCCAGGAGATGTATTGCATTACTTACTAGCTTGGGAGGTTGTGGCTCCCTTTGGAGCCTGGCCTTGCTTGATAGTGGATCTAGTATTTATCATTCCCTTGAGGGTCTTCTGGGAGCCTTGGAGAATATCAAGGTAGGTTTTTTCCTCTCTCTGTTTCTTCTTAGTTTTCCGACCCAAGGTGACCTTGACAGGGGTGAATTGGGAGTTGCCAGATTCGGTTCCTCCATCCTCCGAGTCCCCTCTTGATTCCGATCCCAGACTAATGCGATCTTCCTCTGCTTCTTTTTCCCTTTGATCTTCCACTGGGGGAGTCAGGTCTGCCATTTTCCCGGTTTCCCCAGTTTCATTCGCATCCTTCCAAGATGTTTATGGTCCCTCCAGGTTTTCATTGGTATTCCTCAAAGCTGAACCATCCTTTGCTTTTCCTATGGGTTTAGAGATTGGTGGAGGGTTCTCTGGTGGTACGAAGCTTCTTTTCCCGCTTGGCTTCAGGGCTGCCTTACTCTTTTTGACCTTTTGCCAGCCTTCTCCATCCTTTTTATCATCTGGTTGAGCCTTTGGGTAGTTCCTTTGGAAATGGCCATACTCTTGACAGTTTCTGCACTTGAATGGGAGCTGCTCATAATCCAGCTTTTGATAATGCTGCCATGACCCAACCATGAGTTTTACCGCTTCTGGAAGGCCGACTTCCATATCCACTTCTACACAGATCCTGGCGCAGGTGTATTGGCCTTTGTTGTCTGTTATGTCAATAAATCTGCCGAGTCTGTTTCCAATCTTTTGCAGCGAATGGAAGTTCCAGCAGTGGACCGGAAGGTTCGGGAGCCTGACCCATACTGGCACTTCTTTAGGCATGTCGACCATGGGATCAAAGTCAGGCGTCCACCTGTTGAGATACAGGCCTTGAGACCCCATGAAATATGGGTCGCTCCTGAAGACCAAATCTTGATCTTCCTTGGATATGAACTCAAATATGAAGAATCCTCTTCCAACGGCGTAGCAGGTCACACTATTCTTCAGCTGGGGTCTCCAGTTATGCTGGATCCAGTCGTCGGTGGTTTTTGCGGAGGGCCAAAGCCCCATAAATTGTCCTATCAATCCTCTTTCAGCCAGGGCTAGGGCAATTTTAATGGGTTGCTCTTCCGACAAAGCAATTTTAGGAACTTCATCCAGTTTATTTACAAATTTTGGGATAGAAAGCAAGGTTGGTTTCTTCCCAGCCTACCCGATCAACTTCATGAAGGCCTCATTAGCCAAGATCGAAGTGGGGGAAGGCGGCTCCCCACCCCTAGGCGCACTCATGGCGACTCTGGGTCATGCCCTACACCAGGAGCCTGGAGGTCGGTGCAGAGATCAAAGGCGATAGCGATCCATTTGCATGCAAAAACGAATTATTGTTTAGATCATCGATCAAATCTGCTGTACCGATCGTGGTCTCAGCGTCAGATTGGTTGAAAGAAAGTTACCCTCTAGTATTTACAAAATGTTATTTAACAACAAGTACACTATTAATATAAAAAATAATTACAAAATGTTACTTAGCAACAAGTATATTAGTAATACCAATACCTAAAGTGAATAACATTCTTTGAAAAGAAGTGAGATACTCTTGTGAAACACATGTTATTCATGGACACTCATAGAATATTTTTGTTCTTTATATTCCCATTGGAACTTTGATTTATTTGAACTTTTGACAATAATCTATAAATAATGAGATTATTTTGATTCAATATATCATAACCTTGAGACATCCTCACCCAAATAGTCGCACCAAATTCAATCCCTTAACGTTTATGTAACCTTGAGACATCCTCACTCAAATCACCACACCAAATTCAATCCTTTAATGTTTAAATCTTTGTAATTATAAATCGTTATAATATTTAAAGTTGAACTTTAGAATTCCCATCAATGGAATAAAAACTTCAATTATAACATTTTGTTTAAGGCAGTGTATTATTAATGTCCGATCTAACAAAGTTTAAATCTTTGATGTCTATAATTTCCAAGAAGTATAACTAGCAATTGCCCCAGAAGGTGCAATGGAACATCGAAAGGAAAAATAAATAAACAAAGAGTAAAGTAAATGTGATGAACCCATAAAGAGAATATAGAAATAGATGTCATGAAGAGTTCCCTCCTCATTATTGAAATTCCATGAAGAAAACAACAAAATAACAATAAATTTTGGGTGGTTCACTTCACACCTAGATTCCGAGACAAATGATTCACTATCAAAGATGCAATGGACAACCTTTTGATCAAATCAAAAAATGATAAATGTTGATGCAAATAAAGAGAATATCACAAATTGTGCATTGAGGGTTAAGAGAGTAATGCACTTAATTATATTCACTTGCTATTATTCATTCTTGTGCATAGATGATCTCTAATGTAGTCATTATTGTCACACATCTAAAGAAAAATTCTTACACCTAGCTTGTCACAAATAAAAATTGGAAACCAAATTAAATGCAAGCTTGAATGTCTTCAAACTTAGAGAAGCAAGTTGCCATATGGTCAAGAAAATAAGAGTACAAGGAGTCCATAGGATATTTTATGTGCCTAGAGGTATTAAAATGGTCGGCCATGTATGTAAGTACTTCTATTTTGCTAGTTTAACTCTTCATTGCAGCATATTGAAACATATTAATACAAATTGTGATCCAATTTTGACATTGTAAAGCAACTATTTTTAGTTATTTCAATTTGTAAGTTACAATAATTTGGCAACGTAGCTATGGCGCATATTGAAATATCATTAATAAAAATTGTTAATGAATTTTGATATTGTTAACCAAATTTATTTAATTATAACAATTGGTTAAAATGTTTAGAAAGTTAGCACATACATTCTATACATTCTATACTATAATATTGTTTATGTTGTAAGCTCATAAAACTTGCCCTTCTAAATAAGAGCAAACCATATATAGATTTGCAAAACTCCTTTGATATTGACTTTCTCATAAAAATTAAGGTAATTAGATTTCTCTAGATCCATTAACTCTCTGACTATGTAAGTATACAATTCAATAAGCACTAACATCTAACATCTAACGTACTTTGATATTTAACAAAGAGTTAGATTGATAAACTAAATTCTAGAACAAATCACTTCATTCATTATATACAATATGCACTATTCCTTATACACGAGTGCTTTCCAATAAAAAAATTTGTTATTTAATTTAGCGTTGTAACAAACTTCAATTATTTTTTAAGTTCATTATTCTGCACTCATATGCATCATTTTCATTGCAAACAAATTCATTACTAATAATGAATCTATATGCAATATTTCCAATACAATAGAAAAAGCCTGCTACTGACATATATGGACATCTTTCTAATACCAGCTTAGATCCAGCTTTACCCGGCTCTATCATGCGCCAAGAGGGATCAAATATTTCGAGGTGCAAACCCTTTTTTGGAGTGCAATTGTTGAAGTAGGGTTTGCACCTCGAAATATTTGATCCCTCTCGGCACATGATAGAGCCGGGTAAAGCTGGATCTAAGCTGGTTCCAGTCGTGGGTGGCGACATTAATGTTTTGAATCTTATGCTGCATTGGTCACACACTCTTTCTTTTCTTTTATTTTTTACCTTTTTTTCTTAATGAAAAATTTACATAATTTTTTTATGGACTCCATTCATCTATGTATCTATGGTGATTATCTCGATATTTGCCGAAACTACCTGAATATATCTTAATGCAAAATTTACATAATTTTTCACTACGTAACATAATTTTTCACTACATACGGACTCCATCCATCTATGTATCTATGATGATTATGGCGATATTTGCCAGAAACTCCCTGAATATACAAACCGATAAGCACCCTTATCATGAAGAACATATCAAATTAGAATATCAAATTGTTCAAAAACTATCTGAAAATTTATGTTGTTGTCTCCGTTTTGTTTATTTTAAATAGAGATAGACTACTACACATGACCGCACAAAGGCATAATCATTTCATTAATTAATAATAGTAGAATCCATAGCCAGTAATGCTAAGTAATTTTGAATTGCCTATCAAATCAAATATCGTGTATAGTCTATTATACATATTGGCCTTAATAAATTAATCTTGGAGCAGCCTCGTTCTCCACGATATGTTCTATGGCTCTACACTGTGACATTATCTTCTACACAATTATTTCATAGCTATTAGAAGCTAGAAATCATCTCTTACTCAAAATTGCTAATAACCTTTTATATGATGTCGACAATCCCTGATCCCAAAACCCCAATCCTCAACCATTTTCCAATTCCAATTAAGGATAAAAAATTGTGCCATTGGTAGATTGGGAAATATGCAAATGTCCTTTCTTAATAAAGTTCTCCATTGAGGACCCCATTTCATCTGCTCATGAGAGTGTTCCTCCATGTCAATGGTGAATCCATATCTTAGCTATATGAGAGTGTTCCTCCATGTCAATGGCAAATCCCCATCTCAGCTATATTTATCGCCCTTACCTACCATTCGTCTTTTGTCCTAACTAAAGAAAGACCTTCACAGATTAGCATCCCAATGAAAGAACCCATAATTCATGGATTGGATTTAAATATGAATCGTCTTAGGAAATGTCTGCAGAATACGTGAAAAAAGGAATCCTCTTTCAATCCTGCATTTGAATATTGCAAAGATATTAAGTGATGTTCGATGGCAATTCTTACACCATGGCGTGATACTTTATGATACCA
>LPNX010330678.1:0-93843 GCA_001517045.1 Pseudotsuga menziesii
CTTTCTATAGAATCCATTGAACCATTTCTCCCTCATTCTATAATTCTCTCACAAAATATTAATAAATGTTATTTTCATGAGAGAATGATACCTTGACACTCGTTTACTTCCTTTCTAATGTTATTTAACCAAGTAAAACATTCACCTTCTTGACAATTCGTATTAGGGATGCTTAGCTTGATTTTTTAGGGAGTTACATTATCATGTGGGCCCACCCTATCCTCTAACGCCCTCCTTGGCTAAATTTAGGACTTGCGACATGTCATCGGCTGCCATAAGTTGTCATAAGTTATCGTAGGAACTGATTCTTGTCATAAGTTGGCATAAGATTCCTTTTGAGAGTTACTCTTCCACAATTGCATCGTTACAGTTTATTTTATTATCAAAGGGGCATTATCAGAGAGTACATATATGGTTGCTACAATAACTCGAAATACATGAAGAGATATGCTAGGGAATGGAAAGAAATGGCTGTTAGAGGACCAAAAGAAAAGAGAGGGGAAATGTTGCTCCATTGAGAAATCGACTTCATTGTTGTGCTGTCCACAAGCAAGATTTTGACCCCAACTGATAGATCTTACTTCTCTTGTGCATGCTCTATCAAATATGAGTGATACTCATCCATTCGCACAAACCCTCATGATATTTGGACAGCCACAGGTGTGCCCTCTTCAAGCACAAACCACACAACAAAACACCCCGAAAAACACCTACACTTCACACTGCTACAAACTGGAACTCAAACACAACAACCAAAGATCGAACCACCTACTGAACATGGACATAAAATTCTACAATCTGCTTTGTAGAAAAATCTGAAGGTGAATTCTCCCCTCAATAATAAGATGCAATGGAGCTCAATGAAGAGATGTGGATGATCTCCTCCTCTTACCAGCTAGGGTGGAATCTTTCACCATCGAAACCAGTTTACAATTGCAAGGGGCACATCCCCCAAGCTTGAAAATCCACAAGATCTCTCCTATTTAAAAATCAAAATGTTCAAAAAGGTGTCTCACAAGAGGCCTGCATTCTTTCTATAGAATCCATTGAACCATTTCTCCCTCATTCTATAATTCTCTCACAAAATATTAATAAATGTTATTTTCATGAGAGAATGATACCTTGACACTTGTTTACTTCCTTTCTAATGTTATTTAACCAAGTAAAACATTCACCTTCTTGACAATTTGTATTAGGGATGCTTAGCTTGATTTTTTGGGGAGTTACATTATCATGTGGGCCCACCCTATCCTCTAACGCCCTCCTTGGCTAAATTTAGGACTTGCGACATGTCATTGGCTGCCATAAGTTGTCATAAGTTATCATAAGAATTGATTCTTGTCATAAGTTGGCATAAGATTCCTTTTGAGAGTTACTCTTCCACAATCGCACCATTACAGGCTATTTTATTATCAAAGGGGCATTATCAGAGAGTACATATATGGTTGCTACAATAACTTGAAATACATGAAGAGATATGCTAGGGAATGGAAAGAAATGGTTGTTAGAGGACCAAAAGAAAAGAGAGGGGAAATGCTACTCCATTGAGAAATCGACTTCATTGTTGTGCTGTCCACAAGCAAGATTTTGACCCCAATTGATAGATCTTACTTCTCTTGTGCATGCTCTATCAAATATGAGTGATTCTTAGCCATTCGCACAAACCCTCATGATATTTGGACAGGCACAGATGTGCCCTCTTCAAGCACAAACCACACTACAAAACACCCCGAAAAACACCTACACTTCACACTGCTACAAACTGGGACTCAAACACAACAACCAAAGATCGAACCACCTATTGAACATGGACATAAAATTCTACAATCTGCTTTGTAGAAAAATCTGTAGGTGAATTCTCCCCTCAATAATTAGATGCAACGGAGCTCAATGAAGAGATGTGGATGATCTCTTCCTCTTACTAGCTAGGGTGGAATCTTTCACCATCGAAACCAGTTTACAATTGCGAGGGGCATATCTCCCAAGCTTGAAAATCCACAAGAGCTCTCCTATTTAAAAATCAAAATGTTCAAAAATGTGTCTCGCAAGAGGCCTGCATTCTTTCTATGGAATCCATTGAACCTTTTCTCCCTCATTCTATAATTCTCTCACAAAATATTAGTAAATGTTATTTTCATGAAAGAATGATACCTTGACACTCGTTTACTTCCTTTCTAATGTTATTTAACCAAGTAAAACATTCACCTTCTTGACAATTCGTATTAGGGATGCTTAGCTTGATTTTTTGGGGAGTTACATTATCATGTGGGCCCACCCTTTCCTCTAATGCCCTCCTTGGCTAAATTTAGGACTCGCGACATGTCATCGGCTGCCATAAGTTGTCATAAGTTATCATAGGAACTGATTCTTGTCATAAGTTGGCATAAGATTCCTTTTGAGAGTTACTCTTCCACAATTGTACCATTACAGGCTATTTTTAGCTTGAGATTCTTGGGAGTTATTCCTCCACTAGTGTGCCCTTCCTTTGTTAATTTTAGCCTAGGGAGTTGCATTCCATAAGACGCCTTTATTATTAGATTCTTCCACCTTGGATGGTATTAGAATTAATGTGCCATTGATCTTTAGGGAATGAGTGCAATTAGATTGAATTATTATGTAGTGTAAAGGAATGAATAATACCCACTGAACAAGACAAATTTCATAGGAAACAGACAATTATTGCTCTGTATAACTATAGTATAAAGTTCATTAATCCCAACAGTATACAACAATGTTACATATAAGGGAATTCAAATCATGTGGATAGGATTTGAATCCACCAAGTCAATCTGATTGCATGGCTAACTAGAAGTGTCTAAATCACTATTGGAGCTAACTAGTTAGCTCCAGTTGTCTAATTCAGTCTCTCAATCAGTTATAATCAGTTGAACTAGTCTAACTGATGTGGTAGGTGAGAAGTAGGTGAGAATATACGCCTTCCCACATGTTGCCATGCAAGAATGGCGCTAACTGAAATGGAGGACATCTAACTGAATGTAACTGAAGCTTAACTAAGCTTGACTAGTCACCAATTGCCAACAACTGAAGGAGGTTGGTGCCAACACTCCTAGTGGCTCCTAAATTGTAGGGATTGGTCTAGGAGGTGCATAAACTGATGCTTGCAGGTGCAGTTAATTGCAGTTAGCCTTTATCTGTGTTCCCCACACTCTAGTAACTGGTACATGTGGCTCCATTAGGCCAAGTGGGCCCAATGGTACTAGTGGACCCAATAATAACTAAATGACTCCTAAGTTAGGCAAATATAATATAATAGACCAGTTTGGACAAGGGAGGATTATAAATCGTAACAGATGGGGAAGTTACACCTCATGTGTGGCCCATTCATCCTCTCTATGCGCGCTCCTAGTCCAATTTTATCTAATGTTGAATTATTTACAAATTTTGAACATCACACTTTACAAAGTCATGATCCATATTACCATCTTAATAATTTCTCATGCCATGCATCCCCTGGCCCAATAGAGTGATCCATAGTAAAATTTTGGGGATATGATAATATTGGGATGAGCACCACTATTGGACCCGACGTGTATATTAGAGAGCTATAACACATGAACACTCCATTGTCCTTAGGAGATGGTAGATCCCTATAATTCACCTTACACCAACACTGTAGGGAATATGACCACTTGCTCTACTATTGACAAGTTGGACTAACTGGAATCTCAATACACAAATCTTAATTTCTTGTTTCATCACCTTGAACATACCATTAACAATTGGGATCAAATAATGGATGAGAAAAATTGACAGACCGTTGAATGCTTGGATAAGATAGTGAATGAGATGTTTACATGTCTAACAGTTAGTGGTATACAAGCTGAGGACCATTGGAATGCTCAACATAATGAGCTGCATTAGGAAGAAATTTCTTACTCAGATCTATCTAGCCAACAAAGCCCCCCTTTGGGTTCTCACAATGATAAACCACGTTCCATGGATAATAAGACACGGCATCGTTTTTCTAAAGTGGACTTGAATAAGTTTGATGGTCTTAACCCGTTAGGATGGGTTGTCTAGATGGAACATTACTTCACCTTGAACGATGACAATAGAATAGAATAAAAAAGTCCATGGGAATTATAATACTTAGATTCTATTTATTAAATCTATGCATGCCCATTACAAGCGATATACTCACTATTTGGGGTAGCTTACCCAGTTACACCAAGCATGCTAAGTCATAGATTTTATCTCAGGCTTTGAGTAATTAGCCATCCACACAAAGAACTTAATATATTCTTTTTATAAAGAATGTTTCATTACTGGCATCAAGGAGGCGATTAGAGCATAAGTCATAGTGTAGTATCATGCTACCTTATTGAAGGCATCTTAGAGGGCTCTAGAAGTAGAGACAATGATCAATGAACAAACCAACAAACCCTCTTTCATTCCTTGCTTACGCCCCACACATGTCAATTTCTCATGCATAATCCCTACGCCTCCCTTGAAAGTACAAAGGTCATTTACAACAAAAATGGCAGACCAACAAAGAGATGGACTCTGTTATAACTATGATGAAAAGTATAATCCAGGTCATAAATGTAAAGAACAAAAGTTTTTTCAAATTGATGAGATTGATACTACCCATTTCGAGGACATCAGTCTAGAAGACACCCCTATGTTCGAAGTTGTTGACTAGGCTACTCATGCACTAAGAAGTGGATCTCGATATCCATCAAGAACCACTGATCTCTCTTCATGATTTATCTGATATTTCAACGCCACAAACCTTGAAGCTTTTGGGTTACATGAAGCACCGCAAAGTGGTAGTCTTGGTTGAAAATAGCAACACCCACAATTTTATTCATCAGTGAGTGGTTGAAGAATCCATTGTTATGCCCATTCAATGCCTAACTTTCAAATTATGATAACCAAAGGCATTGTGATGTAATTTGAGGGGCATTGTGAAAATGTGAGACTTGTCTTGCATGAAACATGAGCATCGATTTGAAGTGTACCAAAGGAAATGTATACATTAGTGTGTAAGAGAAAATGTAGAAGCATGCTCATGGAAGAAGTATGAAGGCGCATAAGGAGACAAGAAGGAAAATTTCTAAGTAAGACATTATAGATGTGTGCAAGTGTGATTGTGTAGGTGCACATGAACATGTCAAAGAAAGCTTTGCTAGTTTGTTTTGCATGTGGGTGTAAATTGATTGGATTATGCAGTTTTAAGGAGTACAATTCAAGAAGAAAATGTAGTTTTGAGGGAAGACATGCAAGTCACGTGGATTTGAAGATAAAAGCATCACTATAGAAATGGATTGTGAAAGGACGAGAATATGAAGTGGCACAGAGGTTGAAGAGACATTAACCATTACATAGTGTTTGAAGAATATTAATAAATTAGATAATCAAACAACTCTCAGTTTTTTGATATCTACGGAGCGAGTTAGTAGAGGCACTAAAAGCAATGGAGATATAACGCAGAGAGAAGCAAGAACAAGAGAGTATGGGAATCTTCTATACCATATGTATCGTGATGTACATCAATGAAAAATCCATTTTCCTTGAATATGCATGTGAATTGGTTCTCTTTATGTGTATACTTATTGATTTGAGTGTTGCACTATTTTATATTATTAGGTAGTGTAGGTTGTTGTTTGGAGTAGTAAGTAGGGAGGGAGTGTTCACCTTATTACCACTATGTATGGGAAGGCCTTGGAAAATACATTTGAAATTAAGCATGGATAGAATGCTAGCATTGAGATTGTTTCTAAGATGGCCTTGGATGACTACCTAGATTAGTTCTTCGTCCTTGAGTAGAAATGGTCTCGATTGCTTTAAGTTAATGTACCATATGGAGTAACTTGGATTTGTTTTTGGTGAACCATTTGCCTCGCAAAGATGCTACATTACATTGATAACTCAAAAGCCATGTATATTCGGTTTGTGAGTTCTCTTCATTTTGTTGTCCATGGTCCACCCTACTTTATCTTGCTCGATACATAGTAGGGTTGATGTTTGTAGTGATGAAGTGCTTTGCCACCTCTGAGGTGTCCAATTGAGATAAAACGTATTGCCAAAATAGCCCCACATTAAAGGCATGATTGAGGAAGGTGGAAGACCAAATTCAAAAGAATTCTTACCCACAATGTTGGTGAAAGTGTAAGCTCTTTTTTTAAAGTAATATGAGCTTCTTGCAAGGGCATATGAGTCACACCTTTGGCAAGTGTAACTATTCCTTGTTAGAAACTTGAAACTTGTGTGGAATCCATTGATGATTGTGTTGTTTTTACTTGGTGTTGGATTTTTGTAGAATGTCATGAAATTCTTAATAGATGTACTAGATCCATTTGATAAAGTTGGTTCCTTTGTTTACCTTGTGTTGAGCATGGGAGGATTATTCTTATGCTGATGTAAGGGGAAGAGCTATATTTATTGGGGCCAATGGTTGGAACACGAAGAACATTGGAAGGGAGTTGTGGCTTGTAAATTTGTGAAGAGTTTTGTTGTAGTTGTGTTAAACAGAAGGAAGGCATTTGTTTCACATGTGTAGATCCTCATCAGAGGAAATTTGGGGTCTAAAATGGGCCTTATAAGAATATGAGCCATTGATGCATTGGAATTGGAGCATCAATAGGATCTGAAGAAAATGAGTCAACCATAATGGTTGACTTGGCTTATTTGTCACAAAAAACTACTTTCTGTTTTCGTATTTTAAACTCATTTTCCCGTTGTGTTACTCAAATTCCGAGTGAGAGCACTTGTTGGATATGAAATTCAATTTTGCATCCAATGAGTACCCACACTCCATACTTTTGATGGACCTCACCCCATGAAAAATAATACATTAAAAAATGTGTTACCCATCGTTTTACTCAAATTGCGAGTGAGAGCACTCGTTGGATGTGAAATTCAATTCAACATCCAACAAGTACCCACATTGCATACTTTTGATGGACTCCACCCCACGGAAAATGAGAAATACATTAAAAAAACGTTTTACTCACTTGTTCGATGTGGAATTCAATTCTGCATCCAACGAGTACCCACATTTTATACTTTTCATGGACCCCTCCCTACGAAAAAAGAGAAATACATTAAATAAAAGTGTTACTAGTGCTCCTGCTCAAAATTTGAGTAAAACGACACGGAGATAAGTTGAAAATATGAAAACATAAAGTAGTTTTTTTGTCTTTTCCTTCAAATTTATAATATTATTTTATTATTTTCCTTCGGAGGCCCATTTTAGACCTTAAATTTAGTCTAATGATGGTGGTCCTTACTCATTTGACTAGTGCACATGTCAAGGCAAGAAAAGTAAGAGATCTGAGCACGCCTAATGTGATCGAAGTTGACTATGTTTTCCTCATTCTAAGGGAATGTAGTTACGCTTTAGGTTATATATAGACGATCCTATGGATTGGCCTAACAAGTGTGATAGAAGGAACTTTTTGTCATTATCCATTGTATGATTAACTATCCTCACTTGTGCTTTAGTCTTGTAATGATGTCCTTGGACATTGCCTCTTCTTGTAATTCATAACTCTTCACTTTTGCTATTCCGTAGTTCTCTAACAAGTTCTCTATGATGTTTTGTCATGTGATTTAACTTCTCTAACAATTATAGTTTAGTCAAATTCACTTTGACATATAAAGCAACACTTCTCTAACAACTATAGTTTAGTCAAATCCACTTTGACATACAAAGCAACACTTCTCTAAGATTTTGTTGCTATCCAATTGGTTCAACTGTGAGTGCCAACATCTTGTTAAGGTTAATTTACAATTTCTCCCCTCTTGATTAAACTTGTAGTTATGATTATACCATTAGTCATTGTCTTTTTGTATAGATTGTAGTGACGCTGCTTGGGATGCTCAAGCTTCTTCCTTTGTACTCAACCTTCTTTCTTCGTCTTTTGTCTTAATATTAGTTTTTATTGGTTTAGTACCAGCATTCATGGGTATGATACTAATGAGCCTACAACATATTCTATAATTCTTAATATCAAGATATTTTTTTACAGCAAAATATGATTCAAAGTAAGTGTGAGATACCAAGGTATGATTGACTTATAACAAGACTAGTTAATTATTTATATTGTAATATGCATATACCATTTATACAATATTAAAGTATGATAATTCAATTAGACAATATAAACAAAAGTTATATATATTTTTCACAAATCATATGTATATGTACACGCATATGTTACACATCTTATTCTTATGTAAAGTTATCTAACTTAAAGAGTATGAATTTGAGTTTTTAATGTTTTTCATGTCCTTCAAGTACCAACTAAGCTGTCTTTTTCTAAAGAAAGTGTTGACAATGATGAAGAATAAAATATGGAATTCTTTTCATTTATTACTCATTTTAACTTTTTAAATAAATTAAGCCAGAGTTCTATTCGTTAGACCCATCTCCAACCATGCAAGAGTTGATTCCATCAAGGTCCTATATAATAGTGAAGCATCTCATTTCTCATTCAGTAGGATACGATTTATATAATTTCATTCATCATTAATTTTTTTGTCCTTTAATCTCATGTTGTGGTTGTCAAAGCTCTTAAATGCTTCTTTATAATAATTGTTGACAAATATCAAATATATCTCCAATGTTCTTATGTTTCGTAGTCATTTTCTTAAATCACTATTTGCGCAAGTAAATAATTTATATTGGTATATAATTAGTAGACGAATCTAGCCACACATGTCTCCATTATGAATTAAGTGTGTGATTAAGATTTGTTTTTTTATAATGTTTTTTTTATGTCATATACTTTATATTTTTCTTGGATTTATTGTACAGGTTGACGAAGTTTTCAAGAAATTATTTTTGAGTATAGATTTGAACAACCCAAGGCGAGAAGGTTGAGGACGAGGCAATCTTCATTATGATGGTGATTTTAAAAATGATGTTGAGGATGGTGACACCTCATCTCTTTGTCAAGTTGGTTAATCATCATGTTGACTATGCAAAATAAGACTTTTTACAACTCTATGTTATCATTATACAATTTGTTAATGTTTGTATATATAAACATCAAAGTTGGTTAATCATCATGTTGACGATG
This sequence comes from Pseudotsuga menziesii, assembly GCA_001517045.1. Taxonomy (NCBI): domain Eukaryota; kingdom Viridiplantae; phylum Streptophyta; class Pinopsida; order Pinales; family Pinaceae; genus Pseudotsuga; species Pseudotsuga menziesii. Next base: position 9,048 of record LPNX010330678.1, read on the forward strand.
CAAAATAAGACTTTATACAACTCTATGTTATCATTATACTATTTGTTAATGTTTATAGATATAAATATGTAGTTTTTTTGTCTTCATTTTGAAAGTTTATGAATGCTCTTTAAGTTTTTTCATATTAAAATTTTCTTTATTTTTAATTTTGAAATTTGTAAATGAAATAAAATATTTGTTTAAATAGGTTGTTTTTTTTGTATTTTTATTATTTTTTTTCTAAGAAAAAGTTTCAAATATTAAATTAGGTTTGAGAGATAATACAAAGTATTGATTTAAGTAATATCTTCATTGGGAGCACTATTTTGTCTAATGCATATCTATTAATGACAACATTAACAAATGCTAATTATACTATTGAGAAAGAAATGCCAAACTTTAAGAAAAGGAATACATAATATTGCTATCTTGATTAATATCTTTTAATCCTAATCCACGAAATTGAGATCTTAACCTTAGAGGAGGGAATACACCATCTCTCAACCAAGTCAACCTTTATATATTTAGTAAGGTGTAGTATGCCTTTTGATACCTTTGACCACTACATGTGAGTCACTCTCCACTAAATATTTGAAAAACCCTTATCAAGGGCTATCTATAAGTATTTTCTTAGTGGCTTAGTCTCTGTAATGTTATTATAATTCCTACCTAAACCTTAAGCAAAATACAAATGAAATTTGTTGTCTTTGTCTCTTAGGATCATTACCGAATGTTATCGCGGTTTCCATTAAATTTTATCATGACTTTGATTCCACATGAAGAGTTTCACTTTCTTTCTTTATCTTTACTTTTCACTCCCCCCATGATTAGCCTTTTGCGCAATGATAAGATTATGTTTATTATTTTGTTCTAATTAGCCCTAATATTGTGTTAATCGCACTTGTTATAAATTATTTTATGTAAATAGTAAATAGAATTATTTTTATAAATAGAAAACCGCCTTTTCATGCTTTTAATGAACACAATATTTCATGCTTGGAAGGATTCTAAGATTCTTCTCATAGGAAAACACCTTGAAGATACTACACTTCACAGAGTAACAACTTGATTGTGTAAACAATATGGTTGTCAATCCAATCTCTCCAAATACAAAACTTACCTTGATGACGAAAGACTATTCATCATGTGTAAAGGAAACACCCTTCACCCATAATTGTTATCTAACATACCATTTGATTCATTTTATCATTGATAATGGAAGTGAGAAAACATAGTGTCTTAGAATTAGGTTTTGGAGCTACAACTTCATACTCTAGCTCATCTTACTCCTTATCACTTGATTTAGTTTAAGGATGTTGAGACTATAATGTTGGTAATAGGGCAATGTGTACTCAAGTTTGTTGTTAAAATAAGTGATCCATTTTTTATAAAATAAGTGAAAATCACTTTTACAACGTAGTTACCTTTTAAATTGAAACTGATGCAAAAAATAACGTAAAAATGAACATTAAAATTACTTTATGGGTGAAATGAAATACTTGAACTTAATATCTCTAATTGAATGGAGTTGCATTTAACAAAGTGAGCTAATAAAAAATACATAACAAACAAATGTCTATCTTTTTTAGATCTAATGTAATAAAGATTCATTGCAACGTTTAAATATTTCCATACTGTGTTAATATCTATTTTTTGTCTTTTTTTTGTTTATATTTATGATTTGCTACCTTAATGCTATATGTGTATTCTGTTTGCACCGTGCCTTTTACAAACTCAAAAATTCAATAAGTATTTTATTTTATACATATTTCTTTTTCCCTTCGCTTTATATGTCCTCAACAAATCAAAAACAAGGAGAACTTACTTTTCTAGTTAGACTAACTAAAATGTAACCCAAGATTATAAAGTTTTGTACTTATTTTTTCAAATTTTCATTTGTTTGTGTGTGACTATGTTGAATCTTTTTTTACAACAAAAATAAAGGTTTTGTGGTAAGCACTCGCTTTGAAACAAATAGTTAAAATAATGCTATCTGAGGAAAATATTTACCTCTTAAGGTGTAACAGAACGGATTTCCAATAAAAATCAACACTCCTAATGCATTGGAATAGTTATTTCAGCCCATAAATTCATATAAATAATAAATCTAGAAATCGTTTGATGTAGGCAGCGACATAGGTTCAAGTATGTTGATCCATAATGAGGCTAGGTCTTCATAAGAATTATGATAGCATGCTTGACAAACAAGGTGTTCAAGATAGGTTTAACACCGTAAGGAAACTACTCACCCAAATAGATCATAAATTAATGCAACAATGTACTACGCGATCAAAATGTTTAAAAAAGGCAATAGGACACAACACCAAACGATGTGACCACTTGAGACTATATTAATACAAAGTAAAGATAGTCTAGATGTGAATCTCTATAAATCAATCGTTAGTAAATGGGGCTCCATGTTATTTAAGTAGAGATCATGGAACACTTAGGTGTGATAATATATATCAATATAACTTTTAGTATTGAGGAGAAGTTCAATTGTTAGATCACTTTATGTCTAAAACATAATCATGGGCTGATGATATTAGATAACTATAAACACATGGTAATGCATACAAAAGAAACACACTTTACCTAAAGACACATTAGACTGAGTTGATATTAACGAACTCTTAAGTCTCTAAATGTTTTAACAACTTGACCATCCTCTATGGGTTGCATAATGTATTGGAATGGATTTTTGACCAACAACCTTACTAGTGGTGGCTTTTGTTTATTTTGAAATTTTATTAACCAATGGTTCTTGTTTTTGATGTCTTTTATGATCTTTCCTTGTCATCAAATTACCTTCTTTTAGGGTTTATTGGAACTTTCCTTGTCCATTTCTCTTTGGTGGTTGTTCCATGCTTCTTTCAAATTCCCTTTTAAACTATCTTTGTCCATTGGATCACCTTTCATTAGGGTTTCTTGGGCCCTTTCTTCTTGTAGTCCAATGCTTTTCTTTTGGCATTGCCATAAATATGGAAGTGAAGCTCACATAATAACTCAAATTAAGCCTAGCAACTATAGGATATATCAAGATACCCATTGGCTATTTGTAGATTGAGTCATTCATTGCCTTAAAAGTCGGTCTTAACTAAAAGTTTGAGTTCTTTCTGCCTTGGTGTAGACGAGATCTTGCAATATGTCATTCTAACATTATCATACAAACTCCTAGAATATTTTGTTTGTGAGACGAAAATGACGTTGAATTTTTTCCAAACTTCTATTCCCAGACAATAATGTAGGAGACCTATATTAGTCATGTCAAAATATTTAATTATGTTTGTTTTTATTTGTTCAATCTTGTTTGCCTCACAACTACATAAATGAATGGTAGGATTATCTCATTACCACTGATTTCAATGTATATGTTGGCATTTGAAGGACTCCATTGGAGTCCCTACTCAACTGCGTATTTATCAACCTTAATGTACCATGCCTTGGGTGTCTTCTTTAGGCCATGTAGAGCTTTCTTTAATTTGCAAACAAAATGATCCTTCCTTGAAACTTCAAACCCTTCTGGTTGATACACACGTGATATAGATAGACTTCTTCCTCCAATTCTCTATTGAGGAAGGAACTTTTCTTGTCCATTTGATGGACTTTGGAGCCACATTATGCTACCATGGCAAGAACTAGTTGAATGATGCTAATATTTTATGTAGGAGCAAACATATCCTCCTAGTCAATGCCCTCTCTATGACATAACCCTTTAACTACCAACTATGCCTTGTACTTGTCAAGCGTGCCATTTTCCTTGACCTTGTAAACCCATTTGCAACCAATGGGTTTCTTCCCTAGTGGAAGCGTTGTGAGATCCCAAGTCTAATTTTTCATCAAACTTTCATGTTCAACAGTTATGGCCTTCTCCAATTCAAGTCTCCCTTTAGCTTCATTGAACACTTGTAGCTTGAACATTGGCCATAAAAAAGTTAAAAGTGTTAGGGCTCTATTTGCTCTTTCCTTTCGATGATCATCCCTTGATCATTCTTGCTACTCAAAGATCTCCAATGGTGTTAAGTCACCACTTGGGCCTCTTCTTGGGAACCTCCTCATCTAAGTCAGTGTCATCACTAGAACTTGGGTTGCTTGTACTTTTGTTTACTCGAATGTTGGTTTGTTCCATGTGGATTAGACTCTTCAAGATGTTCAAGACCCCCCCCTTTCAAGTGGAGCTATTGGACTTTGAACACAATCTTGAGCCATAATTTGTGGCTTTGTGATAATTTAAGACTTTGAAGAAGAATTGAAAGATCCTACATCCTCAACAACTGCGACATATTTACTAAATATCACTTGATTGGTTTCCACATCAATTAACCAATGGGATTTATGAATGTCGTTTTATCATGAAAGTATCATATTTTTACTTTTAGGTTCTAGCTTGGTTCTCTTCTCATTTGGAATACAAGCATATGTAGTATAACCAAAAACCTTAATATTACTAAATTTGGGATTCCTCCCAAACTATGCTGCCTTATGGGTCTATTGCTTCACCACAATCATTGGAGATATATTCAACATATATACTATAGTGAACTCTACCTCAACCCCAAACTTGTTGCGAACATACCTGCTATGCATCGTACATATGGCCATCTTTATGACTATGCGATTTTGTCTATCAATTACTCCATTCTGCTGTGGATTGTAAGGTGTAGTGTATTATCTTTAGATCCCATATTTAGCATAAAAGCATTTAATGTCTTTGGAGAAAAAATACCCACTATTATTAGACTTAAGAGTGGTTAAAGGGAAACCATAATCTTTTTCAATTAATGCTTTCAAACTTTGTAACTCTTTAAACAGTTAGGGTTTTAACTTCAAAAAAGTACACTCACATATTTGTACTATAGTCATCAACAAATAAAAAGAAATACCTGGCATCGATGATTGATGATGTGTTCATTGGTCCATTGATGTTTTCATGAACCAATTAAAGGACTTGGGGTTTTTTTAATCAATTTACTCCAAAAAAATGCATCTTGAAGGACTTTAGTCGCTCTCTAAGATTTTCCTTCATCAGAAGGTGTTCTGTGCTGCTTCTCCGCCTTACAAGATTTGCATACTCCTTGAACCTTTTGTTGTATTTTTGAAGTTTATCTACTATATTCTCTTGATCCAATTAAGAGAGGTAGGTGAGGTTGATGTGCCATATTGTTGATGCTAAATTGTTTGATGTTTGATGCACTCTTGGTTGTTAATGCATGCTCCTTGCCTTGTCCATTATGAACTAATTGGAATAGTCCATGATCCTGCACACCATGTGCAAAGTCTCCTCATTAACAGCATAACATTTATGATCACTAGAGTTGATAGCAACCCAGGGACAACATCTCATAATCTTACTATCTGATCGGAGATTGAGTTGCACACCTAACACAAAATGCACATTGAGAAAAATAATCTTGTTTCTTGGGAGATTAAGTTCCATACCTAACACATAATGCACATTGAGGAAAATAAGCATGTTTCCTCCAAAGGAAATTTGGGCATTTCCTTTCCTAAATACTATGTACTCTTCACCAACAACATAGATAATTGGATTTTTAGAGCCACCGGGAGTGTACTCTATGAAAATATTTTGTTTATTGGTGAAATGTCGAGATGCACTTGAGTCAATGTACAAAGCATATGAATTGGGGTTATCTGTTGGATGCTTAACCATGAATGCATATAAGGTTGACTCTTTCATTTTTTGTATGTTCTTTGACATGAGCCTTCCATTGAGATCCTCTCTAGTTGTTTTTTGTTCAACCAACTTGTTTAAGCAAAACTTCTTCATATGAACCAGCTTTCCAAAATAATGACAAGTTATGGTCTTCTAACTCCATGTGGCATTGCCTTTGTTGCCTTTCTCGTTATTCTTAGCCCATTTACCTTTGCTCTTGAAATTGGTGGAAAATTCATGTTATGAACCCTTTGTCTCACTGCTACTACTAAACTATTTCTTCTATATATTGTAAAGTTCATCAAAATTTAGGTTAACCTCCATATCAGTGATGTTTAGGGTCTTAATGCAATTTTCATAAGCACGTGGAAAAATTTTCAGCCCCAATTACCCCCATGTTTTCTTGATCCATATTGTGCTCAATGGAAACAAGTTGTTATCAGATATCCTTGATCTTGAGTATTGTAATGTGGCACTCTCATCGATCTTGATGGAGAATGCGATAAATTTTAAGGAATAAATATTATCCCTTGTTTGTAGTATCATGTTTTAATTGGTTCCAAATTTCTGCTGAAGTCTTCACAGTTTGGACCTTAGGAAGCATAATATCTATCATAGACAACTTAAGTGGCATTACTGCTTCTCTGTCTCATTCATCAAACTCATCTTGGTCTCTAACGACAATTGTGGGGTGCTTATCGATACCTAGGATGATATTATCCAAGCAGCTGTACTAAAATATGATCAACATACATTGCTTCCATGTATTGTAGCTTTTTTCGAAGAATCTTTGGTTTGGTTTCAACATGTTGTTGCTCGAAGAGGTCACAATGATAAGTCACAAATGCACTAAAATGTAACAACATTGAGTAAAATGATGAAATATACTTGTCAAGCCACTATATAATGGTATTAAGTCATTGTAGCAGCCACATATTGTGGATCAATATGCAAATTTTTGATAAATCTACCCGGAAACAAGTCTAAACACATTTTGACAAATATGTTCAAAACCATCCTCGTAAGACCTTGATCTACACTAAAATAGATGTAAAACACGTCAATCTAGATAGATCTACTCACAAACAACTCATAGGCAATTAGATTAACACCAAAATAATTTATTTCTCTATTTTTTTCTAAAATCATCAAATCAATGACTACAACATCTAGATTTGTGAATAAGGGCACCAAGTCAATTAAAATAAAGTTAATATGTTCTTAAAATATTTTAATTGGACAAAAGTTGGAGAAATTTTATCAATCTTATGATAAATAGTTTGTACAATGGATGGAGAACACGATCGTATGACTATACAACTACCAAATCTATTGTACAACTCTCAATTTATGGAAGTTTTAGGTTTTGGAGCTGAGATTGTCCCTACATGTACAAATTTGGGAAATTGACGACCAAGACAACATGGCACAATAATTTGTCACAGAGATAGATCTCAGTGTATGGATTTCATAGTTGGTCATTAGGATGGCTATGCACAACAACATTATAACCTATATGATATGTATGGATGATGCAAACTACAACTATTATTTACAATAATTGATTTGTGTAGTAAAGTGGCTATACGATGCTAAAGGATAAATCATGTAGTCGTATGTTTTTCACACATAAAAGCTCTCCTTTGCGGCAACTTTATGATGACTGATCCATAAAACTGAGTCCAAATGATATCCCTAGTGTTTTTTCTTTGTCGTGTGGAACCTCAAGTACTGGGGTTCACTAAAAAACAGCCTTATTTTAAAATAAATCGAAGCAATATTTGGTTTCGACAAAACCGTTTTGTTTCTTTGATGTTCTATGCTTGTGAATCCTTCATCTGTCTCTATAGACAATAGTCCCTAGGTTGTCACACTCTCCACATCTCTAAGGCTCTAGCTGAGCTTTGATACCATATCACATAAATAGAGCACATAAAGAAATCAAGTAATAACTTAAAATAATTAATGTTATATATTACTTAGATGAGAAAGTGAAAGATTTCTTATATAGGGTTAGATTGTGGCCAAGTTAATCTATTTTATGAATGTGGGATAGATCAATAAATAGAATAAAGCAACATAAAGCATACATACATAAAATAATATAAAGTGAAAATTGACTTCATTAAAGCCCAAGTCTAATATCTAATTGACCATTATATAAGTTAAGTTTTACTTTAACACTTTGACTATAACTACTCATTAAATTACCTTGCTGGAGGCTTCCTTCTTTTATTGGATATTTTGGGCTTATTTGTTATGAGGATTATCTCAATTATTGGATCACTCATGATTAATTTGAAATTAAGTTTAGTGGGAGTTCACCTACCACCAGTCACCAATATCTCGATGATCTTGGTGACCCATAGTTTAGAAAAATTAGTTGATAACTTAAATCTTAATAACATTGGAAAATACCAATAAACAAACCAATAAATATTATATGTTTAATGCTAGGTAGGGGAGATGCCTATGCCTTCATATCTAGCCATTATTCTTTTCTTATCTATTCTTAACTTACGCCTAACCACTTTCATGAGATGAGATCATTAACACATTTTTTTCATAGATAGTATAGTAGAAATATTTCAAAATATAACAAAAGCCTTAAGACCAAACCTATCTAACTTGATAAGTTATGGTTTACAACATAATAAAAAAAATGAACTATCTAATTAGATTAATACAATAATGCATTATCCCATATGACATCTTGTTTATCAGTTTCCTTTTAAATCCTCTTACTTGAGTGTTTGTCTAACCCCCAACCGACCCTTATTAGTTTCCCACAGGGTGGAATATTTTAGTGTGAACCATCACTAATCAAGTTAGATACAATAATGCATTAAGACATATGGCATCTTGTTCATTAGTTCCATCCCGACTCATCTTACTTGAGTGTTTGTCTAATTGTCATTTGACCCTTGTTAGTTTCACATAGGTTGGATATATTTTATTGATAATTGTTTTCCTTGCCTTGAATTGGCATTGTATCTGCATCCTTTGTAAGGTGTCATGGGGTGTCTTGTGTCTCGCATTTTGATTGATTTTAGTCATGGAATGTCCTTTACTATGCTTGTTTTTGTGATTTTATCATATTGCCATTTTGTGTATATGTTAGTGGCTATGATGATGCACTTTCCCTATGTTCTTCTGTTGGTGCAAAGGGTGTGATGAAATATATCAATAGTTCTCAAATGATTGCATTAGCCTAGTTCTCAAAATGATCTCTGTTCTGTGTTCTATTACTTGCATTTTGGTATTTCTCACATCCTTTCACTTTACAAAAAGTATTTAAATCACAACAGGATTTGAACCCAAAATCCGACGACATCTGACGTAAAGTACTTTTTTGTCGGTTTGCAATGCTGAAAAGGTACTATACCTTCTGATTTCTTTACGCATCATCGAATTTTTGACGACCTTATCGTAGATTTTTCGATGATGCTTTGCACACTATGTCGTCGGATATGCGACATTAGGCCGTCAAATATGTGACATTAGGCCGTCGGATATGCGAGAGTGTGTCGAATTTGCGACAACATTTGAATGATGAGTTGTCGAATTTGCGACGATAGGTGAAGGGGTCGGTGTCGAATCTTCGATGTCGTCGGCCTATTTTTCCAAATAATATAAAGCCATATTTCAAATAGTATATAACCATATTTCCAACGGTAACTAGGTTCATATCGTCGAATATTCAACGACTGCTGAATTATAAATATAAACATTTTTAAACATTTCGACATGTTTGGTATAGAAGCAACGAACGGTTTGCGGAAATTATTTATTCCTTGACAGATGGTTTGAGGAATTATTTTATTCTTCGACGGGCGGTTGCGGGAATTGTTTTCTCTTCAACAGATAGTTTGCGGGAATTTTTTTATTCTTCAACAAACCTCCGTTTGAGAAAATTGTGATGCGTGGAACTTGATTTTTTAAGATTGTCGATAGTATTCATTCATGAAGTTTGTGACAAAATGTCAAATAGAAATATTCCTGATCCAAACGAACACAATCGAAAATTGTTTGCTAGACTATGGGATGCAACAAAACAAAGGGGTGATGGCAAATGTTATTGTCCATGTACTCAATGCAGGGGATTTAAGAGGAGAAGAATATTGATCTCAACAACCACAAAACATTGCAGGGAACATGGACACGTTGAGGGGGGGAATCAATATCGTCCATTTGTAGGTTTAGCATTATTAAGTTTTTTATATTCTTTGCTTTGGTAAATGTATGTATTATTTTAATATTTCCTATATTAAATTATATCTATTGATATTTTCATGTATTTATAAAGGAAAGACACCCTCTGACATATCATCCAGAGGAAGTGCTTTCAGAACAAGTTCCAGAGGATCATGGAGCGTCTATGTTTAATGGAGAACAAGTGAATGACAAGATGATCATACTGATAACGTAGTTGAAGATGATGGTACAAATACATTGATCCATGATTGATTTAATGTTAGAATGGATGACGACGATGAAGATGATAATGAAAATAATGACGACTTTGATGATGTTCACGATATACCTCTTTTCGATAAGGCACATGAACCCCTTTATGAAGGCTCCAAAACAAATCTTCTCTTTGCTGTATTGTTGATAATGAACTTGAAGGTTATGAATGGTCTTTCAAACATATAAATCACACTGATGCTAAGGTATGTAAAATAATCCATCACATATATACGATCCTGAAAAAGTTTATCTGTATTCCTTTAATAATTGTATTGTTAATTCATTATTGATCATCATACGGATGAATTGTATTTCGTTAATATTATTTATTTATTACATTAACTATATANTGTATTATGAAGCAATTCATGCATGCCCCGATGACCATGTTATATATTATAATCAGCATGAATTTGCAACATAATGTTTGGAATGTCATATAAGTAGATATTGAACAGATCAAGTAACAAAAAAGGTGCCACACATGGTTCTTCGTTATATTGCCATCATTCCATGTTTGCAACGACTGTTGAGGTACAAAAACATAGCGCAATTTATGGATTACCATGCCAAGAACAAAAGTCAAGATGATGTTATTCGAATGCTTGCAAATGGTTCTGCTTTTAGAGATATGGATGAAAAGTGGCCTCGCTTTAAAGAAGAACCACGTAATCTTAGGATTTATTTGGCAACAGATGGTAGTTAATCCATTTTCATAAATGAAATCCATTTACATGGTGTGGCCTATTTTTGTTATCAACAATAACATTCCTCCATGGTTGTCAGTAAAGAGGGAGCACATAATGTTGTCGATGATTATTCCAGGTATTTTGTGTCTACAACTGCTTTATTTCTAATGTAGTTGTGGCATCTCATTTGTCATATTATGTTTCCTAATTTCATATGTATATATTTTTTATTTTACTCTTGTGCATGGTTTATATATCTTAATGGTTCTCATAATTATATATTTTATATGTACTTCAAATCAATCAGGTAAGTTCCAAGTCAAAGATATGAATGTATATATAGAACCTCTTATAGATGAGCTACTGAAGTTATGGAATGTCATCGCTATGTATGCCGTATCTAGACCAATACGAAAAAGGAAATTTCAATTCCATGCAATGGTTGTATGGACAATACACGATGCCCCTAGGTTAGCCCAATTTTGTGGTTTGTATTTTTAAGTTCCACTTTAATTGCATTTAATTATATGAAGTAGTTAATGTAGTTTATATATAATTATAATTGACATAGATATTCCATATCTATATATTGTAGGTATTCATAAAAAAGGGTAAATTTGCATGTCCAGTTTGTGGTCCTAAGATAAAATATCGTCGCTCAAAAAGCTTAAGAAAGGAGGTGTTTGATGAGTATAGGCATTTCCTCTTTAAGAATCAAAGGTATAGAACAACTGATTTTTTTTTTCAATGGGAAGCAGGAGACTGCATTAAAACCATGGAGAATGACACCTCACCTTTGGAAGATGCAATACAATAGAAATCGTCAAGTTGGTACGTATGGATCATCGTATATGAATTGTTATGTATTTTAATTTTTATTGTGAGTTGTTTACTGTAGTGGCCATATTTGATTTCTGATGTAATTTATTTATAAACTAATATTCATGATGTCCATCATGATCATGAAGGCATTAATGGGCTTCCACGAGGAATGAAAAGTTATCCTATACAATTCAGTAGGTTGCCCTACTATGAGCACCTACAAATTGCTCATTTGTTTGATACAATGCATATTGGAAAGAATGTGACTGAAACATTATGGTGACTACTGGAGCTAAGGAGGGAGAAAGATGAAATTGTGAAAGCTTGAAAAGACATTCAATAAGGCAACCATGCAATGAAAGACGTCATCCAATTTCATAGCAACAGAGACCAAATTAATATAAACTCAATTCCATGGATGTTTACGGAGCAACACAGCAATGTTGTCAAAGAAGTAATGCGGAAAATTAAATTTCCCACTGGATTTTGTGCGAACTTGAAGAATATCATAACAAAAAGGTGAATTTGTAAGGGTCAAAACACATGATTGGCACATCTTCATCAAGGTAATTATTATTGTTATGTCCATATATATATATTTTTTCTTGTTTGTATACTCTTTGTTTAAAAAATGACGTGGTTTGCATATTGATACAGTATGTTCTACCTCTCTCTCTCCCAGACAACTTCCACAACAATGTCAAACAAGTTATATATAATCTTGGTAAATACATGAGGTAACTAGTGATTAGTTGCTTGTGATTAGTGTTTCTTTAATTCTTCGTATACTTTATATTTGATTTTTGTGCACTATTTCATGATATGTGATTTAATGTTTTTTTTGTTAAATATCGTTATTGGTTTGCGTCACTTGTAGATGGTTGACATCTAAAGAAATCCATAAAGAAGATATAAAGTATTGGATGAGATAAATTCCTCCTCTCATGTGTGAAATGCAGAAGCATCTACCTTCGACATTTTTCAATGCACAGGAACACTACCTCATACACCAAGTTGAGGAGATTGAGTTGTGTGGACCTATGCACTCAAGGTCCATGTGGATGGTTGAGAGGCACTTGAAATTTATGAAGGTTCCGGTGAGACAATGAGCACATGCTGAGGGTTCTATGATGGAAGAATATACGGTATACCAAAACATGTTGTGTGTTAGTGAATATCTTCCTAAGTTAGCGTCAAAGCTCAATTTACGTCACATTTGTGATTTGGAATCCAATAAAATTTTTGAAGGGGAGTACCTGTAGGGGAGTAATAGTGTGGGCCACCAAATACCTACCCACAATATATTTCGAATTGTTCTATTTGTTGAGAAATGTCCCATTATTCCATAATGAGCTTCGTTTATCAATTGTCCATTTATGTTAATTGAACAAACCTTCTCATGATTTCATCCTTGCCTATCGTGTACACTTTTTTTGATGGAATAATTTTCTAGATTGTGCTACACTTAATCCTTGTGGTGTCTTCCTTTGTTGGAGGAATAAAGAACATTCTGCAAGTATCCTAGTGCTTCTCGAACTAGAAAAATACTATCATTATGAAAGTCCCTCCTTAATTGCTTACGTTCCTCTCCATTCTCCATTCTTAATAAATGGTTGGGTCATACATGTGCTTTGCAGGTATCAAATTGATATTTATGGAATAACGTTAACCATTTGCTTATTCTCCCACAAATATTTGTTTGTTCACAATATACTGCAATGCTTGGTGATTAATATAAAAATGACCTTATTTTCTAGTAGATAGAGTCTAGATTTTGTAATGCATAGATCATACCTAGAGCTTCATTTTCCATGTATTGCTAGCTTAGTGGATGTGATAATCTATCCCTATCCATTTTTCTCTTGGTTTTATTAGAACGGCCTTGATGGTAGTTCTTGATGCTTCCACATGTACATGGAAATTTTTGCTCTAATCGAGAAGTCCCAAAATAGTTGGTTTGACGATCTTGTCCCTTAGTTCCTAAAATCGTTGTTGGCACTCTATTCTCCACTGGAATGCTATCTCCTTTTTCTGTAATTGTTCTAATGAGAGAGCTATTTTAACATACCCTTCTATTTTTTTTGATACATTGTATGGCCCATGAAAGATTGAGCTTTGGAAGGGTTTTTGGGTGGTTCTAAATATTGATAACTTTTACTTTGTTTGGGTCCACCATTATACCTTTGAAACTACATGCCCAAATAATTTGTCGAAGGTTTCCAAGAAGTGAGATTTCTTTGGATTTAAGAAAATGCTTGTATGTTTGCATTTATTCAACATCATCCTTAGGTATCTACATGGTTTTTTAAATAGTCAAATAATATTCAATCAACTAGATAAACTTCTAAGGATTTATGAGTGACTTTTTTGAAAACTTCCTCATTGATCATTGAAAAGCATGTTGGTGCATTTACCATACCAAAAGACATTCTATTGTATGCAAAAGCTCCCCATTTTGTAGCAAATGTAGTGAAATGATATTCCTTCTTCGTGGTAGACACCTACCTTGTTGTACTTTGAATATCCATTTGAAAATGAGTAGATCTCCTTTTCCGTCATAAGGGAAATTTTTAAGGTTCAATATTTTTTTAAAGTGTACAAACCTTGGCAAATTTTACTAATTCTTAAATTTACAACTATTAAATGTTGGGTGATATTTTTTCTAAAAAGATTCAAATTTGTAAGTATTTTATATAGTTTATGGATAATTTTGGCGATATTTAGAGTACAAAAAATTACCCCATGGAATTTGGGAAAATCAATTTAGAAAAAATGGAAATTGGCGAGCCTTTTTCTGGAAAAAAGGTAAAAAACATCCCATGGGCTAAATTTTGCCCCTAAAATTTTCCTTATCTGCCATTGATTCTAATATTTCTTTTGGAAAAGATATTAGTAGGGGTTCCTTAATTATTACCTAGTTTATTTCTCTAAAACCATATGGATATTCTTAATTTACCATTTTTCTTTTTGGCTATTATAATAAGTGATACCCACTTTCATTTATTTCATAGATGACTCCAGTTGTCAAATATTTGTTTAATTCAACTTTCCTTTTTGTTTTCTGTTAGATATTATTTTCATAAGGTCGATGCTTGATTGATTTCGTTTTGGGTTGTAGTTCAATCCTAAATTCGCTAAATTCTTTAGGTATTCCTTTTCATAGATGACTCTAGTTGTCAAATATTTGTTTAATTCAACTTTCCTTTTTGTTTTTTTGTTAGATATTATTTTTATAAGGTCGATGCTTGAATGATTTCGTTTTGGGTTGTAGTTCAATCCTAAATTCGCTAAATTCTGTAGGTATTCCTTCTAGATTGTGGTAATTGTATGCAAATACGTTTGTAATTTCTTTTGCTTCACTCATTCTAGATAGGATCTGGCGTATTGGCTTGGGGTCTTTGGTTCTAGGGTGTTGGAATTCTCACTTGGACCCACTCCAGGAACGAGTGACGAAGCGTCACCTTTGGGTATTGATGCCGCGCCTTCCCTTTCCCCTTTGAAATCTGCATATTCTCGAAGGTATTGAAAATACTATCGAAAGATTCATGGGTGTAGATAAAGTCTTCCACCTGTCTTTCGATAAAAAACTGGCTAGGGTTTTGGTCGAGATGGACATATCCATTGGTCTACCTACTGAAGTTGATATTCTCTGTAAGGATCGCCTCTTGGTGCAGAGATTGGATTGTCTTCACATTCCATTTCGGTGCAGTAGATGCCGCGACACTGGTCACCTCCAGAGATCCTACCCCTTGCTCAGGATTGCTCCTTCTGAATCCTGTCAGGCTGATCCACCCACGAACTGTTCTGGTGACGACTCCTACTTGTCGATGGATGCAAAAAAACGTATTTATTCACAGTTTCTTTCCCTCTTTGGGGATGTTTCTAATGCTATGCTAGATGATATTGATGTTTTAGTGAGGGCACCTGCTCCTGTCGTTGTCCCTGTTTCGGTCACGAATGAGTCCTCTCCCGTGGTTTCTCCTGTTGAACCCTCTGTCATCGGCTCTCTGGATTCCCCTCCTTATACCACCTTTTCCTCCTTGGTGCATTCATCAGTGACTCTAAATCGACATCGGTTGTGACCACATCATTGGCCCCGGCTGGGGAACCCTATTCTATTGCTCCTATTGAACCATCACCCTGTTCCCCTTCTGGTGCTTCACTGACTCCTCAGGTACCTCCACTCTCCTCTTTATTGTATTTTCCTCCACTTCCAACTGCTCCCTCGTCTCCCCCACCTTCCCCCTCTCCTCGTAGTCCTCTCTCTTCCCCTTCCTTCTCTGATCCTTCCCTACATAAAACATTGCCAATATTCTCTACTGTCACACCTTCCCCGTCCACCCTCCACCTTAACTCGATCCAATTCAAGAATGTGAATATTAGGAAGAAGCAGAAGGATAAGAAGGGTTACTGAAAATATTTCCTCTGCCTCACGTCCTTACATTCCCCTCTCAGTTCGCATCAAGGATGAAGCTATAGGGCTTACCTCTCGGGGACTTAGAGCATCTCCTCCCCTCCCACTTGTGCCTTAATGTTGATCCTATCTCTTAATGTCAGGGGTTTGGGGGGCAAGACAAAACAATGTAGCCTCCGCTCTCTCTTCCTTTCTATTCACCCGGATATGATTCTCCTTTAGGAGACAATGTGTAGTACTTACCCTGCATTGCATGCTTTCTCTAAGCTCCTTCCTAACTGGAAATTCTGTGCCATTAGTGCCACTGGTCTCTCGGGTGGGTTACTTATTGCTTGGAACCATAGTAGAGTAAGATGTCGTGCATTTGAGACTCTGGCTGGTATCCTGGTCAAGGCCAATTTTCGTGGTTTGACTAATACCTTAGACATCCTCAACTACTATGGCCCCTACAGGGATAGGGATATTTTTTGGGAAGAGGCACATAGGGGGGGACTGCTTCATTCACCTAGCTTGATTATGGGTGGAGACCTTAACTTGACCATGAATGCTTCTGAGATTTGGGGTAAGAGGGATGTCCTAGATCCCCTTTCTTCTTTCTTTAAGCACATTTTTGATTCTATGGGACTTATTGACATTGCTCCTCCCACAACTGGACCCACTTGGAGGAATGGCAGGATTGGTGATGATGGGATCAACAAAAGACTCGACCGCTTCTTAATTGCCTCCTCATTGATCCCATCCCTCTTATTTCATTGAGTGTGGACTCACCATACTGATATCTCTGATCACTACCCTATATGATTAGAGTGGAATAAGCAGTTGGGGTTTTGTAATTACCCCTTCAAATTCAACAGATCCCGGCTCAAGGATCAGGACTTATTAACATGGATAACCAACAGATGGTCTCGACTGTCTCCTTCTTCGCCTGGATCTATGTTGGAGAGCCTCTCCCTTAAACTCCTCTCACTTAAGATGGAAGTAAAAGACTGGATAAAAGATAAGGGTACTATCCTAGAATCAGATTCCCTGAGATTGGATATGGATATCAATACTTTACTATCCAGCTCCTCTTTTGGTATCCTCTCCCAGGAGGAACAGTCTTCCTTGTCACAGCTCAGGAATAAAAAAAAAGATCTTGGAGCACTACCTTTTGACTTGGCATCTCAAAAGCTGTGTCAAATGGGCACTTGAAGGTGATTCTAACACCAAGTACTTTCACGCATTGGCATCGGGTAGAAGGAATCAAAATTCAATATGGCCCCTTATGGATGATGGGGGTTGCTGTATCGAGGATGAATTTGAATTAAAGGTATTGGGGCAGAATCGTTTTGCGAATATTTTTAAGGATGACAAACAAACCTATCTATTTGAACAGCTCAAGGTTGTTTTACTTTATCCCAATATGATCACCATTGCCGCTGCTCCTTGTCTCACACAACCTGTCTCCTTATCGAAAGTTGAAAGTGCCGTTCACTAATTCAAGAAAGATAGGAGCCCCGGGCCTGATGGCTGGCCAGTCGAATTTTATCTCCACTTCTTTGACTTGTTGGGTGAAGAATTGCGCTCTGCTGTGGATTATACTAGGGTCTCGAGTTGTATCCCTCCCTCCCTCAACTCTACTTTTCTGGCACTAATCCCCAAAAAGGAAAAGCCTTCTACCTTTGCTGACTTTAGGCCCATATCATTGTGCAATTTGATTTACAAATTGATATCGAAGGTCATTGTAGTGAGGCTTAAACCCTTCTTGGACTCTCACATTTCCATTGAACAATATGGGTTTTTAAAAAACCGCCAGATTGTGGAACCTATTGGTATTGTACAGGAGACTCTCCATACTGTCAAGACAAAAAATTCTTGTGCTCTTATCCTTAAGTTGGATTTGGTGAAGGCTTTTGATCGTGTTAACTGGTCCTTCATTAGATTCATATTGATACAGATAGGGGTTCCTCTCCTTGCAGTAAACTGGATTATGGGCTCCATTACATCAACAAATTTTGTAGTTTTTATCAATGGCACTCCCTCAAAGTTATTTGCTGCCTCTAGGGGTATCAGACAGGTCTTTCCCCTTTCGCCCTTGCTCTTTATACTTGTGATAGAAGGGCTCAGCCTCTTGATTGCTGATGCTAGGGACGATGGACTCATCAAAGGTATCAAGATCTCCTCCACCTTTGCTCTTACTCATCTCCTTTTTGTTGATGATGTAATCCTACTGGGTTCTGGCACTTCATCTGAATGGATGGCTTTCGAAGTCATATTAAGTTCTTTCTGCAAGGCTTCGGGGATGTGTATCAGTGTTGACAAATCTTGTTTTCTTTACAACAATGTGGATGTGGATATTCACACTGATATTGCAATAGCACTGTCCTATAAGATGGATCCTATCACTGCCGGATTTATGTACCTTGGCTATTTTCTCAAGCCTTTGGGGTATAGATTCCATGACTGGCTTTGGTTGATTCAAAAGTTTGAACACCGGATCTCTCACTGGGCACACAAGCTTCTCTCACTGGGTGTTCGCTTGACTCTTGTCCAAGCTGTTTTGACTAGTATACCTGTCTACTAGATAGGCCTTGCTCCCATTCCTGTTTCAGTCATGAACAAACTCAGAAGTTTGATTTTTTCCTTCCTTTGGGGCTCCACGAATAGCAAGCACAGGTATCACTTGTCCAACTGGAAGCATCTCTCATGGCCTAAAGAGTACCGTGGATGGGGCATAAAAAACTTGCATTGGTTCAGTATTGCACTTAGATTGAAGAATCTTTGGATGGTCCTCCTGAACGATGGTTTATGGCATCATGTTATTATTTACAAATACCTGAAGATGAACTTTGTAGAGACATGGATCAGAGGTAAACAATTCTTGTCTTGTGGTGTCTCTGCTATTTGGAAGGGGTTCCTACTCACTCTTCCTTGGCTTGGTTAGAACCTTGCCTGGAAGGTAGGCAATGGAATGAATGTTCATATTGGTATAGACCCGATTATTGGTGTACCCAACTCGCTCACGATTCTATCTGGGCTTATTGAGTACTTAGAGGACTTGGATATTGTGACTCTCTCTCAGGCTTGGAATACCCTCTTGGGTGCACATAATTACTGGTACTCGACAGAGGATCTCTGTGTTGGGAGAGAATGGAAAGATGTGTGGGACTCCTTCATGAGAAATCTGGAAATTGGGGGCATTCTACTCATTGATCAGTTGGACTCACCGATATGGGCTTAAAAAAAGTATGATGGCATAGTATCAACAAAACTGGTTTATGACAGCATCATTCTCACATCTTCTCCTTCGGTTGGCAGCATAATACTTACTTTTAGTTGGAAAAGCACTCTTCCCTAGAAAATTTTCTGTTTTATATGGCTGGCTCTTAAGAACAAGCTGTTGACTTGGGACAACCTCCAAAAGCAAGGATGGACGGGGCCTGGTATTTGTGCACTATGCAAAATGGATGATGAAAGTGTTGAGCATCTCTTCTTTCATTGTTCTGTATGGAAAAATGTGTTCTCTATTCTGATAGAACAACACCATATCTCCCCATCTTTCCAGTTTGATTGTTTTTATACATTCTTGGATATGTGGACTGGTTCTTTCACTAAGCATTCAACATTATGCTATCTCCTATTTCTAGCCATGTGGGCTATGTGGAAAGCAAGAAACATGTATATCTTCGAAGGGAAAAAATTTCCTATCATTAGCATACTGCACCAGATTTCCTACTCCTCACAGTTGTACTGCCCCACTGTCACTAGAGTAAAAAAATCTAGATCCAAGGGACCGGGGCCTGAACTTGACTACCCCTGTGGGTTTTTTGATGGAGCATCATCCAATAATGCTGGAGGGATTGGCTTCTGTTTGCACTTGAATGAGTCACATTCCTTCGAGTTTGCATTGGGGGTGGGTATTTGCACCAACACTAGAGCGGAATTGATAGGGCTCTAGGCCATTTTGCATACATCCCAAATGATGGGGTTACCCAAGCTCAAGATTTTTGGTGACTCTTCTGTCATCATCAATTGGGAAAAGGGAACTTCTTCCCTTTCACCACCTAAGCTTCTCCACTGGTGTAGGGATACTAGAAAGCTCTGTACTTGATTTCTAGCGCTGTCTTTCTGCCATGTCTAACGTGAACACAATCAGCTTGCAGACCGTCTGTCTAAAAAATCCCTTTCTTTGGCTCTAGGATCGGGATGTTACTCTGAATTTATTGATGGTCATTTGACCTCACAGGATAGTTTCATGCTCTTTCGAGCCCGGTGCTGGAGCATGTCCTCCATCTTTTCATGCATCCATGTGATAGTATAGGAGTGGACTCTTTTATATTGCTACTCTACACTGTTTGGTTCACGGTATATCTGGTTATGAGGGACAAATATTTACTGATGGGTATTGTATTGCAGCCTATATACTTGCCCCCTCTCTGCTCTGTTGAGTTGTGACTCACTCATGTTGTTTCTGAAGTTATTATCCTATGACCCAACATTATGATTGTAACCCATTTATGAGGATGGCACATTAGATTCCCTTTGATTCTTAAATGAAGATCAAGGACATGCATTTTTCTTCTGAAAAAAAAATTTTTCTTTGAACAATGGTGGTAGTTGCACGCAAATACATTTGTAATTTTTTTGAACATTGCAATTTCTTTTGCTACTATTTTTTCATCCCAACTGTTCCCTTTTTTGATATACTTGGGTTTCTACCCTTATTTTTCTATGTTTACTCTTCTTAGCTCATCCTTAATTAATTTTATTTATTTCCTATTTGTCTGTGTTGTGTTTATTTTCCTTGAATCAAACTATTCTTTTGTATATTGATTTGGTATTTGTTGTTCCTTTTTATGTTGATATAATGAACACCATTATTTCATTCTATTGTGAATTATGCACTATCGTGAATTGATGCATCTTTACTAATATGCCTTTGAAGGTGGGGTTTTCATTAGTTAGCCCTTTTCCTAATTCCTTTTGAAATTTCCCCTTCAAGGTATTAGAGTCTATTGACCCCTTTTTTCTTTTTTGATAAAAATATAATTTGTATGAAAACCTATCAATGATTCTTGGTAAGATATGGATTGCAATTTTTTCAAGAGTCATATAATTTTATTTGCGTTTGTTTAATGTGGATTATACATTTGAGGCAATGTAGCCTCACTACCTGATAATAACGACAATATTTATTGTCCTTCATTTTTTGAATCAATATGGAAATAATGTTCTTAGTTGTTTGCATGTTATTACCAACTTTAATGAGAAATGTGGCAACCACCACTAGAAAGGTAATGTTTTGGGTATGTCAGTGAATTGCTATTTTTTGTTTTTCTTGGAGAAAAATTACATTTTCCTTCCAGGCTTTCTTATATGCTTGGTTGGGTCCTCCCCATCCTCATATTTCCTTATTTCTTTTACTACCTTTATTTTTAATATGTTCTTGATGTTTATTGGATATTCTTTGTGATTTCCCTGTGCCCATTCTTGAAGAACTTGATCAAAGCCCACCCTCTATGAAGATTCCATGTCTAGTATCCCTTTACATTGGGATTGGGTTGCCCTTCTTGTATCATGATATATATGTTCTTTGCCTTAGGGTGTGTTCTTGATGGGTTATCTCTATATTTGAAATGTTTTATTGCTTCTACTACATTCCTTGTTTTTTCCAATGGTATTATAACTTTTCTTTTGCATTTTCTTAATACTAGGGCACCCTTGATGGAGAAGATCATGCTCCTCATGGTATAGATCCATGGTCTTCCAATTAATAGTTTGTATGCTTTATTAAGTAATTATTGTTAGTGTAGGAACCTAAATACCCAACTTTATCAGTGTACAAGGCCTTAAGGCCCATTAGATAATTAGTGGGTAGTGACTTAATCTAAAATTGCCTTATTGATTGAATAAAGACCCCTAGGTGGTTAATCCTCATTACTAATAGGACCAAAAGTAACTAGGGTGTTGGATATTAAAACACTATATATAGAGTGGTAAGTGATGTAATGTTTGTGAATAGTTGTCATTGTATTTGGACCTTTTCTCTCAGAGGTCGTCTCCTTAAAGAGGCAAGTGAACATAACTCTCTATTTTGAATATCTTTCGTACAAGAGATATTTTTTTGGTTTTATGTATTCTCTTTCTTGTTTTTCTATCTTTTTTATGAAATTCTATGTTTATGTATATTACAAGTGGTATCAAAGCTCTTACTTCGGCCCAAAACAAGAACTTTTAATCCAAGGGGTTGGTTCCTTAAAACATGCAATCTTGGCATTTTTGCTCCATTTCTTTTTGTTTACTGTGAAGTTTCTAGGTCTAAAAGTTTTAGGTATAGTGAGGACATGCACAAGTAAGGCATGTCAAAATTTTAGCTTCTAGTTCAATATACTTCAAGAGATACACTTTCTATAATTTAGCATTTTTTACCTGTCCAAAGGTTTGCGTCCTTCAAACTAGTCATCTTGGAATTCTTCACTTCAAATTTTTTTCCTTTGAAGTTTCAACATCTGAAATCTTCATGTGGCAACGAGTACAAAAGGGAGTAACATGTATAATAATTTTAGCTATGGTTTGCTATACTTTTGGAGATAGATTTTATGTAAGTTAGGGTTTTTGACTAACCCAAAAACTATCCTTAAATAAGTGTTATGGGGAAAAATATGATATTTGAACTTGAAAAGATCAAAATTGAGTGCCACTAGTTGCATTGGAAAGAACACACACCATAGTGTTTCTTGTACAAATTCCATAATCATAATTGAAATATTGGATACATGACAGGTCGTATACATTTGGTCATATGTGAAGGCCAAAATCAACAAGATTTGGGAAGCTGCACTTATTTTTTCTTGGAACATTAGAATTGACTAGAACTCGTGTCATTGTAGAGTGTAGACATATAAGACAACTTTCATAACAAAATTTTAGATTTAGAGGTGCAGAAATTTTAGAATTGCTTAAGCTTTAAGATCAACTTGAAGGACCAACTTCAAATCAAAGTTTTGCAAGGAGTTGTGCTTATATAAAATTTTTTGGCCTCAATCTTACGTTGAAAGTAAGGTATTTTGCAGTGATTTCAAAGCTCTTTTTGGGGTTAGCGAGCTCATAAATTTTTATTTTTCTTAGAGATGTGTCACCATTGCTTTAAATAACATATAGATCAGTCGTCCAACATGTAAACCTATTATTTGGGGAGCATAGACAAAAAAATAAAAGTGGTTCTACGTGACATTATTTGGACACCCTTGTAACCTCTATTGGTACTCATTTGAATAGTATCACATAAGATATTAGCTATATACGATATCTCAATTCAATGTACCCTCCGGTATATAGGAACTCCCCTAGGTATACATGGAATCATGTTAAGCTAAACTTATCAATTGTCCTTTTTCTATAGTACAGTGAGAAAAAACACCAAGGGAGATCACTCTCTAGTACCAGTGTAGTCGAGTGGTCCAACAATGGTACTCAATATCCTTAATACCATGAGATATTTTTAAAGTACCCATTTCGAAAACTAGGCACATTAATTCCTGATTCTTCAATAAAGCATAAATTGGCTCTCAAATTTCTTCAACAATAATGTATTTTATATGTTTACCGTAATATGAATATAAATTGGAAGCCCAAAATGTATACTTTAAAACCACTGTAATTTGTTTAATCATATCTAATATAGCCTTGATACCTCTGTAATATACCCTATCCAAAAATCAAATATATTAACTCCACTACAACCCCAGAAAATCATTGGATTTGAAACTAGGCACACTAGTTCAAGGTTGAACCAAGAAAACACTGGATTTCCAAATCTTTCCAAACAACTCCCAACTCACTCGAATTTCTCCTAAGCACGTCAACTCGACCCAAATACACCCTAACTCAACTAAACGAACATATATCCATATTAAACCAGTATCTACTAAGCAATGAGAGGGATCCAATATTTTGGGTTGTACATATTTTTTATCTTAAATTTTTTCGCAAAAAATTACATTTTTTTACAAAAAATTACACCTCAAGGAATTTGATCCCTCTCTTGCTTTATAGATTCGGGTTTAAGTTTTTGTATTTTATATTTTATAGGTAGACACAGATTTTTTAGTTACTTTTCATGATTTCTTTATGTGATGAGGCGACACAAATTTTTAATTACTTTTTACTTTTCGTAAGCCAACATGAATTTTTAATTATTTTTAATTTTTGGTAACATCACATTACAACATATCCCCCATAATGGGGTGTAAAACACTTCGCTCCTCTTGGTGCAATGATTCATATATAGAAGCTTTGAACACTGAAACTCAAACTACACAAATATTTCTAACTAAGGGTGTGCACACATAAATGTATCGATTAACCAACTGGTAAAATGACCATATATTCGTCATACACAAACATTTTTGGGTGAAATAAACAAGTGTTTCATACTGAAAAAGACACACTTGATGCAATGGAGCATCCCCCACAACTAGGAAACAATCGGTATTAGTCGAACTAGAATATGACTTTTGATCCCCTTAATACCAGTACAAGATTGAGAACACCCACAACTGTAGAACTTCCAAACCAACACCAAATGTTGCTAAACATGCATGAATCAAGCCAAATGGCATACTAACAGATACCACAGAATCATATGAAAGTTCCACACTAGATAATTAAGTTTACAAAGCCACATTTGAATAGATCTACTCATAGATAACCATTTACTCATTGATTAAGAAGTTCTTGCATATTTGACAACATACGAGGAAAAACACTATGATTTTATTATGAACGAGGAATTATCAGAGAGTACATATATGCTTGCTACAAACACTTGAAATACATGAAGATATATGCTATATAATGGAGAGAAATGGATGCTATAGAATCACAGAGAAAAGAGAGTGTTGGTCGGTTTTAATTGTCTAATTAATTAAACAACTTAAAATCCCAAACATAAATTTTCAACTCGAGGAAGTCTTTTATTTCAAAGCTATCATGCAATATCTATGCAAGTGCAATTTCTAGCTGACACTGTTGATCTATTGATATGAAATCAAAACTCTTTGTAGACTAGATCACACCTGCTTGAAAAGAAATCAAACCTAAAACCTATTCATCAAACCAAACTGTCACAATCTAACACACTTCAAACGAAATCTATTCTTATGAAACAAGATCTAATTGCATAAATCTAAAATAAGTGTTCTGTTGGCCAACGATCTATCAAAATGAATGAACATGAAAACAACTATGATAAATCTAATGAATGAAAGCATGAACTAAATAGTAAACATGTCTACAAAATAAAACACTTACAATAAACACTTCCAACATCTGCTTGCGGAAGAGGGCCCTTCCTCGACTAAGCAGAGCTGAATCTCCACAATGAAAGTCTACAACTCCAGAATTAAGAAACTGCCGGCATCTATTATGAGAATTAAATGATTACAACATATATGGATCAAATTCTATAACATAACATTGCTTTCTCTCCTCCTCCCTCTCTCAATGAGATTGATTACATATTTATACATAATATTCTCTCAAGGGAATGAGAAACCATATCCGCAACTTGTGATATGTTTCAACAAATTTTCTTATTTGGAAAACTAGACACAACAGTAAATTTGAGAATTACACATTTAGAGAACCAAATGTATATCCTAAACCGTATATTTGTTTGGCGATTTCCTCAAGAGTCAGGTAAATGAGGCCGTTAGGCACAAAACCCATGTCTCGGATTTTTGAGATTCATTTCCATCTGCCCATAAATTGAGACATGAATCAAGGTGTTCTTGTTTGGTACTAAGGTACCACCATTCTGTCACTCCACCACTCTAAGTATAACCACCCTAATGTCACACTCTGTCTACATCCTCCTCTCTTGTATCTCCAAACTGTAAAATCTATAAAAAATGAATCTATCATAATGGATGGTGTTCTGCATGTTAGAATAATCAAACCCATAGTTACCTATATTTGACATTAATTAATCAATTTTGTCTTATTCCTATATTCATAGATTCCTTACTATGCTAGTTGGCATCCACTTGCACCTAGAAGTCAACAAATGCCAAAAATGGCTTAAGGAGCACTTTAGAAACAACCTGCAATCATTTTTGGCAACTCCACTATAATTCCAGAATAGTAAAAGTGCAGTTCTTCTTTTTCTGAAAGTTGCCTTGCTTTTCAACAGTTTTAAGGAAAAAGGGAAAAGCTAGTTTAGGAGTAACTGTCTTGTTTTTTCCTTAACCATCATCCTTCTTTTTCTCCATACAAAAGGATGGATCTGATATCTTTCCATCACTTATCAATGAATACATTTGATTCAGCCAATTCGTGAGCATATTGACAAATTAAGAAAGTGATTTATGTTCCTATGGGGGATTTTGATTAGTTTAGTAAGCCTGCGTTTTGTCCAATTCGAATAACATCCTTATGCTTTCAAATATATGATGTAATTATATATTTGGATAGCCTATTGCTTGATGAGGTTGTATGATGTACACTTATTCAATATAGGATTGAGTTATGCTCCAATTTTAGTTTCATTTTTGTGGAATTTTGCATGTTTAATTAGCAATTTTGTGAGTGTACTTGTTCTACTGCTTGGTTTCAAATTCCACACTGCATAAGAATTGAAGTGAGGTATACAATCCTACTTCCATACTCGACTTCAAATATGGAAAAGTAAATCTGTCATGATCACTGGTTATGATTTTGGGTTGCTCATGCAATCCAATCATCCGCTCAAGAGATAGATCCATTTCCCCAACTACCCTATGACCAACCTAGTTTAAACAACCGAGTCCAAGAATGATTCCAGGACCCCAAATGAAATTGGGAAATATAGAGTGTCTACTGCATCCACCTCTGCCTTGCATAGTCTCCAAACAAGGAGCCTCCTGTAGTCTCCCGATCCACCTAGTAGGAAAACATTGTATCCCTCCATCATAAGGTCTCTCACCTAGGATGTTAATCCACTTCTCCATATGGAAAAGATACTGAAAGTAATGGATGGCTCTACCTCCTGTGCCATTTGCTAAACTTCCAAACCAAATAATACCAGGATCCATCTGTTTATGCTGCACCCCTCCGATCATCATTGTCATTTGAAACAATCCATCACTTTGAAAGATTCTAGGATCCCACAACCAAATTGAAAGTTCATCACTCCCAATGATAATTTGAACCTTTGTGAGCCTAGTCAATAGAACATGAAGCTACTCTTGTGTACTCTGTGTTAAAGTTTTAGTAATTTAAAAAATTTAACTAACTTGTGCAATAAATCAAACTAAGTACTCAAAAGGATGAAGTAAAAGTACAACAGCAACAAGATAATATAAATTTAAACACAATTTTCATCTCTTTCAACTTTAACACTACCAAGGGTCGTTGTGTTAAAGTTACATGACTGAAGCAATATCATAATAACTGTACAATACGTAAATGATCAAATGAAAAATATTAGCGTAACCATGAACAACAATACATTAAACAAGTAAACAACTAGCATCAATAGAAGGTATAATTGAAAGAAAAAAAACTGGTTTGAACCTTATACTCGGACATATTTCCATACTAGAGCTTGTGTTTTAAGGACAAGTCAATAAGGAACAATGGACAAACATGAGAGAGAGTAAGATGGGTAGCTGTAGGGAAATATTAGACAAAAACAAACCTTGAAATGTTAACCAAAAAATAATCCAAAAATGAGGATGAACTTTTAAACCCTTTCCACTATTAATGCTAGTATTTTATTACAATCATACATCCAATACTTAGCAACACCTTTCAAATGAGCAGAGGCAACTTCAATACATACACTAGATCCCATAGACCGTGGCAACACACAAGGGAAACTTATAGACATGCTTGAACTACTATAGTATGCTAAATAAAGGTCACAACGGGCCAAGCAATCCATAGAGATCACGGTCCAACTCAAGGTATCCCACACTATGGTCACATCCCAACGCAGGAGGAAATCACAAGGTCACATCCTAGGTTACAAGGTCATAGTTCAAACCAACAGCTCACGAACCAACGGTAAGGGTTCCTAATAGATCACAAACCAACGCTAAGGGCCCCAAACAATCATAAAACAATCACGACCTGCTCAAGGAGAAACAACCCAGTTGTGGCCTGCTCAAGACACCAAAAAAAGTCACACCCAACTCAAGGTAGCCCACAATAAGGGGCAATTTCCAGCTTAACAACCTCAACAAGTAACAAAACCCAACTTCTACAGTCACAGCCTACCCTAGCAGACTGTAAACAATCATGGCTCAACCCTAGGAGGATATAAACAACCATGTATTGGATTTAACATGCCTTTAAACATTCAAGACTTAGCCTGAAGAGGCTACATAGTCAAGAAACAATTAGATGAGAGATGCACATAGTCACGACTTAGCAGAAGGAGACTCAACACAGTCATGGATCAACTCAAGGATGTCAACAAGGTCAAATTTTAGTCCATAAGGAACCCCAAATCTATCATAAAAAAGAAAAAACAATAGAGTGGAAGCCTTAGCAGGCTTAAGGAGAGGCAAAATATAGTAAAATAACAATATAAAACCCTTGCTGCCAAGACAAAGGAGTAGCAGTGCATGCTACAACAGACACAAGGCCGGATCTATCCTTCTCTTGTCAAGACACTCCCTAAATGAAGTTCAAGAATTGAATTTAAAATATTAACATGTCTTCTAGAAGGATCCCCCTTCTATTCCTTCATAGACATATGGTTTACACAAAAGTTAAGACGCCATCATTAAGGAGGGTTTCTAAATACACAAACATAAAAATAAGCTTAATTCATCATAACAATAGGGTAAAGGTACCACACCCAACATGGGGTGCTACGAACAATCAAGGCAAACATAAGGCCAAGTCAAGTACAAGTATAACCACAACGTGTCACAACAAAGTAGGAAGAAAAACCCTTGACCCACAATATCAAGGCATGCCAACAAGGTGGGGAAACAACCCTTTTACTTACAAGACCAAGTTGTGCCAGCAAAGTTGGGAAACAACCATTTTACCCACAAGACCAAGGTGTTCCAACAAAGTGGGGAAACAACCCTTTTACCCATAAGACCAAGGTGGGGAAACAATACCAATGACTTTAATCTTTCTCTCTCAAGGTATATTTTCCACACGTGTTCTATTCAATAATAATGATTTTTATCATCACTGTATAAGGAAGGTCCAAACAGGATGATGTGATCCTATGGTCCTCCAAAATTCTCCTAAAGGTCAAATTCTAGTGATATAATTAAGGGGTGGCCATTCCCTTGAGAAACAACCTAACAATAACCATTTAGGAGAACAGGATAGCACACACCATCATCTTGGTCAACTGACTAAGATCCACCTGGTTGACTGACCAGGCATGTACTTGTAGAAACTTCTTGGTCCCATACCAAGAATCTGTATCAGATCTGATATAGCCCTGATACCTCTATAATATACCCTATAAATAATTCATTGAAATTAACTCCAATTCAACCCCAAAGAATCACTGGATTTGAAACTACAGACACTAGTTCGATGTTTAACCCATAAAACGCTATCTTTCCAACTCTTTCAAAACAGATTCTAAGTTACTTGAATTTATCTTGAGAAGCCTCAAATCGACCCAGATACACCCTAACTCAACTAAATGAGACACATACATAATCTTTGAACATTGAAACTCAGACTACACAGACATTTCTAACTAAGGGTGTGTAAGCATAAATGTATTGATTAACCAATCGACAAAATGATCATATCTTGGGAGTAAAGAAACATTTTGGGGTGAAATAAACAATGTTTTCTACTTAAAATGACACACTTGATGTAATGGATAATGTCTCACAACCCATGATTACTCATGAATTTCAACCAAGCTAGAGGATGAATTTCGACCCCCTTCACATCGGTACAAGATTGAGAACACCGACAACTGTAGAAATTCGAAACCAACACCAAATGATGATAAACACACTTGAATCAAACAAAATGGACCACTAACAAACAAAAGGGACTCATATGAAAGTTTCACACCAAAACATTAAGTTTACACAACCACATTTCAACAGATATACTTATAAATAACCATTTGCTCCTAGATGAACCAATGCTTGCATATTGGACAACATATGAGGAAAAACACTATGATTTTATTATGAAAGGGGAATTATCAGAGAGTACATATATGGTTTCTACAATAACTCGAAATACATGAAGATATATTCCAGGGAATGTAGAGAAATGGTTGCTAGGGGACCACAAAGAAAATAGAGGGGAAATGTTGCTCCAATGGAAAATATGCTTTAGTTTTGTGCTGTCCACAAGCAATATTTTGAACCCAAATCATAGATATGACTTATCATGTAAACCCTCTATAAAATATGAGTGACAATCAATCATTTGAACAAACCCTCATGATATTTGAACAACCACAGGTGTGTCTTCTTCAAGCACATGCTAGAAAACAAAACACCCCGAAAAACACCTACATTTCACACTGCTACAAGCTGGATCTCAAACACACCAACCAGAGATTGAACCAACTATTGAACATGGAAATAAACTTCTGCAATATTCTTTATATAAAAAATTTAAGGTGACTTATCCTCTCAATAATCAGCTGCAATGAAGCTCAATGAAGAGATCTAGATGATCTCCTCCTCTTTACCATCTAGGGCGGAATCTTTCACCACTGAAACTAGTTTACAATTAAAAGGGGCACATAGCCCAAGATTGAAAATCCATAAGATCTCTCCTATTCAAAAATAAAGATGTACAAAAAGGTGTCTCGCAAGAGGCCTGCATCCTTTCTATAGAATCCATTGAACCATTTCTCCCTCATTTTATAATTCTCTCACAAAATATCAATAAATTCTATATTCATGAGAGAAGGATACCTTGACACTCATTACTTCCTTTATAACGTTATTTAACCGAGTAAAACATTCACCTTCCTTGACAATTCTTATTAGGGATGCTTAACTTGATTTTTGGGGGAGTTACACTATCATGTGGGCCCACCCTGTCCTCTAACGCCCTCCTTGGCTAGATTTAGGACTTGCAGCATGCCATAGGCTGTCATAAGTTGTCATAATATATCATAAGACCTGATTCTTGTCCTAAGTTCGAATAATATTGCTTTTTATATTTACTCTTCCACAATTGCACCTTTACAGGTTATTTTTATCCTGAGTCGAAATTCATGATATTCTTGGGAGTTATTCCTCCACTGGTGTGCCCTTCCTTTGCTAATTTTATCCCGGGGGGTTGCATTCCATAAGACGCATTTATTATGAGATTCTTCCACTTGGATGGGGGAGATACGCCTCATGTGGGGCCCAATTCATCCTCCTTATGCGCCCTCCTTGTCCAATTTTATCTAATGTTGCATTTTTTACAAATTTTGGACATCACACTTTACAAGTTCATGATCCATATCACCATCTTAATAATTTCTCATTAATTTTACCAAGCGACTTAGGCCATGCATCCTCTATTCCAATAGAGTGGTCCATACTAAAATTTTGGGGACATGCCAATATTGGGATGAGTACCACTATTGGACCCCATGTGTATATTAAAGAGCTATAACACATTAACACTCCATTTTCCTTAGGACACGGTGGATCCCTATAAATTGCCTCACACCATTATCATAGAGAATATGACCACTCATTCTACTATTAACAAGTTGGACTGCATGGAATCTCAATACACAAATATTAATGGCTAGTTTCATCACCTTGAACATACCATGAACAATTGGGATCAAACAATGGATGAGAAGTTGTATGAGAAAATTTAATAGACCCTAGAATGCTTGGATAGGATATTGAATGATATGTTTACATTCCTGACAGTTAGTGGTATACAAGCCGAGGACCATTGGAATTCTCAACATAATGAGCCACATTAGGAAGAAACTTCTTACTCAGAGCTATCTAGCCACCAAAAACCCCCCTTTGGATTCTCATAACGATAAACCACATTCCTTGGATAATGAGACATGGCATCATTTTTCTAAAGTGAACCTGAATAAGTTTGATGGTATTAACCCGTTAGGATGGGTTTTATAGATGGGACATTACTTCACCCTGAATGATGGAAATTGTGGGAATGGAATAAAAAAGTCTATGGGAACTATAATGCTTAGAGTCTATTTTTTAAATCTATTGATGGCCATTATGAGCAAGATATTCACTATTTTGGGTAGCTTACCTAGTTACACCAAGCATGCTAAGTCATAGATTTTATCTCAGGCTTTGAGCAATTAGCCATCCACATAAATATATTATTTTTAGAAAGAATGTTTCATTAGTGGTATCAAGGAGTCAATTAGAGCATAAGTCAGAGTGTAGTATCATGCTACCTTATTCAAGGCATCTTAGAGGGCTCTAAAATTAGAGATAATTATCAATGCACAAAGCAAAAAACCCTCTTTCATTCCTTGCTTAGGCCCCACACATGTCAATTTCTCCTGCACAATCCCTACGACTCCCTTGAAAGTAAAAGGTCGTTCCAATAGAAATGGCAGACCAACAAAGACATGGAATCTGTTATAACTATGATGAAAAGTATAATCCAGGTCATAAATGTAAAGAACAAAAGTTGTTTCAAATTGATGAGATCGATCCCACCAATTCCGAGGAAATCATTCTAGAAGATACCCCTAAGTTCAAAGTTGTCTACTAAAGTTGGCTCATGCATTAAGAAGTGGATCTCGATATCCATCAAGAAGAACCCTTTATCTCTCTTCATGATTTATCTGATATTTCAACACCGCAAACCTTGAAACTTTTGGGTTACATGAAGCACCACAAAGTGGTTGTCTTGGTTGAGAGTGGGAATAACAAAATTTTATTCATTGGTTAGTGGTTGAAGAATCCATTGTTATGTCCATGCAATGCCTAACTTTCAAATTACGATAACCAAAGACACTATGATGTAATTTAAGGGACATTGTGAAAATATGAGACTCCTCTTGCATGAAATATAAGCATTGATTTGAAGTGTAACAAAGGAAATGTATACATTAGTGTGTAAGAGAAAATGTAGAAGCATGCTCATGGAAGAAGTATGAAGGTGCATAAGAAGACAAGAATGAAAATTTCTAAGTGATACATTATAGATGTGTGGAAGTGATATTGTGTATGTGCACATGAACATGTCAAATAAAGCTTTGCTAGTTTTTTTGCATGTGGGTGTAAACTAATTGGACTATGCAGTTTTAAGGAGTACAATTCAAGAATAAAATGTAGTTTTGAGGGAAGACATGTAAATCACGTGGATTTGAAAATAAAATAATCACTATAGAAATGGATTGTGAAAGGAAAAGAACGTGAAGTGTCACAAAGGTTGAAGAGACATTAACCATTACGTAGTGTTTGAAGAATATTAATAAATTAGATAATAAAACAACTCTCAATTTTTTGATATGTAGAGAGTGAGTTGGTAGAGGAAATGAAATCAATGGAGATATAACACATAGAGAAGAAATAACAAGAAAGTATGAGAATCTTCTACACTATATGTATCATGATGTACATAAATGAATTTTTTTTCGCTTGAATATGCATGTGAATCGGTTCTCTTTATGTGTATGCTTATTTATTTGAGTGTTGCACTATTTTATATTATTAGGTAGTGTAGGTTGTTGTTTGGAGTAGTAGGTAGGGAGGAAGTTTTCGCCTTATTACCACTATTTATGGGAAGGCCTTGGAAAATACACTCAAAATTAAGCATGGAAAAAATGCTAGTGTTGAGATTGTTTCTAAGATGGCCTTGGATGACTATCTAGATGAGTTCTCCTTCCTTGAGTAGAAATTATATCCATTTCTCTAAGTTAATGTGCCATATGGAGTAACTTGGATTTGTTTTTGGTGAACCATTTGCCTCATGAATATGCTACATTACTTTGATAACTCAAAAGCTATGTATATTCTATTTGTAAGTGCTCTTCATTTTGTTGTCCATGATCCGCCCTACTTTATCTTGATCAATACAATTAGGGTTGATGTTTGTAGTGATGAAGTGATTTTCTACCTCTGAGGTGTCCAATCGAGATAAAAAGTATCGCCAAAATATCCCCACATTAAAGGCATGATTGGGGAAGGTGGAAGATCCAATTCAAAAAAATTCTTACCCACAATGTTGGTGAAAGTGTAAGCCATATATCAAAGTAAAATGAGCTTCTTGCAAGGGCCTATGAGTCACACATTTGGCAAGTGTAACTATTCCTTGTTACAAACTTGAAACTTGTGTGGAATCCAATGATGGTGGTGTTGTTTTTAGTTGGTGTTGTATTTTTTTAGAATATCATGAAATTCTTAATAGATGTACTAGATCCATTTGATAAATTTGGTTGCCTTGTTTACCTTGTGTTGAGCATGGGAGGATTGTTTTATGTCGATGTAAAGGGAATGTTGAAATAATGTAACTTCAAAGAATATTCTACTTGTACTTCACATTATTATTATTCCTCCTTCAGTAGATGTCATTGATGTAAAAGGTCATGTAAAATTCATGAGGTAAACCCTCGGTTGTAAGTTGTGTCAATAAAACCCTGAAAAGAATAATAGAATTATTATTGTGGGATTTCCTAGGTAGGTTGGACCTATCAGTTAGAAATATAGGAACAGTTAGGGAAAATGTTTGTTGGGAATATCAATATAAATAGGGAGGCGCCCCCCCTGATTTGTACACACACACACAATTGTGTTGCGCAAGAGAGATAAAGAAGGAGTGACAAAGAAGGAGGAGGACTAGTGTCTTTGGTGTTTTGGATTGTATGATTGTTGTTTGGTCTCTCTATCTATGAGACCTTATTATTTGGGCATTGGATACTATTAATTTATATTGAGGAAGTTTTGCTGGGTTTTCCCAGGATAAATTCCCGTGTACCTTGTGATTGTGTTTCTTTCAATGATCCTCTTTATGGTGTTATTATGAAAATGTATTAAATGCTAATCAAGTTAGGACCTATGGCAGAATAGAAAACTTAACATGGTATCATAGTTAGCCTAAAAAGATCAAATATCACAAGGTAAATATCTCTCTCCTTTCCTAGACAAGAAAATTAGGGTTTTCTAATAAAGTAGAATTTTTGAGTGCAAGTGACATAGGGAAGTGAACCCCTACTAGGTGCATATTTTTTCACCAAGATCAAATTTTTTCATTGGGAAGATCCTTCGAAAAATCAATCCCTAGCTTGGCTTGAAACTAGAAAACCAGAAAACAAGAAACATAACCAGAAATGTAGTCCAAAATCCTGCAAATCCAGTTTCAAGGGTTAGAATTTGGATTCCACAGAAACTGACTGTACCATAATACTTGCCTCAGTAAAGCACATATTTTGGTGAGTACAGTTTTCATTTCTGAGAAATTTTCAATTTTTGTCATTTTCTGATCTCTAGGACAAGATGTCTCCAAGAACTAAGCTTGCTGAAACGTTGGAAGGAATATAAAATTTCTGTCCTTGGAAATACATAATAGGACTCATTCGAGAAGAGAATGATCTTGCAAGGTTTATCAATGGATTTGTGCCGGATCCCGAAGAAGATGAAGCAAAGGAAAAGTACAAGAAATACATGATTATAACCAAGAGGATCATAACTAATTCAATCAAGGATCACTTGATTCCTCAAGTATCCTCTAAGGATACACCTAAGGAGATGTTTGATGCCCTATCAGGAATAACAAAAGACATCATGCTAACTTAGAAGAAGAAGAAGAAGAAGAACCTCCCATGAAGTTAGAAAAAGAAGAAGTTGAAGAATATGTTCTCTAGAAGATGTATATGTCACTAGACGGTGGCATGTATGAACTGAGAGGTCACTCAGAAGCAACCTTGATCCACGATCAATATATTCCTATGCACTTATGGGATGAAGACGCAAGGACATCAGTATATGCATAGAACATAATATCCCATAGTGCAATTATATTCAAGACCCTTGAAGAAATGTTCACAGGAAAGAAACCAGAGGTACATTACCTCAAGATATTTGGTTGTCCAATGTTTGTTCATATACCAAAAAAGAAAAGAACCAAGTTAGATTATTTAGGAAAGAAAGGAATATTTATTGGGTGCTGCGCGGTCTCCAAGGCCTTCGTAATATATATACCAGGTTACCATCACATGGAAATTATCAAGGATGTAACCTTTGATTAAGATGCAACTCTCAAGAAGTCATGAAAGTGCCAACCTAAAGAAACATACGAAGATTTGTAGCTCCCAAAGCTATAGAACCAATGAAAGAAGTTGTCCCTTATCATGATGATGAGATTCTAGAAGAACATGATATGTTGGAGCCCCAATAACCTCCCCACATGAATATCTACCACAAGAGAAATCCATCTTGGGCCCGTGATATTATTCAAGAAGCAGAAAGGTATGGTGCTCCAGAAGGCTCCAGAAGGCGGAGTAAGAGGCCAAAACCATTTACTAGTTATGTGGCTTTGATGTGTGATCTTGTAGACAAATAACCTACTTGTTTTGAAGTACTTGTTCAAAATAAATGGGTAGAAGCTATGACAAAAAAATACCAATAGATAAAGAAGAATGATATATGGGAAATAGTTCCCAAGCTAGAAGGCAAAAGTGTGGTATCTTCCAAATGGATATAAAAGATAAAACATTCAACGATGGAAGTATTGAAAAGTACAAATCCATATTTATGGATCATGGACTCTTTGAAAAGGAAGGAATTGATTATGAAGAGACATTTTCTGATGTAGCAAGGTACACTTCTATTAGAACCATCATGGCACTAGCAGCCAAGAGAGAATGGAAGTTACACCAGATGGATGTGAAAAAAACCTTCCCAAATGGTTTCATTCAAGAAGAAGTGTACATAGAACCAAAACAAGGTTTCGAAGTCGAAGAATGAAGAAAACATGTTTATAAATTGAAGAAGGCTCTGTATAGACTGAAGGAAGCTCCAAGAGTTTGGTATGGAAGAATTGATAGTTTTCTGACGATCTTTGGATTTACCAAAAGTAAGGCTAAACCTAACCTTTACTTAAAGCTTATAGATGATGAACTTGTCATGTTATTGTTGTATGTGGATGAATTATTCCTAACAGGAAATGAGAAGCAAATATCAGAGTGTAAGAAGAAGCTCGCTGCAGAATTCGATATGAAAGATTGTGTCTTGATTCATTATTTTATAGGTCTTGAGGAATGGAAGATCCCAGAAGGAATGTTCCTTAACCAAGGGAAGTATGCAGTGGAAATCCTGAAAAGGTTTGATTTGACATGTTGGAATGTAAATCCATGGCCACACCCATGGATACACACTTGAATTTTCTGGCTGATGCTTTGTCAGAATTAGTGGATGTGACACTATATAGACATATAATTGGTTCATTGATGTATCTGACAAATACCCAACTAGATATATGCTTTGCTGTGAACACTTTGAGTCAGTATCTAGTTGAGCCCAGACATGTTCACTTGGTAGCTACAAAGCATGTTATGAGGTACCCAAAAGGTACGATAGACTATGGTCTCAATTATACTAGAGATCATGACTTCATAATGTATGGTTATATATATATTCAGATTAGGTAGGAAGTGTCTTAGATAGAAACAACACTTCAGGAGGATGTTTCAGTCTGGGGTCAGGTACGATCTCATGGATAAGAAAGAAGCAGTCCAGTGGTGCTCTCAGCATTGTAGAAGTGAAATATATTTCAGCTTGTTCCTCTAGTTGTGAAGCCATATGGCTTTAGAAGTTGTTATAAAATCTATTTGATCCGGAGATGCATGCTACAATGATTCTATGTGAAAACCAAAGATGCAGGAAGATGACAAAGAACCCCGTTTTCCATGATAAGACGAAGCACGTATAAATCCGGTACTTCTACATTTGTGACATGGTGAAAAAGGGAGCTATAAAGATATAATATGTGAGCACATATGAGCAGGTTGCAGATGTGTTGACTAAATATTTTTCTTGTGTGAAGTTTGAATACTTCTGAGACACGCTTGGTGTTGTCCGTAAGGACATCCCTCGAAAGTGGGAGTAGTATTGATACTATGGAATCCTGATCACAATAGGTAGTTAAGTTGGGATTGATCATCCTTAGACTTGATCCTATAATTATGAAAGGAGTGACCATCTTAAATGTCCATCTTGATGGGCTTGATCCTGTAATTCAAAAAGGACGGATCGTTCAATATGTTGATGTTGGGATTGATCATCCTTAGACTTGATCTCGTAATTCTGAAAGGAAGGATTTATTCAATGTTGATCTTGATGGACTTGATCCTGTAATTCTAAAAGGAAGGATCATCCAAGATATAGATGTTAGGACTAATCATCCTTAGAATTGATCCCGTAATTTCGAAAGTAAGGATTGTTTAAAATGTTGATGTGGAAGTACTAATCATCCTTAGACTTGATCCCATAATTTCGAAAGGAAGGATCATCTTCAATGTTGACGTGGAAGCACTAATCATCCTTAGACTTGATCCCATAATTCCGAAAGGAAGGATCATCTTAAATTTTTATGTGGAAGGACTAATCATCCTTAGAATTGATTCTGTAATTCTGAAAGGAAGGACCATCTTAAATTTTGATGTGGAAGGACTAATAATCCTTAGAATTGATCCATGTAATTTTGAAAGGAAGGATCATCTTAAATACTGATGAGTAATGGACTTGATGTCGTAATTCCGAAAGGAAGGATAGTCCATAATGATAGTAATGGACTTGATCCCTTAATTCTGAAAGGAAGGATCATCTAAAATGTTCATAGTGGACTTGATCCCGTAATTCCAAAAAGAAGGATTGTACAGAATGTTAGTAGTGGACTTGATCCCATAATTTCGAAAGGAAGGATCATCCAGAATGTTAGCAGTGGACTTGATCTCATAATTTCGAAAGGAAGGATCATCCAGGATTTCAGTGGTGGAATTGATCCCGTAATTACGAAAGGAAGGATCATCCCGTGTATGTATGTGTTAGTTGTGATTAGTATTGATAGCTCCACAAAGACTTGATCCTATAATTAGGAAAGGAAGGATTTTCTGAGTACCACATATGTGTTGTCAACGATACCGTAATCCTGAAAGGAAGGATCATGTTGGTTGTTGTTATACCTACCATAGATGATGTTACTCCAGCCTTGAGATGTTGATGATGATGCCACATGTTGTTGTTGTTATTCCAGCTTTATGCTGATGAGACAGCCTCATGTTGTCGTTGTTGTTGTCATTCCAGCCTTATGCTGATGAGCCAACCTTGTGCTCTCGATGCTAGTGATGTATCGGTTTTTATGCAGATGATGATGTTCCATAATGCAGATGATGATGCCATAGTTCCATGCTGTAGACGATGATTCAGTTCCATGTTGCATATGATGATGTTCGAACAGATGATGATGGTACTCCAACTCCATGCTGCAGATCATGCTCCAGTGTCATGCTACAAATGATGATGCTCCAACTCCATGCTGCTTTTGATGTTCCTATAGATGATGATTCCCCAGTTCCATATTACAGATGTTGATACTCCAACTATGTACTGCATATATTCATGATGATACTTCGACACTTTATTGAATATGTTGACACTCTAGCTCTGTGTTGAAGATGATGATGCCGTTCAAAGATTACAATGATCTATAGACATACTAGACAATGTTCCAAAAGATGATGTTGATAATGCCTCCTCTCTCTCCTTCTGATGACGTTGTGTCGATCCACACCAGTTGTTGTTGCTATCAATAGAATACCCTTCTTGTTAAGGGGCGGTGTTGAAATAATGTAACTTCAAAGAATATTCTACTTGTACTTCACATTATTATTATTCCTCCTTTGGGAGATGTCACTGATGGAAAATATCATGTAAAATTTATGAGGTAAAACCTTCGTTGTAAGTCAGGTCAATAACACCCTAAAAAATATAATATAATTATTATTGTGAGATTTCCCATGTAGTTCGACCCTATTAGTTAGATAGGTCATCCCAGTTAGGGAAAATGTAAGTTGGGAAGATCAGTATAAATAGGGAGAACCCTGCCTCATTTGTACACAGTGACACACACAATTGTGTTGCGTTAGAGAGAGAAAGAAGGAGGGACAGAGAAGGAGGATGCCTACTATATTTGGTGTTTTGGATCTTATGCTTGGGGTTTGGTCTCTCTATCTATGAGACCTTGTTCTTTGGTCATTGCATACTGGTAATATATATTGAGGAAGTTTTGTTGGGTTTTTCCCAAGATAACTTACTTTGTACCTTGTGACCGTGTTTCTTTCAGTGATCCTCTTTATGCTATTATTACGAAAATGTATTAAATGCTAATCAAGTTAGGACTTAAGATATGAAAACATAGAAAACTTAACAGGGAAGAGCTATATTTATTGGGTCCAATGGTTGGAACACGAAGAACATTGGAAGGGAGTTGTGGCTTGTAAAATTGTGAATAATTTTGTTGTAGTTGTGTTAAATAGAAGGAAGGCTTTCATTTCACTTGTGTGGATCCTCATTAGAGGTATTTTGGGCTCTAAAATGGGACTTATAATAAAATGAGCCATCGATGCATTGGAATCGGAGAATCAATAGAATATGAAGAAAATGGTTTAACCATAATGGTTGACTTGGCTTATTTGTCACAAAAAACTTCTTTATGTTTTCGTATTTTCAACTCATCTCCCCGTCGTTTTACTCAAAATCTGAGTGGGAGCACTCATTGGATGTAAAATTCAATTCTACATTCAATGAGTACCCACACTCCATACTTTTGATGGACCTTTCCCTACGAAAAATAATACATTAAAAGACTTGTTAATTATTGTTTTACTCAAATTCAGAGCGAGAGCACTCGTTGGATGCAAAATTCAATTCAACATCCAACAAGTACCCATGCTGCATACTTTTGTTGGACCCCTCCCCACAAAAAATGAGAAATACATTAAAAATACGTTTTACTCACTTGTTGGATGCATAATTCAATTTTGCATCCAATGAGTACCCACATTTCATACTTTTGATGGACCTCGCCCCACGAAAAATGAGAAATATGTTAAAAAATGTGTTACTATTGCTCTTGCTCGAAATTTGAGTAAAATGACGAGGGGATAAGTTGAAAATATGAAAACATAAAGTAGTTTTTTTGTCTTTTCCTTCAAATTTATAATATTACTTTATTATTTTCCTTAGGAGGCCCATTTTAGACCTAAAATTTACTCTAATGATGGTGGTCCTCACTCATTTGTCTAGTGCATATGTCAAGGAAAAACAAGTAGGAGATATGCGCATGCCTAATGTGATCAAAGTTGACTATGTCTTCCTCATTCTAAGGGAATGTAGTTACGCTTTAGGTTATATATAGACGATGCTATGGATTGTCCTAACAAGTGTGATACAAGGAAGTTTTTGGCATTTATCCATTGTATGATGAGTTATCCTCACTTGTGCTTTAGTGTTGTAATAATGTCCTTGGACATTGCCTCTTCTTGTAATTAATAACTCTTCACTTTTGCTATTCGTTAGTTCTCCAACAAGTTCTCTATGATGTTTTGTCAAGTGATTTAACTTCTCTAAGAGTTATATTTCAGTCAAATTCACTTTGACATATAAAGCAACACTTCTCTAAGAGTTTGTTGCTAACCAATTGGTTCAACTATAAGTGCCAACATCTTGTTAAGGTTAGTTTACAATTTATGCCCTCTTGATTAAACTTGTAGTTATGATTATACCATTAGTAATTGTCTTTTTGTATAGATTGTAATGTCTATGCTTGGGATGCTCAAGCTTCTTATTTTGTACTCAACCTTCTTTCTTCATCTTCTCCCTTAATATTAGTTTTTATTGGTTTAGTACCAACATTCATAGGTATGATACTAATGGGCTATAACATATTCTATAATTCTTAATATCAAGATGTTTTTTTGACAAGAAAATATAATTCAAAATAAGTGCAAGATACAAATGTATGATTGACTTATAACAAGACTAGTCGATTACTTATGTTGTGATATACATATACCATTTATACAATATTAAAATATAATAATTGAATTAAAAAAATATAAAAAGAAGTTACACAATTTTTTTGAACATGTTATACACATATATGTTACACATCTTATTCTTATGTAAAATTATCTAAATTAAAGAGTATGAATGTGAGTTTTCGTTTTTTTTCCTAACCTTCAAATAAACTATGTATTTTTCTAAAGAAAGTGTCAACAATTTAGAAAGAATAAAATATGGAGATTTTTTCATTCATTACCCATTTTAGCTTTTTAAATAAACTAGCTTCGAGTTCTTTTTCTTAGACCCCACATCCAACCATGCAAGAGTTGATTCCATATAGGTCCTATATAATAGTGAAGCATCTCATTTCTCATTTCATTCACCATGATTTTTTTAAGTCTTTAGATATGATGTCTGTGGTTTCCAAAGCTCTTAAATGATTTTTTAAGATAATTAATGACAAATATCAAAATATTAAATATATCTCCGATGTTGTTCATGTTTGTTTCCTCGCCATTTCCTTAAATCACTACTTGCACAAGTAAATAAATTATATTGGTATATAAAATATAATAGTAGCCATACTAGTAAACGAATCTAGCCACACCTGTCTCCATTATAATCACGAAGAATTAAGTGTGTGAGTAAGATTTGTTTTTATTTTATTTTTTTATGTCATATACGTAATATTTTTCTTAAATTTATTGTACATGTTGACAAAGTTTTCAAGAAATTATATTTGAGTATAGATCTGAACAACCCATAGCGATAAGGTTGAGGATGAGGCAATCTTCATGATGACGGTGATTCTAAGAGGATGTGGCAATCTTCATGATGACGGTGATTCTAAAAATGATGTTGAGAATGGTGACACCTCATCTCTTTGTCAATTTGGTTAATCATCACGTTGACTATGCAAACCATGAATC
The DNA here is from genome assembly GCA_001517045.1 of Pseudotsuga menziesii. NCBI lineage: Eukaryota > Viridiplantae > Streptophyta > Pinopsida > Pinales > Pinaceae > Pseudotsuga > Pseudotsuga menziesii. Next base: position 52,001 of record LPNX010330678.1, read on the forward strand.
TATACAAACTCATTATACCATTGGTAGTTTGCAAATATATAAATATGTAGATTTTTGCCATCATTTTTAAATGTCATGAATGCGGTTTAAATTTGCAGAGAGTTTCATATTAAAATTTTCTTTATATTGGTAAATGATATACAATATTTATTTAAATAGGTTAACCTATTTATTTTTATGAATTTTTTTTCTTACGAAAATTTTGAAATATTAGGTTTGAGAGGTAGTACATAGCATTGATTTAAGTCATATATTTATTGAGAGTATTTTGTCCAATGTATACATATTATTTACAACATTGACCAATACTAACTATATTATTGAAAAGAAATGTCAAATTTTAAGAAAATGACTATACAATATTGTTATCTTGATTAATATCTTTTAATCTTAACCTACCAAATTGAGATCTTAACCTTAAAGGAGGAAATACACCATTTTTCAACCAAAGCAACCTTTTTATTGGCTATTTTATCAACATTGTTATTTCTAAGGCTCAATAAATAAATATAACTTAAAGATGAGATGAGATTTTGAATTGTTCTTAAGCATTAGCAAGACATTCAATATTTAGTAAGGTGTAGTATGCTTTTTGATGCTGTTGACCACTACATTTGAGTCACTCTCCACTAAAGATTTGAAAAAACCTTATCAAAGGATATATTTAAGCATTTTATTAGTGGTTTAGTCTATGTAATGTTATTATAATTCCTACCCAAACCTTGAGCAAAATACAAATGAAATTTGTTGTCCTTGTCTCTTAGGATTATTCCCCAATGTTATCGCGGCTTCCATTAAATTTTATCATGACTTTGATTCCACATGAAGAGTTTCACTTTCTTTCTTTATCTTTCCTTTTCACCCCCCCCATGATTATGATTTTCCTCAATGATTAGATTATGTTTATTGTTTTGTTCTAATTTTTCCTAATATTGTGTTAATCACACTCGTTAAAAAATTGTTTAGGTAAATACTAAAATAAAATTATTTTTATAAATATAAAACCAACTTTTCATGATTTTAATGAACACAACCTTTCATGCTTGGAAGGAGCCTAATATTCTTTTCATAGAAAAACACTTTGAAGATACTACTCTTCACAGAGTAACAACTTGATGTGTAAAAATATGGTTGACAATCCAATCTCTCCAAATACAAAATTGACCTTGATGACCAAAGCTTATTCATCTTGTGTGAAGGAAACACCCTTCACCCATAATTTTTATCTAACATACCATTTGATTTATTTTATCATTGATAATGGAAGTGAGAAAACATAGTGTCTTAGAATTAGGTTTTGGAGCTACAACTTCATACTGTAGCTCATCTTACTCGTTATCACTTGATTTAGTTTAAGGATGCTGAGACTATAATGTTGGTAATAAGGCAATGTGTACTCAATTTTTTGTTGGAACCTTTGAGGAAAATTCACTATTATTTATCTCTTATAAATTGTTCTTAGTTGTTAGATACCTAATTCTTTGGAATTATGACTAAACTGTAAATATTGGATTATTTGTAAATGTTTCAAGTTACCAAAGAATAAATGGAAGAGTTCTTGTAACCTCTTAGAAGATAAAAAACTAAAGGTTATTATTCACTGTATATATATTTGATTCACATTAATGCAAATGAATCCCATCTTGAAGTTACCTAGTACTCTCATCAGTATAAAATCCATGGCATTTAACTCTTTGATTCCATGGTCTGATTTTTGTGTATTCGGTTTTGTGATCACCATTGAGAACATGAGGCTCCCTACTACCGATGAGTATGGTACACGATACATGCTTGTTTTCTTTTCTTCTTTGCTAGGGCACTGTTCAGAATACAATTTGAAGTGTGTAGGAAGTGGGGTATTGACTGGTTTGCATTCTACATATTGAAAGGTTGTAAAATATTTTCTATATATGATTTTTAACTATTTTGTCCTTGTGTAACTTCATTCTATATTTTGATTTTCTACTCATGAATCCCTTATTTCTGTAACATCCCTGGTCACCTCGGTGGCCCTTTGAAATGATGTGAATCCCCTTTGACGCCATTTTCTCTCAGTTTCTTGATCTGATACCACCTGCCATGTCCTCGCCCATTAATCTGACCAATGGAGGGAACATGAGGTAAGTACAAGCTTCCGAATTTCTCCAAACTGTCAATTAGGATTTCAAACAAATACCAAATAATATGGACAACATAGACAACCATAGCATAGAATGCCTAATTAATTATTAACTTTGGGTAATCGACTATTGAATTGGCATATTTAGCAGTATCGATGGTTATTTACACCATCCTAAATTTTATAGACTTTCTCAACCTTTTTGACATTGAAAGTCAAAAATTGACACTATACAATGGGTCCTCAACAACAACCTTCGACTTTTCGACCCCGACTGCTACAATCCGTACATCAGGAGTTGACATTTAGAATGGATAATTTTTTCTTGCACTAAACCTTCATGACATTTTTGCCCTGATGTCGAAGTCACAACCTCAACATCAAGACTTCAGTGGTCCACCTGTACATAGGGCTATCACCCCATACTCAAGAGTCGAAAGTCGAAAATCCACCATTGCTCTACGGAGCGATCCCAAACTATGATTCTCGACCAGGGTACCATCAATTTATCCTTCGATGTGGGTCCCACTGTCTTGGACTTGGTTTTCCCGACATTGGACCTCAGACGTCGACATGAATCTCAACTCCATGCTCTACTGTCACACCGATTTCAACTGTGGTACATCACCATCGACATCTTAGCGTCAACAAAATATAATGATCCTTCCACCAACCTACATACTAATCCTGATGTTGGTACTTTGACATATCGACAAAACTACATATTTAAGAACATACTTAGCCTATATTTTTATTCCATCCTTAGACATCGACTCTGGCCGTTCAACCATGGAAACTCAAGGATCTTCATTTGATTTAAAAGGCATATGCAGATGCAAGTTAAACATATATAATGAAGATACAATTGATCTACATGCATGATTCATGCATAAACTAGCATATTCATTACGAGCATAACAACAATGGAATCATGCTCAAAGATAATTCATTTTTAGGCTATGCACAAGCATCCAGTTTTATAATTCAAGCTGTCTTTCATTTCCATTCACATGAATAAATAATCATCCATAGCATAGAAATTCTGGGCATTTATACACAACACATACACTTATCATTTAATTGAATTCGTCTTAGTAACTGAGTATGTAAGTGGAACACTCCATCCAACCATAGGAAATATGTCAAGCCAGTATTATTTCAGCTTAGAGTCCACCCCCGAGATGGGCTATGTTATCTACTAGGAAGGGTCTATAAAAGCTCACCCACAACCATACGAACAAACACTCATGTCAATCCATCTAACAATTGGGTTTATCAAGCATGAATATAGAGTAGGAAGATGAATGCTAAGGAAGTGAGCTCAACCATAGAGATATAAGTATCTCAATTGGATTCAACCAACCTTAACACCCACATTACCTACCATACCCAACACAAGGAAGGTCCCCTTCTATCCTACATAGTTCCTCAAGCGCCCCTTCCCTCCAGTGTTATTCATGGTGGGAATAAAAAGACCGAAGTTTCTAAGCCTTTAGATATTTTTTGCTTCACTAGGTTTATCAAGCCATTCCTGCCTTCATTCTCTCATTAACTTCAGATTTATTTCGTTCTTGTAATTCCTGGCCACATTAAGATTAAACCACAATATTCAATTCGCAAGCCTTCAATCCTGGTTTCTCCCATGAATTCATGGGAATTGAGCACTTTTAGTTTAATTCCAATTAGAATATAGGGATCCCATACTGTATTTCACTGAGCCACACAAGTTCTTGAAATTTTCAACATTCAAACCCATGGCTTCCTCACTGGTTGTGATTTCTACTAGTTTTTCTACAACAAAATATGCATCACATTTTTTGGGAATGCCTCCCTTCCTTTCAGAGTGGATCTCTCTCCTCTCCTCCAATAGCGATGACGGGGAACAAAAATACGTGAGAATATTGACTTATGGGCCAAGTAAATTGAGCCCATAATCTATCATACCAATTTCTGTACTCCTTCCAGGCTCAATTAAACTCTTGAGGTGATTTCTTAACTACCTTGTTACAACATAATTGAAGAGTAGAAAAATAGTCCATTTTGGTAGTTTCTCACGTATGACACTTCATGGTAGATGGGTTTTCAATATGACACTTGACAACAATGGGTTTAATCCCACAATCCCCTCTCCTCTAAATAGTGGAAAAACACAACCCCTCATTCTAGTTGCCACCATATCTAACTCTTAGAATTTTTGATTTGCATTATTAGTATTTACATGCTTTTACATTTTCCCATGGCTTACTAGTACATGGTCCACAAAATATGAAATACTTTCCTTTATAATATTAGGCATTCACTAGCGGGGACTTGGTCTTGAGATCCAAACTAGGAATCACACATCACATATACACAATATTTACACATCAAGCCAATATATTCTAGGGGTCAAAATAGATACATTACAATCCCCCCCCCTCCCCGCCCTTTAGAAAAACACCATCCTTGGTGTTCTCAAAACTTGAACAAAAATGGGCATGCCTTTCTCATGGCATCCTTTAGCTCCCATATGGCCTCATCAAGGTCAAGGTGTTTCCACTGCTCCTTTACCTGTTCGATGGCTTGGTTTCAGAGCACTGTTTCCTTCTTGTCGAGGATATACACAAGGTCCACTTGGACCTCTCCCTTGGGTTCCACTTGAATCACATTCCAATCGATTACATGATTATGATTATGTACACACTTATTAAGAAACGAAACATGAAAAACATTATGAACTCTCATTTTAGTAGGAAAGGAAATCCTATATGGAAATGGTCCTATCTTATCAAGGATTTCGAATGGCACACAACATTTCGGTGCTAACTTGGCACAAATCCCAAACATTAGGGAAATTTTCGTTGGATTTACTCTCAAGTAAACATGATCCACAACTTTAAATTCCTGATACATTCTTTTTAACTATGCACAATTCTTCTGCTTATCTTGGGATGCGTTTAAATTTTGCCTGATCTTAATAATTTCTTGTTCCATCGCCTTGAGCATTTCTGGCCCAAACACTACCTTGTTTACTGGACTATCCCAACTCATTATAGTTTTTCATCCCCTTCCATACAATGCCTCAAATGGGCTCATTCCCAAGGATTTTTTGATGACCACTGTTGTATGCAAATTCTACCAAGTGTAGGTAATATTTGCACTTGGATGTCTTGTTCATCACATACATCCTTAACATATCCTCAAGAAATTGATTCACCTTCTCTATTTAGCCATCTATTTGAGGATGATACATGATACTAAAATTCAATTGAGTTCCCAACTTCTGAAATAACCCTTTCAAAAAATTTGATGTAAATTTTGCATCTTGATTTGAGACTATTGCTTTGGGTCACCCATGCAATTTGAATACCTATTTTAGAAAGATATTCGTTGTCACTTATTTTATGAGTGGATTTGTCTGGAATAAAATGAGTTGCCTTTGATAGCTCGTCCACTACAACCATGATTGAATCATGCTTCTTACGGTCAATGGAAAACTTGTAATAAAATATGTAGAAATTATTTCCCTCTTACATTATGGAAGGGGAAAGGATGCAACAATCATGCTGGATGTTGATGCACTGCCTTGACTTGTTGGCAGTTTTAACATCGAGAAATATATTATTCTATGTACTTCTTCATCCCATGACAAAATTATTGATCCCTGGCTATTGTTATTGTCTTTTGATATCTTGGTGTCTAGATTATGGCATTTTATTAATTTAATCCATTACCATCTTCCTCAGCTATACACAATTTGGAATATACAGTTTTCCTTTATAAACAAGAATATCATCTTCTTTGAGTTGATATCCTTCACACTTCTCATCTGGTTTCCCCCGTTGTAATTTTTCTTTTACCTAAAGGTAAGTCTCATCTTTATTTTGGGATTCAAGAACTCTTGTTCTCAAGTATGATTTACACACACTTAAGACTGCTATGTGAAATTTTCTACTAAGGGCATCTACAACCTTATTCTCTTTCCCTTTTACACGTTTGATTTCAAAATCGAACTTAGACAATTTTTTTATCCATCTAGCTTTCCCGACATTTAAGTTTGAATGATCAAACACATATTCCAAGCTCATGTGATTAATCCTAAGTTCAAATCTTCTTCCTAACAAGTAATGTCTCCACCTCTTGAGGGCATGTACTATGGCTGCTAGTTCTAGATCACGAGTTGCATAATTCCTTTCATTCCCTTTTAATTTTCTTGACTCATAGAAAGTCACAAAGCCTTCTTGCATAAACACTCCACCTAGTCGTTCAACGCAAGCATCTGTACATACTACAAAATCCTTATGTTGATATACAATATTTAGAACATGAGCATTATTGAGTAAATTCTTCAATCGCTGGAAGATTTCTTCACATTTCTTAGGCCATACAAATTTTACATTATTTCTTTGCAGTGATGTAATTGGATGAACGTTCTTAGAGAATCCATCAATGAATCTCCTATAGTATCCTACAAGAACCATAAAATATATAACATCTATAACATTCTTTGGAGTAGACCAATTCATTATGGCTTCAATTTTTCCTGGATCCACTGTGATTCCTTATTTCAAAATAATATGACCCAAATATTGTACCCTTCTTCGATAGAAGTCACACTTTCTTAGCCTGACATACAATTGGTGCTCTTATACTTTCAATACCATCATCAAGTGTTCGTCATGCTCTTCTTCACTTTGAGTAAACAAGAATGTCAGCCAAGAACACTAGCACTATATTATCTAAATACTTACTGAAGATGCTATTCATGAGACAAATGAACATGGAAGGTGTATTGGTGAGCCAAAATGACACCATCGTGAACTCATAATGGCCATATCTTATTTGAAAAGTTGCCTTGTGAACGTATTCTTCTTTTATCCTCACCTAATGATAATTGGATCTCAATTCAATATTCAAAAACACTTTAGATTCCTTCATTTAATCTAAAAAATCATCAATTTTGGGAAATGGGTACTTATTCTTGACTGTCATTTTATTTAGCTTCCTAAATTCAATACATGGCCTTAACGTTCCATATTTATTCTTGACAAATAACACTAGTGCTCCCCAAGGAGACACACTTAGTTTGATATACTTCTTGTCCATTAATTCCTTTAGCTGCATTTTCAACTCTACCAATTCTCGCGTGCTCATTTTACAAGGAGCTTTGGAAACTGGTGTTGACCCTAGAACAATATTTATTGTAAAATTGATGTTCCTTTTTGGTGGTGATCCTGGTATTTCCGTTGGAAACACTTCTTTGAACTCTTGCAACAAAGGGTAATCTTCTATCTTTGGACCTTTGTCCTCTAATGAAATTGATATATGGTATGCATAGCGAGAAACCTTTTTTGTAAAACTTTCTTAACTGTAAAGATGCAATTTTCCTTATTGAAACTTGCATGGGAACCCCTTTCACCAATTTGAACATGTCCTTTTCATCAATGCATTCAAGGAAATTTTTATGGCAATCTACCTTGGCCCTTTGCTTTTTCCAACCAATCCACACCAATAATAACACCGTAATTCCTAATGGTAGAATATTCAAATTCACTTTCGTGAAGAGTCCATTCAACTCTATGGGGCACTCCATCATTACTTCACTTACTTTTCTTTTTGCTCCAGTGGCTAATTGAACTAGCCAATAATTATTATGCTTCATTTTTCTAAGAGAACAACTTTCAACCATGTTTGAAGTAACATGACTATGAGTATATATTGGATCAATCAAAACAAAAATAGGTTTCTTAGTAATTTTACATTCAACTTCCACCAACGCTGATTGATAATCTACCTAATGGTTATCCAACACTGCATAAACTCAAGGAGTTTCCTATTCCATATACTCCACTGCTATTGCTTCTTCTAATTTATGCAAACTTTTAGGTTTCTCACTTCGATGCATGCATTCTTTAAGCATGTGGTTTTCTCCACATCCCTAATACTGAAGTGGTCCTTTTGGCCCCTTTTTATGTCATTATTGTTGTCTTAGTTCCACTTCATGCTTTCTATCCTTGTTGGAAATTCCTTGGATGATTTTTAAAGGAAGGCTTGAATTCACTCTTCCTTTGGTCGTCTCAATCCTATCCCTGTAACTTTGGGGCAGAATTCCAAGGAATCTTTGAATCTTTACTCTTTCATCCTTGATGTAGTTTAAATATCTGAACAATTCCAAAAAATTATGGACATGCTCTTCCATTGACTTCTAGTCCAATTGTCTTTCATTGAACTCTTTCCTTTTATTATCATTATATCTTGTAGATATGTATTTTTCCTTGAAATAATTTTTGAATCACTCCCAGCTGATCCTTCTCTCCTTAATCCTTTTTAATTGCAAGAGATGCTCCCACCAAATTGAAGCTCGTCTATTGAGATTGTAAATAGAAAATTTGACATTTTCATTTCCTGTGTAGTCAAGAATCCATAAATATTTTTTCATTCCAAGAATCCATGTCTTTGCTTCTTGACCTGTGTTACTTTCTTCGTCAAATGTGGGAGGCCTTGCCTTTTAAAATTATCCTTGTAGAGTCTTTTGAGATTTCCTTCTTCTTCCAACCCTATTGGAATTATGCTTTGGAATAATTTGAGAATCATGAGAATCACACGAACTGCTAGAGGAAGATCTTGACGAAGATACCTTATGCTTCCTGCTCAAAGATACATTTCTTGGACTTAGGGTCCTCTTTCCAACGTGACTTGTAGAGCGGATCTCGTCACTTCCTCTTTCTTGACCAACGTTGATTGGATTTGATCCAAGATTTGTTATTTTATAGATGTTAGCAAGGATTCAAAGGATGACGACATTAATTTGGTTTTTCTCTTCTTGAGCCTTAACCAACCTCACATTGAAACTTCTCATTGTTTGAACCAAATTTTAGGGAGTGATTTTTCTCTCATGCCATTGGATTCAGTCTCATCATTTTCCTCTTGCATATTTTATCCAAGTACATCCTCATCATACTCATAGGGATATTGGGAATCATTCATGGTTACTAATAGCTTTGAAACTATGTCCCTTTCACTTACTTCCCTCTGCTATAGTTGTCCAAATATTGTCAACCACAAGCACTATGCATCATAGAGATATTTAATAAACAGATTAATAATACTTGAAATGACACACAAAACATCATTCTTTAATAGAATCAGTCCCATGGATTAATTTACAGGGTTCTTAATTCCTTTATTCTTAGGTCACATTTATGCATTTCTTGAAACTACCATTGGTGACAATTTTTTTTTGTCAAAGGAGGGTCATATGAACTTTTTTGTTTGAATCTCAGAAACATATGGGTTCCTTATCTATATTTTGACTATGAACCGTCTTTCCCTTCTGGATAAGATTTCCAATTCGTTTATCAACAATCCCTGTGTATCTCTAATTTTGTTCCTATAGATTTGGATTTCTTAACCCATACATCCCCAATGTTACAACCATTTTCTCTGATACCATCTGTAATGTCCCGAGTCACCTGGGTTTCCATTTGAGATGATATCATTTTGTCTTGTTTCTTTGCTTTGATACCACCTATCACGTCCCTGCCCATTGACCCGATTGATGAAGGGAACATGAGGTAAGTATGGGCTTCCAAATTTATCCCAACCGCCAATTACAATATCAAACCAATACCAAATAATGCATACAACGTAGGCATCCATATGAAATAATTCCTAATTAATAATTGAATTTGGGTGATCGGATATTAAATTGGCATAATCAAAAGTCCCGATGGTTAATTCTACCATCCTAGTTTTTTCAAACTTTCTTGACCTTTCCGACATTAGAAGTCATAAATCAACACTGGACAATGGGTCCTTAACAACAACCCGTGACTTTTCGACCCGACTGCTACAATCCATACATCGGGAGTTGGAATTTGAAACACATAATGGTTTCTTGCACTAAACCTTCCTAATCTTTCCACCTCGACGTTGACTTCACCACCTCAGTATCAAGACTTTGAAGATCCACTTGTACATTGGGTTATCGCCTCCGACTTAGAAGTCATAAGTTGAAACTCCACAACTGCTATATGAAGCGATCACAATATCTCATTCTCAACCGTGGTACCACCAATTTATCCTTCGATGTGTGTGCCACCATCTTGGAATCAATTCTCCCGATGTCAGACATTGGATGTTTGCACAAATATGATCTTGATTCTCTACGGTTACAATGATTCCAACTGCGGTACTTCGGTGTTGGAAACCTTGGCATCGCAACCAACACATTGAGCCTTCCATCAACTTGCATACTGATCTTGATGTCAACACTTTGACATATCGACATGAGAACCCGTTTAACAACATATTTAGCCGATATTTCTCATCCAACACTAGACATCAAATATGGTCCTTTGGCCATGGAAACTCAAGAATGCTCATCCCATTTAGAAGTCATATACAGATGTAAGTTAAACATATACACTAAAGATACAATTTATCTACATACACAATTCATGCATAAACTAGCATATTCATTATGAGCATAAAAACAATGAAATCATGAACATAGATAACTCGTTTTTAGGATATGTACAAGCATCTAGTTTAATAATTCAAGCTGACTATTTCATTTCCATTCACATGAGTAAATAATAATCCATATCCCATAAATTCTGTGCATTTATACAGACTAAAGACACTTATTTTTTAATTGAAGTCGTTCGAGCAACTGACTATGTGAGTGCAATGCTCCACCCAAGCATAGGCACTCTCTCTAGCCTATATTAGTTTAGCTGAGAGGCCACCCCCGAGATGGGCTATGTTATCCACTAGGAAGGGCCTATACAATCTCCCTCATAGCCATAAGAACAAATACTCATGCTAAGCCAACTCATATATTTGTTGTTTCCAATCAAAAACATGTAATCACCATAGAATACTATGTTAATGAAGTGATCACCAACATGTTTGAAGTAAACATAGTGACCAACCTTGCTTCTCATAAACCTCAATCCAAGTATGTATGTGTTAAAATCATCATAATTGATTTGCTATATCCCTTGACCTAAATCGACCAAGCTGAGCCAAGTGAGCTAGCGACCACTCACCTCTAGGCCACTTTACAATGGAGCCTCCTCAAGCCTTATAAATACTTCCCTACATGAAATACCATGGGCCACCAATACCATGGAAAATACCATGGGATACAAAAAACCATGTTCCCAAAAACTATGTGCTAGAACTCAACCACCTATGACTAATTTTCGAGTCAAGGTTAACCCTAACAACCCCCCCTTTAAACTTGACTTGTATTAATTACCAACACCCCTCAAAGTTTTACTGAAGAATCTCACATACACCCATTATCACCTAGGTCTATCTCTCTACTTTATCGATGAGTTACTAGTGGTATGCATGCCTTACCAGGTCTTACAACCATATGCCAATTTACATACAAACTACTCCATTAAATTTTTTCATGTGTCTTCATGGTGACTACACCATCACCATCCGTTGTTTCATCCTCTCGATTTTCCATGCTCACTTTCTTGCTCATTTTCATCCATGCTCCTTTTGTACCTGCATCCAGCCTTGTCATTGATATCCATATAAAGAAGAATCCATCTACCAAATTACATGGGTCATCAACCACTGTTATAACCAATTCTATAAGAATTATCTTCACATACATAGTTCTTCAATATTGGTCCCACAACTGAGATTAATCCATCTCATATTTACCTCGCAATTGATGAATCAACCTATCCTATCTATATCAAGTTTTTTAGAACTTGAATGCCATTTAGATCTTTAGGCAAAGATTTCTGATTATGTTGCAGCAATTGAATGGAGAATGAAAATACAAATCCAACAAGACAAACCACACAGGAAATGGACAAGTATTGCTTAGGAATTTACAATATATTCATCATAATAATATCCGGTGTTACAATGTAGTTTACATAGGTAGAATTCAAATTCATGAGTAATGAATTCGAATCTTCCTACTAGATAAGACTGTATCTAACTGAATCTCTAACTCAAGGTCTCCCAATCAAGATCATAGTCCAAATAGACAACTCTTTGATGACCAATAACTCCAACAAGTAGTAACAACTAGTTAACTCAGTGCAACTGAGAGTGAGGTAGGTAGGAAAAGCGCTCTTCCCCATACAACCATGCATTATTCATGCATTAGTATCGCTATCCTAACTGGCTGTGAAGTAAATGAGGGCTAACTAAGACTAACTATTGCTAACACCAACTGACTGAAGTAGGTCCGTGCCTGGACTTTCAGTGGCTCCTAAAATGTAAGGATTGGTATAGGAGGTGCCCTAACTGATGCATGCACATGCAGTAAGTGGCAGTTAACCTCTAGTAGTGTTCCCCACACTTCAATGCCTGGTACATGTGGCCCCATTGGGCCAAGGGGAGCCAATTGCACCGATGGACCCATTTCATTAATTTAAGGTTCCTAAGTTAGGCAATAATTAATCTAATAGACATTTGACCAAGGGAGGATTAATAATCCTAACAAAGTTAGGCTACGAGTAAACCTACCACCCTCTTACCTACCTAGTGGTTTATTCCACACTTGATGAAACATCCCTTCTATGCATATAAGAGGTACACCTAGTGCTTATAGAAATCGAGGAAAACAAATTTTAACAAGGAACCAAAAAACGTTGGGGTGTTGGGTACCACTGAACATGCACCGCACAATTAATTCAAAAATTCAGGTACAAAACAATGAGAAAAACTATATTCCAAACCTAGATATGATACCAATTCTTAGGAATTACGAGCATCATTAAATAATACAAGAGAGAAAAAAAAATATACATAATAACACATCTAAGATAAACACACAATGTTTAAGTGGAAAATCCATAACCGAGAAAAACCACCATAATAGATCTATTATCTCCCTTGACCTAAACCAACTAAGTAGACCTTTTAGCTCTGATACCAATTGTTATAAAAATAGGATCGCAAAGAAATAACAATAAACAATAAACATGATGCAAATATTAAATCACATTACAAGAGAGACAAAAATACCATGGAAAAATACCACGGGCCACCAAATACCATGGGCCCAAAAACATGTGCTAGACCTAAAAAACCTTTGAATCATTCCCAAGTCAAGGTTAACCCTAACATCATCAATATAGAATACTATGTTGATGAAGTGGGAATATTATAAATCCACTTCATACTTAGGATAAAAATATTTAATTATTTTTGGTTAACTTCCTACCTACTATCCTAGATAGTTGGCATCCATTTGTACCACATGGTAAACACTTGCCATATATACCCTAGAAGCGCCTTTATCCTGATTATGGTTTGATCCTTTCCACTTTGTTGACTACCAAAATTAGTAACTGCGCCTTCCTGCAGATTCTGCTTTTATTCTGCTTTATTCTAGCTTTTCTGTGGATGAGCTAAACCTAGTCAACTAGGAAACTGCAATCTTTTATTGCCAACTCATCGTCCATTATTTTCTCTCCATATTCTAGGATTAGCATGTTTGTCCCTCATTCATGACAAATCACTCATGCTTTATCTAATTCGTGAGGTTCTTGACTGATTAGGAAAGTGCTTTAGCCACCTATGGGGGTTTATCATATTTTGGTAAGTCTACTTTATGAGCTAGCATGAGTTTTCTCCTAAGAAACTTGAATTTACCTATGAAAGATGTACTATTTATGTACACTAATTTTATCAATAATACAATGGAATATATTGAATCATTATTCACTTTTCTTGTATCCAGTCTTACTATTAATCTCTCTATTTTTCCTTGTGCATACTTGTGAGAATTATATTTGTAGAAAGATTTATTTCCCGTGCTTCTTATTTGCATCAAGGATCTTTTTATACATGGTATGAGAGCTAAAATTTGTACATGGTATTAGAGCGCAAGGTTGTTCAAGTTCAACAAAGTTGAGGAGCTATATGTTTTCTCTATCAGAGCGCATCAAGTCTCCTATCTCTCTTTGAAGAAGAGCTTGTTATTAAGATTACATGGTTTTCTCTTAGTTTTATTTGTCCAGGCTGCAGAGAGTATCTTATTGAGTGCATCAAAATCTTAGTATGGATTCTTCTTCAGTTATGATTCTAACTCCCTTCAACTATCTTGAATGGAAATCCAAAATTGACATTCTATTGTGCAGTATGGGACTCTATAGAGTTTCTATGGCTTTAGAAAATGAACCAAATTCTGTTGTTGAGAAAGATAAGTGGCATAATAGGTTGGATGAAGCCTATGGATTTATTTTCCTCTCTTTCTCCCCTAATATACTCTTTCAATATAGATGGTTTGACCACTCCAAATGATCCACCGAACAATTGGCATGTTGTCGACTTCGACAAGTTCAACATCGACTTTGATAAGTCTGAACCTCGACACAACCTCGATAGGTTTCACATATCGACATGCATCGTTGATTCCAGCATCTCAACACGACTACGACATATTGTATCTCTATCTTCAGTCGTCTGTAATAGTTGAAATTTTGAACCATTCTAACTTATTTGTAACTAAATGTAACGGATAATCACCCGAGCATATCAACATCCTATATACACATGTATACTATTGTAAAATACAAACAAGTAATAGAGAAGTAATCAAATAGAAGAGATTGGTTTGAATTCTTGCAGTTTGTCTATGTGTTTACTTTATTCTCGTGTAGTGTATTTCCTGCTTTGCTTATTTTTATATGCTTTTGTCATAACAGAGATTGATTCATTCAATCGAACTGTTGTCTTTCAACGTGCGCTTGGGAACCCAAATAATTGGTATCAGATATAGATTCAGAGGTTAAGTTGTGTAGAAACTTCTATCGAAGTTACTTGACTTATGCATGTTCAAACACACTTGCAATACAAGCAGAAACTACCTTCAACTTCATAGAATATGACAAAAGAAATAGACAATAGAAATGCAACTAACGAGATAGAGCAACTCACAGAAAAAACACTGGATCTCTTGCGAACCAAAATTTTCACCCAGTTTAGCGAGATTCTCACATGATTCGCTTCGACATCTGGAGAATTCTTGACGAGATATCACTCCGATAAAATCAACCCCTTCAAAGTGCAAATTAATATGGACATACCGAATCTTGAAGGAAATATTGATGTGGAATCCATCGATAATTGGGTACAATAACTTGAATCCTACTATTATGTGAATCAACTCTTCGAAGCAAAAAATATCACCATTGCATTCTTAAAGATGTCAACCTACGTGCACTGTTGGTGGGATAATATATCGACGGAGATGGAGTGAGAAGGAGACCCCATAGACACATGGGAGATATTTATCACGTACGTCTGAAATGAGTTCTACCCTCCCAAGTACATTGAACAACAATATAAGAAGTGGCAACAACTAAGGAAATGGAAATACCAGTCTGTGCAGAGTTACACTGATGATTTCTATCGACTCATGTCTAGATTTGGCATCTAAGAAGAAGATAAATTGCTTGTCTTGATGTGCGTCAACAAATTATCCATGTACATTAAAAAATAAATGGAGTTTATGACTGTCAGTACACTTGCAGATGCATTCTACTATGCCAACAAGCTTAAAGCCAAACAAAAAGGAAAATCACATTTCACAACCAAGCCAACAGGTCGAACATTTGACAAGAAGTCACCATCCGACTTCGACAAGTCAAGACAAACCTTCTCAACCGAATCTACCAAATCCAGACTATCACAAGAAGCACTCTCAGAAAGACAAAAGGGGCATAACAAACGACCTCCTACTAGGAAATCGTGTGATTATCACAATTCATGATGGCATGATACGTCAAAATGCAAAGCTCAGAAGAAATTTTTGGAAAAATTGTTGAAATTCGGCTTATCCGATAAATACTTGGTAGAATCTGACCCAAATTCATTGCCCCTTTTGGCTTCGACATCGACCACTCCATCAGCCTTGACCATCATCAACGAGGAGGAATGAGAACGCCTGTTCCGTACACATATATGGGTTCTAAAAAATCCATTACATCTGATTGTGGATAATGGTAGCCAGAAGAACTTTGTTTCTAAAGATATTGTGAAGAAACTTGGGCTTGTCACCACTCCACATCCTCAGCCTTACAATATTGGTTGGATGAAGGATGGATAGGAACTAAGGATCACCCAACAATGCAGACTCACCTATTTCATTAATCCCTTTGAAGATGAAGTACTCTATGACGTGGCACCTCTTTCCATAGAAGATGCCTTGTTTGGGAAACCTTACCTATGGGATCGACATGAAATTTATCAGTCATAGCCTCAGAAGGTGATTGAAATTTTTTAGAATCAATGGTATGACATACCAAAGTGATGACCTGCATTAATGGTTGCTATGATATATGACAAACAAACAAAGAATATTATCAACCATGCTCATAAATTCACATTGATTATGATAAATCCTTAGTATCCCAGGAATACTACAACAACGAGTCAACTCATCGACCAACATAGCTCCCGAAAACAACAATAGATTAACCACATTCTTGAGGAATACGAGAACATATTTCAAGATCCAAATGGAGTACCTCTACACTACCAGGTAAAACACTCCATTGAACTTATTCCTGGTTCTTCATTACCTAACACATCTATTTACAGAGGACCCCTCCTTGAAAATGAAGAAATCCATAGACAAATCTAGGAATTGATCAGCAAAGGTCACATCCGAACCAACTCCTCTCCTTGTGGAAGTCCAGTTGTACTCATTATAAAGAAATATGGGACTTGGCACATGTGCATAGAATATTATACTCTCAACAAAATTTCAGTAAAATATAGATACCCTCTTCCGAGTATAGACAAACTCATTGACTGCCTAAAAGGTGCTAAATTCTTTACTAATCTCGACCTCAAGTCGAGATACCATCAGATTCCTATCGAGTCCATCGATGTATGGAAAATTGCTTTCAAAACCAAGGAAGGATCGTTTGAATGGTTAGTGATTCCTTTCGGTTTAACCAATGCACATGCTACCTTTATGCGATATATGATGACCTTCTATGAAATTTCATTGGAAAGTGTGTCGTTTTCTATCTTGATGATATCTTGATTTTCAGTCGATCATAGGAACAACATGTCAAATAACTTTGACATTCTCCAACAACATTGACTATATATAAACATGGACAAATGATCATTTGCGATGAACAATATCAAATATTTGGGGTATGTAATTGACACTGTAGGAATTCACGTCGACCTAGAAAAAGTACAAATCCTCAAATATTGGACCATTCCTAAAAAATTCATGAACTAAGAATTTTTATTGGTTTGGTGAATTTTTATCGACGATTCATACTTGGCTTCAGTCACACAGCCTGACCTTTGAATTAGTTGACTAAATGAAATGGGAAAACTGTCTTCAAATGGACACTAACACAACAACAAGATTTTGAGCAACTAAAAAATAAGCTTTGTATTGCACCAATACTTGTGTTACCTGATTTGTATTAGCATTTTTAGATTAAGAAGGATACACCAAACTATGTTTTAGGAGTAGTGATCACTTAATCTGGTCACCCAGTCACTTTTCATTCCAAAACTTTCAATGACACTATTAGAAGGTATTCAATGTATGAAAAGGAACTGTATGCCATTGTGTAAGCCCTTAACCAATGGAGGAATTACATCATTGGGAAGGAAACAATCATCGTCACTGACCACAATCCCTTAGAGTTTTCCCCGTCCCAGTTGAAACTAAAAACAACTTGACAACTCAAGTGTATTAATTACCTACAACAATTTCAGTTGGTAATTAAGTCTACGAAAGGTAAATCCAACTCCACAGTTGATTGTCTCAGTTGACTACCCATTACTCTACTTTTCATAGTGATGAGTATACAGGGTTATGACACCACCACTTGGCTGCAGTTTTATTCAGTAGACTACGAATTCTCCATAGTTTATTGACAACTTCAGATTGACACACTTTCTACTATTGACTACTTCTTGAAAGACACATTTCTATAAAAGCTTGGACAAATTTGTATACCGATCGTTGAGCATCGACAAAAAATCATTTGGGACACGCACTACAACAAGAGTGCATGAAATTTTGGAGTAGAAAATACTATTTCCATCCTTCAAAATTATTTTTACTGGCCTTCCCTTAAACCTAACGTCAACAGGTACATTCGATCATGCCTGGTTTGTGCCATTGCTAAACCAAGGAATTTATATGCCTTTACCTATTCCTAGAAGATCATGGGAATATATTTATATGGAATACCTGATGGGATATCCTACTACTAAACTTCATCATGACGCAATATTAGTAGTAGTCGACATATTTTCCAAGATGGCTATCCTCATACCATGCAAGAAGTCTATGACAGCACAACCGACTACTCATCTCTTCTTCGAACATGTTTGGAAGCACTATTGACTTCCGACGACCATAATTTCTAATAGAGATGCCATGTTTGTCAACATATTTTCCAAGAATCTCTTGAAACAACTCGAAATGGTACTTTATTTGTCAACAAATTTCCATCCTCAGACATACGAAAGTTGTGAATCACTTCGTAGTACAACTGTTTCATGTGTACTACCACAAGCATCGTCGAACATGGGATGAAAGTATTTCATACATACAAAAAAACTACAATACTTCTCAACACAAATCTATGGGAAATATTCCATTCGAGATCTGTTATGTATTTCAACCCTCAACGCCCATCGACTAGATTAGTTCATTGACACAGTCAAACAACACCAACTTTGTAGGATGAGAAGTTGAAAAAGCATTAAAGTTTCAAGACCAAATTGACAAAATCTAGAATAAATCATAGTAAATTTTGCAGTGATCTAATGCAAAAGCTAAGGCCTGAAATGATCAACATCGTACTCCTCATTCATTCCAAATTGGGGATCGATTCTGGTTACATCTAAAAAAGGAGCGCTTCACTGGCCCATATAGAAAGCTGAAACCTTTGTGATATGGTCCATACAATATCCTTAATCAGATTGGATAAAATGCTTTCCATCTCGACATACCTCCATGTTTGGGTTTGCATCGAGTGTTCAATGTGGATCTACTTCGACCATACCATGCACCCTTGTTGGATCATAATGACTTGCAGACATTCGAACCCAAAGAAATCCATCCAAATGTTCGTGAGCCTCTTCCTTGCGACACCATTGTGGAACAAAAAATATGCCATACAAGGAAGAACTCTAGTTCCTTGTTTCAAGTGGCTAAATCTAGACAACTTCCTGCCCAAGGAAAGTGGTACTCTTCAATTGAACTCACCAACAAGTTTCCTCAATTAAACGAGCAAACAATGGGGACCATTGTTTCTTAAGGGAGGAGGAATGATCCACCCAATAGTTGGTATGTTTTTGAATTCAATAGGTTCAACAATGACTTTGACAAGTTTGAACCTCAACACAACCTCAACATGTTTCACATCTCGACATGCATTGTCGACTCTAACATCTCGACATGACTATGACAGATTGTCTCTCTGTCTTCTAGTCATCTGTAACAATTGAAATTCCAAACCATTCGAAATATTTTGTAACTGAATGTAATGGGTAGTCACCCAAGCATGTCAACATCCTATATAAGCATGTATACTATTGTAAAATAAAAGCAAGCAATAGAGCTAATCGAATATCATAGATTGGTTCGAATTCTTTCATTTTGTATGTGTGTTTACTTTCTATTTGTGTAGTGTATTTCCTGCTTTTCTTATTTTGATATACTTCCACCATAACATAGCTTGATTCATTCAATTGAACTATTGTCCTTTGACGTTCATGTGGGAACCCATATCACCAAACCAAGTATGGACCAAACTCGAGTCTCTCTTTGGAGTACAAGATGAGATAAGAGCGCTTCAGTTGGAGAATGCATTATTCTCATTGTGTCCAAGTAGTTTCGATTCCATTGAAGGATTCTTCTTAAAATTCAAGCCTCTTGTTATATTTCTCAAGAAATGTGGGATTGAGAAGAAGGAAGATCAATTGATTCTTTCCATTCTTTCAAAATTGGGTCCTGAATACTCAGTTTTTGTGTCTACTTTTCATGCACTAGGATTTCTATTTCTAATTGGAAAATTCCTTCTTTGAGTACATTCTTTGATTCCCTGAAAAATGAGCAAGATAAATTAATCCATATGGGTGATATTAGATATTCCAAGAGAAAGGATCATGCTCTCATAGTTCAAGGAAGGAATAATGCAATATCAAAAGAGAAGAAAATTGTGAAAGAGAAGAAGCCAAAGTTAGATAATGAAGATGAAAGTCTGAAGCCTACTGATGAAGATTCAATGAAGAAAGTCAAGAAGAAAGGAACTACATCCAAGTGTTCTTATTGAAGAAATGGATTTCATCCTGAGAATAATTTTTTTACAAAGAATATGGACATCATGTCTCATCTTCTTGAGAAGCACAACATCAAAGTTCCGGATGAGCTAGAGAAGCTTATTGATTCCTTAGAACACTGTCATAGTGCGCAGTTCCAAGGTGATATAAACTATGCCTTGAGTGCCAGAGTTAAATAATTTCCTCACATATATGATATATATTCTCATTGATATATCAGAATCAGAAATATCAGTTTCTTTCTTTGATAATCCAACTATCAGTCTCCTAGATTAATCTCCCAATGATTGTGATTTTTCACTAGATCCCGACTTGTCTTTAAGAAGATATCCATCACTCCATAATTCCTATTTATAAGAATGTTTGTAGGATGATATTCATGTCATGAAACCATTCATACCACCATGCATACCATATACCATACCTCTGGATACTCCTAAGACTATACAAACCCCAAGTTCACTAGTTGATTCCTCATTGGTTTCTTATGCACTGTTACTTATACTTAATGGTTTCAAGTCTTGCCTATTTTTCACTGGTTCGTTATATATGACCTTATTCATTATTTTAATTATCTTACACATGTTTTGATATGTTATAAATACCTATGGTTCATATACCAAGTCCACCCATCATTCATACTTTTACACTCATCAGTTTTTTCCAGTTGCTCATCCTTTTCCTAGTCTAGCCCTATATCCTCATGGAGACACTGAATATTTGGTATTTGTTGTTCCATATGATAATATTTATGATATATCAGAGTATTTTAATCCTCATATCATATCTGGGAAGGTGATACATCATATTGTAATAATGATATGTGACCCACATCACAATTTTGCAACTACACAAGGAAATGATTGTGCTACTGATTGTATTAATTTTTGTACTCTTTGGGAAGGAGTATGCACAGTTCTATTTTCCTTTTCAAATTGTGTTTTCATATCAGAGCATGAAAGAAGAAATAAGTATTCAAATAATTCTCCTACTTCATCAGATGATGAGATACAAGGAGTCTCTCCTCTTCTTTCTTGCAGATTCTACACTCTAGCGCATGATCATGGTGTTCATGAGTTCTTCATCAAAGTATTTCACCAAAATTAATTCATTAGACTCATTCAAGTGAATATAAAGACATATTTAATAAATATTTCAAATTTTGTTCCTTTTCCTTTCTCGAGGAAGGATTTTCCCCATGTGGTTTTGCCTCTTTCCTTAGCTTTTCTGGACATGAATAATTGTGAAGGGTGACCATAGCCTTGTTTCTAGGCCCTATATAAACCTATATGCATCTAGTTATTTCATGCATATAATCATAAATTCAGACTTAAAAGAGGGTGAGGGAATATTATAAACCCACTTCATACTTAGGATAAAAATATTTAATCATTTGTGATCAAATTCCTACCTACTAGCCTAGATAGTTGGCATCCACTTGCACCATATGGTCAACACTTGCCATATATATCCCAGGAGTGTATTTATCCTAATTATGGTTTGATCCTATCCACTTTATTGAATTTCAGAATTATTAATTGCGCCTTCCTGCAGATTCTGTTTTTATTATGCTTTATTCCAGCTTTTATGTGGACAAGGTAAAGCTAGTCAACTAGGAATCTACTATATTTTGTTTCCAACCCATCCTCAATTATTTTATCTCCATATTCCAAGATTATAATTTTTTTCCATCATTCATGATATCTCACTCATGATTTATCTAATTCACGAGGTCCTTGAATGATTAGGAAAGTGCTTTAGCCACCTATGGGGGTTTATCATATTTTGGTAAGTCTGATTTATGAGCTAGCATGAGTTGTCTCCTAAGAAACTCGAATTTACCTATGAAGGATGTATTATTTATGTCACTAAGCTGATCAATAATACAATAGAATATATTGAATCATTTTTCACTTCTCTTGTATCCGGTCTTACTATTAATCTCTCTATTTTTCCATGTGCATACTCGTGAGAATTATCTTTGTAGCAAGATCTACCTCCTGTGCTTCTTATTTGAATCAACAATATATTTCTACATGTTATCTGAGCTATAATTTATACAAATGAAGTGACAACCAACCTATTTAGAGTATACATAGTGATCAACATTGCTTCTCACAAATCTCAATCCAAGTATGTATGTGTTGGAGTATTGGTACAACCGCATAGTATAACCGCCGCACCTCTAGGAATATAAAAATGTGGAATAACTGACTAGTTTAGTGTCTTGGACCATAGTTTGTCCACACTTGACTAGAAGTTATGCCATAAGATCATGTTTGTCCACAAGTGTGCCCAAGATCCTTGTTCGGGGTAGTCAAACTCATGCATTAATGATGAAGGATCCCTATTTCCATGTTTTATGGATAAGTATTGACCAAGGGTGCCAATGCACTGTATTTGGTCAAACTGCTCATTAAATGGTCCAAAACCTAGCCCTAAACCACCTCATGCATGTGTTCACACCTATTTTGACTATCCTAACCTACTTTTGGTCCTTTTTGTCCCTATGATTCATTGAACCTCGCTATGACACAACCTTTGGTCCCTCATGTACTTTGAACCTCATTATGGTAAAATATAGGGTTCACACTTGGACTTATGTCATTGATGGGTGATTTGGTCCAATCTAAGCCTACCATTTGTTAGATAATCATGTGCTTTGTTGGGCCCATGGTATTTATCCAAGGTATTGCATGTGATAATGCCTATATATTGTACTGGTTTTTGCTCAATAAACACACTAATGGAAATATACTCTATAGAGGTTTATCTAGTTTATGTCTGAAATTATTCTCTCATTTCATGCTATCTCTAGAATAAATTTGGCTTGCACAACATGACAACCAAGGTTCTGAGTCATGTGCAAACCACCTATATCTAGATTCATTAGCAATTCTCTAGAATAATTCATTAGCAAACCATCATTGATCTTTAACTTGACTCTTCCACGCCCAATGATATTGGATGGTGAATCGTTTCTCAAGAACAAATCTCCTCCATTGTACTTTATAGATTCACAAGACCACTCCGTATGACGGGTCATATGACATGATGCACTTTATTCAATCAACCATATATCACATTCTGAATGATTACCTGTGGAAGCTAGGTACACATCCCCTCCTTCTTAGGAGGATGTATCCACCTTTGTGGAAGGGGTATCCTCAGATCCCTTTTCTTTATCAACATTTTTAGATCTACCATCCTTTTCACAGTTCCCAACTTTACCACATTTCCAACTCTTCCTTATAAATTTTCTTGGGAGTTTAGATCTACTTATATATTTAGATATCCCTCCATATCCCTTATTTTTGTATCTCTTTGGGGCAAAATTTCATAGATAAGGAATCCATGTTATGATTATCCATGGATTTCTACCTCATCTCTTTTGACAACAAGGATGCTACTATTTCATCAAAATTTAAGGCCGCTTTACTAGGGATACCTATTGCTACAATTAGGTTATCCCAGGAATATGAAATCAACACAATAATGTAATACATTTATCTTCTTCATCCATTATAATTCCAAAATAGGTTATTTGTATTACCATAGTATTGTAGACATTTAGATGCTTTGTCACTATGTCGTTATCATCCATTTTAAGGTGATACAATTTCCTTTTTGGAAACAACTTGCTTACCAGGGATTTTGATTGATATAAATTCCCTAGATTTTTCCAGCTTTAACACACTAATTGTACTCCTCTCCCTTCTTTCTAATCTATCCCATTCTTCTTTTAACGTTCCAGTGGGTTGTGTACCCAAATCTAGATCAATCCACTGTTCCTGATCTACTAGAAGATCCTTCATTTTGAACTTCCATAAATCAAAGTTTTGGCCATTAAATTTCTCGATCTCAATTCTTAAAATAATCACCGTTCTATTTTAATGCACAAATCAACACTGTAAAGCTCCTACATAACCCCGGTTTATCACAGACCCAATATCTATCAACCACGTCAAACACTCAATAACAAAGAAATCCCATTGAAGGCAATAATCAAGCTCTAATACCACATGTAAGTTTTAAACATGTGTAGAGAATCAAAGCATACACATTCTTCTAAGAAAAATAGAGATTACACAACAAAATTCATTTATAATACACAAAGATTTACCCTGGAAACCCTTAACTAGGAAAACCAACAAACTTAGAGCCACACATTTTGTTTTTCTCATTATGATTATGAACCACTCACAATACAAAATATAGGTATTCCGTGGCATCTGTTAGCACTCAGAATGTACCCAGGTTGTGAAAGGTAAATCCCAAGGTAGCATCAAAGACCACTTTTAGAAAGAAACTGGCTTTTGTTTCTGGAGAGGGATCTCTCAAATACAGATTTAACAAGACCAGATATAAATCAACACTCAAAAAATGTATGGATGGTTGAAACAATACACATAACCATTAAGCAATGGAGTCACATATACATAAAGATATTACAAAGATGTATGCACGAGATATTACAAAGATGGATTTTGCCTTTATTTTCTAGCCGTCAGATGAGGCTACACGTACCCTATTCCGCCGAGCTTCTCCATTTTATCAAACGTGCAAGTCTACGAAGCGGAGTTCGCAATGACCATAGATTTCATCAAACTGGATCTGTGACCGTTGATTCTTCATATCTCATCGAACACCCATATGTCCTTAACTTTCTCGCATCTTCATTAGGCGGACACACTATAAGCCGTCGATCTTCATTTCCTCACTTTACATCATTGGATTATGTGGTAATTCATTGCTTACTCACCCTTTGTCATACTTTATACCATAATATTTAACCAAAGTTTTCAAACAACCATTATTCTTCTTTACCATGGTCCTTCGACTTTCTGCTAGGCAGAGTTGTTAACAACTGGCTCCATCTGGGGATGATATCCTCCCTATGAGGTATCAAAGAACTTGTAGACCAGGTGCCTGTCTTTAAGCTTTCATTATAGCTTCTAGAAAACTAGTCTTTTGTTTTTCGCAAATATATCATTTTTTTTTTTTAGAAGGGAATGGCACGCCTCCTGAATCTTAGGGCCTTCATCGTGGGCTTCAAACACATTCATCCTTCCATCCTTATTGGATTGTAAAGACAAATAAATATTTACAGGCTATAATACAAGTTTTACCCCCCTCCTTAGGACATGTAATGCTTCAGATATCTTCCATTAATAGGGTTACTATCCAGAGGAACCACGTTCAGGTATTCTAGCAGAAATGTGTTTTGTCCTCTATATCTAGCAACATCATAAGGACCTACCCACATATGATCAAATTTCCCATGTTTGTCTTCTTTAGGAGCATCCCACTTCAAGACCAAATCATCAATCTGAAACCGTTCTTCTTTAATTCTTCTATCAAAAGTATTCTTCATTTTTTCTTGATGTAACTGCACCTTGTCATAAGCCTTATTCCTTCGCTCTTCTAGCTCAATGATCTGATTTATCCTTCTTTGCATGTGATTCGGTTCTTCTTGTTGGTATTGAAAATATCTCATAACTGGAACACCTAATGACGCTGGAAAAACAACTTCAGATCCATACACCAGTTGGAACGGAGACATGCCAATCGCCCTTTTGGTATTAATCCTGTCAGCCCATAGAGCATATTTGAGCTTGGTGTGCCATGACTTTTTATTATCCTCCAACAACTTCCTGATGATTCTTACTAGGATTTTATTTGAAGATTCAGCTAACCCATTTCCCTACGGATAATAGGCAGTTGAATGATTGAGACTTATATGATATTTGTGACAGAAATATATCATTTTCTTGGATTTAAAAAGTAGCTGCATTGTCCGTTACTATTCTTTTGGGGCATCCGAATTGAGCCAATATGTTTTCTTCAAGAAAATCCATGATTACAGTTTCAGTGGCTCTTCTGGTGGGGATCGCTTCAATCCATTTTGTAAAATAATATGTAGCTGTCAGAATCCATTTGTGTTGTCTTGATGAATTAGGGTTTATTTTGCCAATAAAATCCAAACCCCACTGTTGGAAAGGAGCTTCTATTGTTATCGGATTTAAAGGAAGAGGAGGTACTTTTCTCTTACCATAAAAAATTTGGCATTGATGACATCTGCTAGTTTCTTTATATACATCTGAAAATAATGTAGGCCAATAATAACCAGCTCTTAGAATTTTATTTGCAATCACCTTCCAAGAATGATGTCCCCCACAATCTCCCTTATGAAATTCTTTGACTATATGTTGAGATTCATTTTCTAAAAGACAGTTTAGTAACACACCTCCTGGGTCCTTCCAATAAAGATATTGATTTATAATACAAAATTTGGTAGCTTTCAATTTTATGGATCTTTCCCTTGACTTACTCAATCCTTTGGGTGCTTGTAAATTTCAAAGGACGTAAACAATATCAGAATACCATGGGGATGCCACAAAATACTTCCACTTCTGTATCTAACTGATTAAACTGGTGAGATAGGAAATTGATTTGTAAAGTATCACACTTTGAATTTGCCATCATCTTTGCTAATCCTTGTCCCTTAACCAGCTTAGTAGGCTTTATTTCTATATCGTACTCCAACAATGTAGCTATCCATTTTTCCCTTCTGCCTTTTGGATCTGGTTGTGTCAAAATCCCTTTTACTACAGCAGTCGAAACATGTGCAACTATATGTGAATGCAGAATATAGACTCTGAAATCTTTCAATGCTTTGACTAAAGCATATGCTTGTTTCTCCATGATGTCATATTTTAATTCTCCATCTCTCAACATTTTGCTAAAAAATGCTATAGGCTGTTCCAAATTCTCATCATTCTTCTGCAATAAAACTGCTGCTATAGTATATTCTGAAGCATATGAAAATACTGAGAAATATTTGGTAAAATCGGGACTCACCAACACAGGAGCCTCTGATATTGCTTTTTTGATTTCCCAAAAAGACTTTCTAGCTTCCTCATTCCATTTTATCTCATGACCCTTCTTCAACATATTTGTGATATTCATTAAGATTTCAGCAAATCTTGGCACAAACCGTCTTAAAAAGTTCACCTGCCCCATAAATGATTGTATCTCCTTTTTACTCCTTGGTTCACCTACTTTCAAAATTGCACTCACTCTCTCAGGATCAATTTTTATTCCATCTTTAGATATTATATGGCCTAACAACTTTCCTTCTTCCAATGCAAAATTGGACTTCTTTGGATTCACTGATATACCAAACTTCCTACACTTCATGAAAACTTTCTCCAAATGATGCAGATGTTCCCTGTCATATTTTGAATAGACTGTGATGTCATCCATGTAGATTACCACAAAATTACCAATTTCTCTTACAAAAGCAATGTCCATAGCTCCCTGGAAAGTAGCCCTGGCATTCATTAGGCCAAAAGGCATTTTTGCATACATAAAAGTGCCCCAAGGTGTAGTAAATGCAGTTTTTTCTTGATCTTCAGGTAGCACTTTGATATGATTATAGCCAGAAAAACCGTCCAACATTGAAATCCTCTAAGCTCCAACTACTTTCTGCAATATATGGTCCATCTTTGGCAGAGGATAATTGTCCTTCATAGAAACTTTATTTAAATTCCAGAAATCTATACATAGCCTTATTTCTCCATTCTTCTTTCTAACAGGAACAAAATTTGCAACCCACTTTGAAAATCTTAGAGTTACAATGATATTGGAATCAAATAACTTTTTAATTTCCTTCTCAATAATGGGAAGGAGCTTAGGGTTTATCCTTCTGAGTTTTTGTTTAAAAGGCTTCTCCCCAGGATTTATAGGAATAGTATGCTGTATGATAGACGTATCATACTCCTTAAGGTCTTCGTAACTCCAAGCAAATACATCTGTATATTTTTTCATTAATTTCACATATTATTCCTTTTCTTTTTCAGGCAAATTCTTGGATAATTTTATAATCTTGGGATTCTCTTCAGTGCCAATATTCCTATCTTCAACGACATTCTCAATAGGCTTTACTTTAGGATTCTTAGCAACATCATTCTGATCAAAAAGTTTTTCCAAAGGGATCAAACCTCTTGGTATGAAATTATTTTTTAATTGAATAATATCCTTTCCTGCCAGGGTTTTCTTTAGCTTTTCAGTGCCCTCTTTTTCTTTTTCAGGTTCTTCATCACCCTGAAAGGTCTCATCATCATTATTTTCGGTGTCAATATGAGTATTTACAAATTCTCCAGATAGTTCTAAAAATCTTCTGATCTGCATGTCGTCTTCGAAGACTTGCCAATATTTAGAATTATCGGGAATAGACGGTCTATTCACAATTTCCACCTGGTATTCCCTCTGACCAGCAACATGGGTTTTAAATTTTCCAGCAGCCATCGCTAAAGAATCTGCCACAATATTTTCATGCCTGGACACTACCTGAATCGTGTGTTCTGTAAAAAAGTTACCAATCATATCCCACACTTCATTCCTATAATCCCTCATCCTGGGATGCCTGGTTTGAAAGCTATCATTTACTTGATTTATCACCAGCTCTGAATCTCCTAGGACTTTTATTCTCTGTGCTCCCAAATGTTTCAAAGCGTGCAACCCTAGTAATAAAGCTTCATATTCTGCCACGTTATTGGTGCATTCAAATGTTAATTTGTAAGATAAAGCTTTGAAATCACGAATAGGAGAAATTATATATACACCATCCCCAACACCTATTTTTGCAGCAGATCCATCAAAGTACTTAGTCCACAAACCTTCCCTTTTTTGTTTTGCTTCCAAAGCATCTTGTTCCATCATTTCTTCTTTCTTATTTTCCTCAGACTTTTCCTGAAATGTGGCTTCTAATTCACATGGGACAGTATCATTAAAGAGAATAGAAGACCCCAAATCAGTATCAACAACATATATATGATGAACTTCAGGTTTATCCTGACTGCTTACTACATAAGGAGTTCTCTTTTCACTATACAACCTTTTTCTCCCATCTTGAACATGAATCGTAGCATAAGACATATCCATTTGTAAACTTCCTTTCAACTTTGAAGTCCAAGATCTTGACAACAATACTCCAAACTTAGGTGGAATATCAGCTACCACCACATCCATGACTATAGTTTTAGATGGTAATTTGTTCAGAGTCACTACCATATCTTTGATCAAACCAAGGCATTTTACTCTTCTAGAGTCAAAAGAATACAAATCCTTATAGGGTCTTGTCACTTCCAATCCCAAACTTTCAACTACTCCCTTCGGCATTAAATTATGTGATGCTCCTAAGTCTAGCATAGCATTGTGGACTACCATATCATGCACATTCAAACTCAAATAGAAAGGAGGGACTTATTCATTTTCTAAATTCTCAACCTTTGACCCAAATGAAATAGTAGGATTATCATCATTCAATTCTAAAATATCAGATTGCGATTCTCCTTGACCTTTGACCATTTTTGTTATAGTGTCTCTATATTCATTGTTTCTCAACGACTCGTTAAATGGGACAGAAATTTTTAACTTTGAAAGCTCATTTTGCAGATTAAATCCAGAACCAATTTTCTCTACATCAATTGGGGCAACTTGCTTCATTCTTTTTCTTTTTGTACCTCATTTTCGATTTCTTTATTTACAAGAGATTCTTTTTGCACTTCTTTTCCCTTTTCTACATTTAGGGAACTCATGGAAAGTTGATTTGGATTGGCCTTCCCCTTATTTATGAAAGCATCCCTGTTTCTCAATCTGATTTTCCTTTGCACATCATCCATGGCATGTACGTAACCCCTTTGATACTGCTCTATCTCCTTTCAAATTCTTCATTTCCACCTTCCTGTTTAGACATGTTATGTTCTTCTTCAGTAAGATATATCTTTGAATCTAGTTCTCCAAAAATATGAATTTCATTTTCAGTAGGGTCTTCTTCATCAACAACATAATTCTCAGGGAACGGTGGTCGAATTTGCTGTTCTTCTTGATTTCTTGGGTTTCTTATGTCTCTTTGCCTATTTTGTGGAAGAACAAGGGGATTTGGTCTTCTAAAATTGGGGTTCCTGATTTGAGGGTTGGCTTGTTCTCTGTTGAATCCCCTATTATCCATAGTTAATCTGTCCATCAACTTTTCCATCGTCTTCAACATCATTTCAAATTTGATATCATTAGTAGAAGATGAAGCAGAAGGCAAATTTTCTTCCCTTTTTCTCCTATCAATATCTCTATGTTTCATTTTTCCACTAGCCATCATATTTGCTTCCACTTCTAGAGCATCTGTAAACATTGCAGCAAGAGTCGCTGATTTTCTCTCCCTTAATGAGAATGCAAAATCATTGTCAAAGGCTCCAGCATAATGTAGTTTAGCAGCGGCTGTAGGAGGTTTAATGTCTTTCGGAATAGAATTATAAACCCTCATGAACCTGCTTGAAAATTCATGGACAGATTCGAAACCTCCTTTTTTGAGACTGTTATCCTGAGACAAGAGCTGTAAAGGGTTCTGTTTATCATCCCACCTATCTAAAAATGCATTCTGGAAAGCCTGAAAATTCATTATAGACCCATCTGGAAAATCTTTAAACCATTTCTTTGCCTCTCCTAATAAACTTTGAGCAAATAACCACATTTTAACATCTGGATAATCAACTTCTTCTAAGTCGATGAAATCTTCAAACTTGGCAACATGTTGCTTTACGGTTACATCACCTTCTCCGTCAAATAAAGAAATTCTTTGGGAATAATTCTGAGGGAGATCATGTAATAAAATAGGCAAACGTAGGGGAGCCAATCTAGCTGCCATTGGTCTAGGTGGGTTCAAAGGAACTGAAGACTTTTGAGTATTTTGCACAACAAATGTTTCAACTTTTTTAGTCTGTTGTAAATCTCTCCAGAGAGAATCCAGCAAATAAGATTCTAATCTACGAGAATTAAACTCAGTATTCTTAAGATCAGACTCAGACTTAGTTTTCAACAAACCCCTTCCAACATTAACTCCCCATTCTGGATCAATAGGAGAATCTCGAGAAGATGATGCACCAAACAAAGGAAAACCTAATTTTTATTTATCTTTTCTCTTAAATAAATTTTCCGGATCTTCCAAACTTTTTAAGACTTCGGAATCAGAATTACCTCGTGTGTGTTTTTTTGAAGCCAGAATGACTGCTTAAGATTTGAAAAAGTTCTACAATGGAGTCGCCAGGGCAAATATACAACCCTTTTTTACTGATAAAAATTCCTGTTTGCCCACAGAAATCTTTCTTCAAGCTCTGTCATTCTCCCCAGGGCAGATGTGCACTTCCGTTCCCCGGAAACAACGCCAATTTGTTAGCACTCAGAATGTACCCATGTTGTGAAAGGTAAATCCCAAGGTAACAGCAAAGACCACTTTTAGAAAGAAACTGGCTTTTCTTTCCGGAGAGGGATCTCTCAAATACAGATTTAACAAGACCAGATATAAATCAACACTCAAAAATTGTATGGATGGTTGAAACAATACACATAACCATTGGGAAATGGAGTCACATATACATAAATATATTACAAAGACGTATGCGTGATATTTTATCAAAGGCGAGATAACCATTCAATCATAGTCGTTCATTTTAATTTCAAGTGAGAGAGAAGAGATAATGGACAGTCCATCAATACAGAGCATCAAAAGATGAATTCTATATCAACTTTAGTAGAAACGTTCATAAAATATCTGAGACAATGATCAGAGCATAAATAATATGAATTCCAACCATTCAACACTATGTTTCAGATACGAAGAAGACAAAATGGAGTGTAACACAGGAAAAACAATCACAAAGGAAGGGAAATACAGACTGTAAATGTAAACAACACAAGAATCTCTGACAACCACACGCATTCAGCTTTGTTATTCCAAAAATATATGTCTTCACAAAAGCATTCAACAACAGGACGGGTTCCAACCCCCATCACATAAAATAAATGCAATTATATACATAAAATGATTCATCTTCCAAGAAGATTTATAACTGAATAACCCGCTTAATCAAAGTCTTGTAACTATATTCCTAACTCTTAGGAATAAACTACTAGCTTCAATCCTAACAGATCATTAAATTAAAATCAACTCTGTAACAAGGATCGTCCAAGCAGCTCCTCAGCGCGCAACACCTGTCTTCATGAATGAAGGATATATTTTGTTTTTTCGAATCTTTCTATGGCTCTCCATTGCTCCGCGCTTGGAATATCATACTCAATCATCTCCCGAATGGACACCTCTAGCTCCATGTAGGATTCATAAGACACTTTAGACAACCCTCCCCTGATGATCAGGAATTTTTGTAATATCTCAAAATCTTCTGTCAACTTATCCACAATGACTTTCCCTGTCAGCCCCTTTTCCAAATCATCAAATTTAGAATGGTCCATATGACTTTGTACCAACATACTGTGATAATGCTCTTGAGAAAACATTCGTCTCTCCTCGTCCCAAAAGGAAGGGAGGCCGTCTTCAAATAGTTCTTTGAACACCTTTTTGAAGTCATTAACCTGTGAGACCATTTCATCAGCTTTATCTTGTACTATTTTCATTAGTTGGTGTTTATGAATAAACCTTTTGGCCCACAGTACCATTGATACTCTAACCTTTACTCCTATACCATGCAATTTTTGGTAAGTCAATGAATTTAAGAAATTTAGCGCATTCTGAGCTGTGCCAAGGGGTTTCCGCTCCATAGTTTCATTTACCAACTTCAGTCTTTGATTAGCAAAATTGACCAATATACTTTGATCATCTATGAAGGTCAGATAATGCCTGAATCTGGTAATTTCTACAGATAATGTATCCCAAATTATGTGCTTTTCTCCCTGGAGAGGACCTTTTCCTATGTTTCTTTCTTTCAATTCATTAAATTTCTTTTGTAGCTGACTTTTATCTTGCAATATCCTATTCTTATGTTCAGTCACTTTGGCTAGCTTGGATTTGACTTTTTCATTTTCCACCTTTAATTCTCTTATTTCTTCATCTTTTAGGCTGACCTGGGACATGGGCACTATTAGGTCATCTGCAGAAAAATCATTTAATGGTTTTTCAATATTCACAATAGACAGGTCTTCATCAGTGGGAGTTTTTCTCATCAGGTCCTCCATGATTTCTTTTTCTTCATTTTGATCCTTTTTCAGCTGCGAGATTTGTGCTAATAACTCGTTCCGTTCTACTTGCCATTTGTCTTTTTCTTCTTGTAATTTGACAACTTTTCCTTTATATTCCATCATATCCTGATGAACCTTGTCATTTTCCTCTTGTAATGCTAATAATTCAGATGATTGAACATGCTCTATGCTTGGGATCTTCAACTTTTTCTTCAATACCTGGAGGGCGTTGTCCTGCTTTTCTAGAAGTCTTTTGATTTCCTGGGTGTTACTTCTTTCATTTCCTGAGCTTATGATGTCTGCTTGCAACTTTTTAATTTGAATGGCATTAGCCTTGTTTTCAACTTTCTCATGTTTTAACTGAACTTCTAACTTGTCTACCAAAATTTGTAACTTATTAACTCTCATCATAGCATGCAATAAATCTGAATAAATAATTTCTCCCGTTTGTTTATGTAACTGTATTTTGTCTGGTACACTTATCTTGTCTAATCTCACTTCCATTTTTGACATCTTCTTATCACTTACCATGGCCAATTTAAAAATATTTCTTTCTATGTCCCTGGTAGAAATCAAGGAAGTTTTTGGATTATTTAAACTCCTCACTCGCGGAAGTAGATTCCTTGTCTCTTCTAGGGACTGCTTTTGTTTCTCCACATAACTAGTCATGAGCTCATCTTTAGACTTGAAAACTGGGCTTGACTCTGTATTATCTACACCTTCAAAGGAAAATTGACTCACCTGTACAGATTTTGTAGGAACCAAAGCAATTCTTTTTAAATCATCTGAAATAACTTAATTCAAAACTTTATCATTTTGAAACAATTTGGCTTTTTTATGTGAATCATCCTCATCCACTTCCATACTTTCAACTTCAGAAAGACTTCTTTTAACCAAAATATTAGGAACATCTGTCACTTGAGATACTGCCACCAGTCTACTACTTGTATTTTCACTAGATCCTAGAATTTCCATAAAATGAAGCAAATTGGCTATCTCGTTCAGACCTTCAATAACTTGGTGGTCAAAAGGCTTGTTTTTATTTGCCTGCTTTCTCAGGGAAATTATATGATGGGGTTCATAATTTATCCCTTGCTCCTTTTGAAATTCCATGCTTTCCAACAATTTTTCTATAAACACTAGAGCACCTTTATTTTTGAAAATAAAAGAACCAACTTTGAGAGGAAACTTGATATTGGAAGATTTCTTAAAAGCTCCAAATTGTTCTTCTTCTGCATGCACTCTCTGTCTCATATACTCTAATGCAAAAATACTAGGAGTAAGAAAAGCAGGTAGCCTATAAGGCTTCCCAGTAAACCCATATATTCTCAAAACAGTGAAATCCTTATGCAAAAACCAATCTCTGACCCTATCCTTAGGTGAGGATTGCATCATGCTTTTCATCTCTTCTAACACCCGGGGTAACACTTCATCAAAAAACATCTTGTACATTCTGACATGATAGAATTTGCAAATTCAAACATGTTGATTTGCTTAGGTAAATCTGAAGAGAACATAGTATTCAGGAACTGTAATTCGGTGACATTCGAACATAGCAACATGTTCAGCAAATAACTTTGAAACTTAAAAAACCTGACTTTTGGAAACTCACTCAATTGGAGATGTATAGCTTCTGCTATATACTTGTCTAAACTGAAGACATGGATTGACTGAGACTCAAAAACAATCAAACTCATTTTTAACAAGAAGCCCAGGATGACTTCATTGACATGACAGTCATCATCCAGACCCAAGACTTGACAGACTAAGGACACAACTAATTGAACTTCATCTCTGAAAATGTGAACATGATACGGCAGAAAAATACCATCTAATGACTGACCCTCGTTCAAGATGCTGGACAAGAACTTGCAGCGAACCTTAGTTTCACAATTTTTGTACACTTCAGTTAAAATGGACTCGTTTACAGGCTCACGACTATCAGGATAGTTGTCGGGCAAGTTCAGATTTTCATGGATGACCTTGGCATCAATTTTGCACAGTATCCTAGATGTAGACTGACTTACAATAACTCTCTGAGAAGAAGAATAGTTAACTGCGCACCATTCTGCAAATTCAGGAAAAGGCAGGGTCTACTCAACAGCAAAATGATATAAAAAAGATTTACAAGCCTTTAGGATATCATTACCTTGCGAATTGTATTGCCATAATCTCTCTTTGCTAACTAATACACTCCCCACAGACAAGAAAGGGTCACATACTCCTCTGTCCCTGTCAACCAGGCATTCTTCTTTATCGTCCAAAATACGACTAAACCCCTACAAATCTTTTCCTTTGTCCATAATTCAGACAACAACGGTAATTTGGTGGATGAATTTCGGGCGTTCGGGACTTACCTGTTACTGTGGCAGCATGTATTCAAGATTGACTGTTAGAGGGTGGCGAGCACGCAGGTCCTTTTCATTCGTCCAACGTGAATAAAAAATAGTTCTTCAACAAGTCAACTTTACTTATATAGGACCCCACTCTGGAGGCCCCCTTCGGCGGTTTTCGCCAAAGTGCTTTTTCCCGTGGAATGCACCACAATCTGCCGCGTGTACTATGGTTTCCATTTCGCGACCACCTTTTGTCTCCAACCACGATGCAACTCCCCGCTTCGGATCTGTCAACGACCGTCAATGTATTTTGCCTTTATTTTCTAGCCGTCAGATGAGGCTACACGTACCCTATTCCGCCGAGCTTCTCCGTTTTATCAAACATGCAAGTCTACGAAGCGGAGTTTGCAATGACCATAGATTTCATCAAACCGGATCTGTGACCGTTGATTCTTCATATCTCATTGAACACCCATATGTCCTTAACTTTCTCGCATCTTCATCAGGCGGACACACTATAAGCCGTCGATATTCATTTCCTCGCTTTACATCGTTAGATTATGTGGTAATTCATCGCTTACTCGCCCTTTGTCATAATTTATACCATAATATTTAACCAAAGTTTTCAAACAACCATTATTCTTCTTTACCATGGTCCTTCGACTTTCTGCTAGGAAGAGTTGTTAACAACATCCAAAACCATTATTCATTGAATCGGAGTAGAAATAGACCTCATTCCATTAACCGAGATTAAATTACACATTTTTATAAAAAACACAAGAACATGCTAAAGAATAACCCAAAATATTTCGAACTCATGTTGCTTGTAATCTTGCTTCACTCGCATCGTAAATGAGCTACCTCCCATTTCTGATATCACAACATCAGGTGTGTTGCTGATAGGAGAACCCCCTCCTTAGACACACACATGCAAAGAATATAACACATACCCAATACACACATCTTTGTTCTTATTTATTTTATACATCCACTTATTTTCAACAACCTTTCTTCTTAGTGGGAGATCTACATGCTTCCACATTTCATTCTTGTGTAGTTCTTTCATTTCTTTTCCCATGGATTTCCTCCATTTACTGCATTCTTAGATTCTCTAGCTTCAAGAAATGAACTAGGTTTACCATCATCTGTTAACAAATCAAAGAAGAGCAAAAATCAAGAGAATACCTTTCTGAAAGTCTCATGGGATGTGTATATATTTTGTGTTGTGGCTGCTTAACTTTTTGTTCTTCATGTTGATCAAAATATTCATTTTCATCTTCACCCATTTCTAGTTGAACATGTACATTATTAGGTGTTCGTTATACCTCCTTCATTTGCATGAATTTGCATTAAAAATAAAATCTTGACTAACAATTACCTCGTGGTCAATAGGATCCCACAATGTATACTCCTTTGTAGTATTATCATGACAGGGGAAAACACATTTTCTTGAATTTGGGTCAAGATTTGACCTCTTTTTTTTTAGGCACATGGGAAAATGCATCACAACGAGAGATACACACAAGAGACTAATCAACTAACTTACTACACCAAACCTCCTCTAGAATATATCCATCCAACGTAGTTGTAGGTGATCTATTTATTAAATAAGCAATTGTATGAACAACCTCTACTCATAATCCATTATTCAACCCAAATTTATTGAGCATGCTTCTTGCACATTCCATGATCATGTGATACATCTGCTTAGCCACACAAATTTGTTGTGGGGTATACATAGTAGTCTTCTGGTTCTTAATTCCTTCTTGTGTACAAAATTGATGAAGTTCCTCGAGAAATAATCTCCTCCATTATTAGATGTAAGGCATAAACTAGACTTTCCAAACTTTTCCCTACTCATACCTTGAACTTATTAAATTTCTTAAAGGATTTCAATTCATTTTCCAGAAAATAGACCTACACTTTTCTAGAATATTCATCTATAAGTTTATAAAATATGTAGCACCATTTATAATCACTGGGGATTGGTCCAAATATATAAGAATGAATAAGTTGCAAAAGATGTGAACTTTTACTAGGCTTGTAGTAAACCAAACTCTCTTTTGTTTACCAAAAATATAGTGCTCACACAATTCCAAACTTAATCCTAGAAAGCATACCTTGATCATGCATAATTTTAAAACCTTTTTCACTCATATGTCCAACTCGTTGATGCCACAACATCAATACATCCATAATATTTTTTAAGTCTAATGTTGCTGCATGGTTGTGATTGTATCACCCCACAAATGATACACGTTTCCATAAGATTCTCCTTTTTCTACCACTACGACTCCTTTGGTAATCTTGTAACGATTATCACCGAAGGTAGTAGAATACCCTAGTTTATCAATCATCTTGGTTGAGAGAAAATGATTTTGTAGATTGAGTACATGTTGTACATCACACAACTTCCTTTTATCCCATTGTATAAATTGATACTATTATGATCTCTTTCCACAATTTCTAGAGGATGATCATTGCCCAAGTATACCATCCCACCACTATAGGGATGATACTTGACAAACTAGTCACTATGTGGAGACATGTGGAAATATGCACCTAATTCCAAAACCTGAGAATATAAAGTTGATCTACTATTACTGAGATAGAAAGCCTCACTCGTTGCCATTTCTTTTGAATCTATTGTGTTATCCTCAACTAATGGTTGATCTATATTTTCATCATTATTTGCATTCTTTATATGCCAACAATACTTCCTTGAGTGCCTTGGTTTCCCACAATTCAACACTTCCCTTTCAACTCGTGTCCTTTTTCTAAGATTTGGACAATGATATACCTTGTTGATCCCTTTCAGTAGATCAACAGGCTCACAAATAGGGCTTCACTAGTAGAGAGCTCTAGAGATGATTTTCGCCTTAACTCTTCTCTCAACAAAGAAACTGCTACATCATTAAAATTCAAAGTTCCAGATGATGAGTTGGTGGTGTTCATCACCAATAGATACCGGGTAACTTGGAGAGAATATAAAAAAATTACGTGGCTTCAAAAAATACTTGAAGAGTTCTAGGAAAAATTGACGAATTATGCACCTCTTGTGGTTGACAATAATTATGCAATCAAATTGACTAAGAGTCCCATATTCCACAATCGACCCAATCATATCAACAAAAAGTACCATCTGATTCAATACCACGGTACATTCCAAGACGATTCATTTGAGATATTGTTCCACAAGTGAGAAAATGGCAAACATCGTCACCAAAGCTCTTGGAAGAGAAAAAACTTGAGAAATTTAGAAAGATGTCTGGAATCACAAACATCTGTTAGAATTAGGGGGGAATGTTGGATACCTAATACAATGGGACTATGGTTGAATTATAAATATTAGATTATTTGTAAATGTTTTCAGCTACCAAAGAATAAAATGAAAATTCTTCATAACCTATTGGAAGATGAAAACCAAGGGCCATTCTTCAGTGAATATAGGTTTAATTCACATTAATGCAAATAAATCCCATCTTGGATTTATCGAATCCTTTCATTAATTAATCCCAAAGTACTCACCAATATGTTTGACATCAATTAATGCCATTCATGATGGGCGACACAAGATCTACATATTTCAAAAATACAATAAAGTATACAAGTTCATAGTCTTGTTATTTTTCACTCAACTCTTCCTTTATAAATCAAGTAATGAAAGAAGTTAACACCCATAAGTACTTCACAATTAGTGTGGTTTAGCAAGAAAACTAAGTACTTCACTCGATAAGTGTGGTTTAGCCACGATATAAGTACTTCAACTTAGTGTGGTTATTGCTAATATATATTTATATGTTTTTTAATAACCTCAAGGAATGCCCCCTGTAAACAACCAAAATTTGCTCACTTTCCTTGTCATGAGTTTCATCACCATTATGCATCATTACCGATAGTATTAACACCATCTCCACCACATATCTTTTATATGACCTGAAGAAATGACTAAAAACTAAAATTCAAACTACTCTAACTAGAGGGTCACACATCTTCCTTCGAAAAGCATGACCTAGGTTGCACCTTTTTCCTAATAACCAATGACTTGGTAAAAAAAACATGTTTTCGTTAGCATTCATAAGTTTTCACTTCCCTAAGGGAAGCAATTGATAAAAGTGGATACATACAATAGACAACATCGAAATTAACAATTGATCCGATTTTCCAAAACCCTAACTTCTCCACTAAGTCATCAATGTAATGGAGATCATACACATTGGATAGAGATTTCATTTTTTACCACTATCTTTGCTATAAAAGCAACCCTCATGGTCACCATTTCACATCCATTCATATCCATAAGCTAAAAGCATCATTATGATTCTGGGATTTCACTAGAGTGAATGAAAAAATCTTCTTCTTCCTTTCTACTTTCACCATAAAGAGAATTCACATTTGGCATCTCGCTGGAGATTTGGGCTGCAATCGATACACCCAAACCCTTCCTTGGATCACCTATAAAGGCCCTTCACCTTCTACATACAATATTGAGGTGTGAATGTATCATCCAATTATTTATATAAGAATACTGAATGCTATTATTTTACATGGTGCATGTTCCTTTTAATAGTTATTTTTCAGATTTATGTTATATTCATGTTTAAGATTTGATGTCTTTAGTTCAGTTTAGTTTATATTAATTTGCTTTCCATTCTAACTTGCTACTAAGGATTACGCAATGCCTTAGTAGGTGTTTTTTGCACTCATATGTTAGAAATCATATACAATAGATTTGATGACTCCAGTGATGATGGATCCATTGTTCATCCTTGGTTGTGTTTAAGACACTATTTCTATTTCTAGCCTCATTTTTAGGTGATTTGAGTAGTGTTTGGATTTGTTTGTTTGTCGTTTTCCACCCTCTACTTGCTAGTAGGCATCATGGGTGAAAAAACTTAGTTTTTTTCCACATCCATATTCTTTTCCTTCCTTTCAACCTATTTTGGGACTCGATCACGAATTCTCACAAGAAACCAACAACCCTAGGTTGTACCTTTTCCTTCGAAAATAATGACTTGTTTGAAAAACTATATTTTTTAGAGGATTTGATTGGTTCTAGTTTTGGTCTTTTTATGTTTGGTTCGTTTTTGTGTTTCGATCTTGCATTCGGTTGCACTTTTTCCGTCTTGTTGTTTGTTGTATTAGTTGATTTGTGCTTCCTTGTAGACAATGTAGGTGGAGAAAGGATTTAAAAATCTAAGTATCTCATACCTTTTTGGATCTACTTTATATTACTTTTCAACTTCGATTTTAGTTTCAACAAGTTGATTTATGAATCAAGTTTTAATAGACTTATTGGATTTGATTTTTGTTTTCCTATTGGTATTGGTCCATTACTTCATAGATAAAGCATATAGTTTATTGTTCATGAGATATACATAGTAAAATATTCAAAGGTGAGGAGGAGAACAGAGTTCACTTTCGAACCGACCGTTTGCACCGATCGGACGACCGCGATCACGTGAGCGGTCACGTCTGACGACCGCGGTCGTCCGATCTGTGCAAATGTTCGGTTCAATAGGATTCTCCGAGGAGAACTGCATTAGTATTTTTATCTCGATTTTCCAAGCCACCAGATGGGCTCATCATAAAGAGAAAGAGCGTCTTGAGATAAGGCAAATAAACAAGGGAGGTAAAAAACGTGTTGACAATATTTTAATTTTTAATTTTTATGAGATTTATGAGGGATTATTAAAAATAAATTATATTCATATATAGTTAGACATTAATACCATCATATTAAATTCATATTAATATGTCAATACAACACTATATTAATAGTAACATTTTAATATTAATATAGAAAGTATATTAATGGATATTATTATTAACAACCAAATATATAAAATCATTAATAAATTGAATGATTTGATCAAATATTAATAGGTATATAAATACCACTCTATCTACTAATATTAACAAAATTAATATCTCAATATACAAATATCAATATAATAATAATAACAACAAGTGGAATAAGCAACAAAGTTGCTTAGTACCTGCCTCCTAAGAAGAGATTGAAAATATATAGCAATAGGATAATTTTGCTATAAAAATATATG
>LPNX010330678.1:95253-277980 GCA_001517045.1 Pseudotsuga menziesii
ATCTCCTTATTTTTCGCTTATTCATAATCAAATTAGACTAGATCCATAACATCTAGAATTGTGGTCATCATTAAATCAGTTTAGATCATCCAAAATGGAATTCCATACCCCATATTTAATTTTTTGCAACATACCTTCTTAATGTTTCTAACTAAATTTAACACCACGCAAAGCTTGTTTCAACATATTGGTGATCCTTCATCGACAAAATCGGTTAAAGAGTTTTTGTACTACTTTTTAGTTTATC
Source organism: Pseudotsuga menziesii (assembly GCA_001517045.1). NCBI lineage: Eukaryota > Viridiplantae > Streptophyta > Pinopsida > Pinales > Pinaceae > Pseudotsuga > Pseudotsuga menziesii. The sequence continues at coordinate 95,501 of LPNX010330678.1, forward strand.
TCATATCCAATGTCTTGAGATCCTGATGTACAAATGATATAAGATTCTGATTTTTGAATGGTTTGAGAGCCCTATGTTATCATAACCCAAGATCTCAAGGTTCCTAAAACCCAAGATTTTGAGGTTCCAATAGCCCAATATTTTGATGTACAAATGTTCTAAGATCCCAAGGATCTGAAGTCCCAATGTTCCAATGAATCCATAAGTTGAGGTCCCAATGAATTGATAAGATGAAACCCCAATGAGTCAATACCCTGAGAGTGTGATATGAATATGTACCAATAATTCAATGGACCGATGTGTTGAAAGGTCGATGTCAAAAGTTCAATAGGTCGGTAGGTTAATGTTCCAATAACTCGACGTACCAAGTTTCGATGATTCAATAGTATATTGGACCCTATGATTATTAGAAGAGTGGTATCGGATATTTAGAAAAAAATCATGTGTGGGGAAATCTAATAAAGAAAATATTCGATTTCCCGATCGCGTATTGGATGGTCCTATTTTTGGTAATGATATAGTGTCATTTTTGTTTTAGTTTTCGATCCTGAAATGATTTCGATATCCATATTTTTTTTAGAAAATGATGTAATATGTCAATGTAACATAGGTGGAAGTTAATAATAAGAATAACACCCTTCTCTTGTTGTGTTTAGATTTGTAGCTCTAAGTGTTTCTATGTCTAATTGTATGTTATGCTTCCCCTACCCTTCAAATTGGTATTAGAGTTGGAGCTCTTCCCTTCAACTTAATATAAGAGTTGTAGTTATGCCTCTTCAAGAGTTATTAGAGTAAATCAACTTTGAGAGATCCACTCGGTCCCTGGTGTTATAGAAAATCCACTCACGAGCTCTACGAAGACCCTAGTTGTGTGAGGAGTATTATAATGTTCTTCTTGTAGTTATGCAATAGACCTCTCTCCATGAGAAGTTGTAACTAGAAGGTACTAGTGGAAGTTAGTGGTATAGGTGAAGAGTTAAGATTTGTTTGAGAAGTAGTTTAGATCAACCACAAATTCTAGTCATTGTTAGAAAGAATTATGACCATTGAAATATTAAAATTAGAACGCTATTGCATTCATAGGATGTTTGGAACCTGGTGGTAAATGGGTTTCCAGAACTAGTCGACTAGGCCGTTGAGCTGGACTTGACGATTGCAGAAAGAAATGTCCTAAGGGGGAGCAACAAATAGGATGGAATTGCACTTTTCCTCATCGAACAGGAACTAGATGAAATCATCTTTCTAGAAAAATATCAGCAGGAGTGTACTGTAAGATGACTTGGGACATCTCAGAAACAACCTATCAAGGAAAAATGAAGGTGAGTATTGTCAAGGTATAGAAACTCTAAAGAGAGTTTGAGAGTGTAAAGATGAAAAACTCTGAAACTTTAGATTAGTTCATGACTGTTGTAAATAAGTTGAGAGTGTATGGTTAATACCTTTAAGATGAAAGGGTAATTGAGAAGGTTTTCATAAGGCTACCAAAGAGGTTGGAATCTATAATAAAAACCATATACGAGGCTAAAATACTAACCAAATGAAAATTGATGAGTTGACCTGTTCCTTGGTGTATCATGAATCAAGGATGAATATATATGAAGTTAATAGCCTTGAGAATGCATTTAAATCTCAGAAATTTGTTACAAGGAGAAGGTGCAAATGTAACATATCAAATGTTCTAGGAGAACATAAGGAAGAACAGTCTAAGAAGAGATCTCACCAGAACCCTCATGGTTTAAGGAGGCGTAGCAGTGGAATTTTGGTGCAAAAAAATGTAAGTATGAAAAATACAAAGTGCACAGTTATTAATGCAAGAAATTTTGTCATTTTACCAACTAGTGTAGGAAGAAGCAGGTGAATGCTAGTGATCAATCTCCAAATTTAATTGAAAGAATAAAATTTTAGTTCTACGAACTTGTAATGTAGCTTAGCAGAGTTAAAAAATATGTCTGGTTTGTTGACAATAGTTGTAGAAACCACATGACTGATAATTTGGAGTGGTTTTCTCTATTGGATAAATCAACCGAATCTGAAGTAAAGTTGGGTAATGACATCAAGCTATTGATGAGCAGATATGACTTGCTCATCAACAAGGAGAAGCAGCCCAAACAAGATTCTTAAAGAAGTTTCTTGTTTTTTTGAAGTAGCCACATCTCATAGGAACAAGGGCCTTGTTTTGCACTATGCAGAATTCCTCCTTAAAACCGAGACTTTGAATTTGGTTTTATACAAATTCCTAAATACAAACTTATCCTATATCAAATATATGGCCAATCTATGATGCAAATTTCAATAGCTGAAACATGGAGTTTTAGTAGCTGCTAAACTGAAAATTTTTTAGTAGCTCCTAAAAGACATGTAGTTTTCCACTACAAAATAAAACTATAATTCTAATTTTAAAACTATATTTTGTCTAATCTATTTCTAATATATCCTTAAAATACTAATGCTATTGTCAAAATTGAATTAGAGATAAGTGTTTTTGAACATAGTGATAATATAAAATTAACCATCAATCAAAATAACATGAAAATTTAACAACACATTTGGTTAAATGACATTAACATTAATCATAAACAACTCTTTGATCAACTCTTTGATTACTAAAACAATTCTAAGAATAACATATGTTCAACACAAAAGGGATTAATCTTGTGCACATAATTACTATATATATATATATATATATAGGATCAGATTGTTTTTCTTTATAATTGCTTATTTTGAATTTGAAACTACTTCCATAAAATCAATCTGTACATTACACTTGTCTCATCCTCTTGCAATCTAGAAAAAACATAGGCCATAATCCACTCCCAATTCTAAGATAGAAACGTCTCTTTATGCAAAAATAAGATTAGATATAGAGTAGCATGTGCATAAACTATTTAGATATATAACAAATAATCATGATACTTTTCTGGATTTGTAAATGATGAGATTTGACTATCCATGCTCGTGATACTAAACTATCTAGTTTGTTAGCAATGTTTATGATGAAAAAAGTTGTTATGACATTCATGCCTATGCCATACTTTGAACATTCAAGATTCGTTTCTCATTTCCCTAGAGAATATATATGGGTTGATTGTGAGTCAAGTGGAAAGTGTCAAGAAATTGTAATCCTTTCTTCAAATAATTCTTACCTTACTTGCAAATGGAAATTTTGGCTCGATAACATAACAACATTATAAGATATCATGAGGAATTAGAAATTAGAAATTATTGTTATGTTAGGCATGTCGAAAAGCTTATAATGTAAACATGCATGTTCTGTAAGAGTATTAAAATAATTTTTGAATTTGACATCATCATGGATAAACTAATAAATAATCTTGGTGTTAAGAAAAATATTTTAAATGATTTAACTTTGTTAGGTAGACAAGGGATTTGAACATAGCACACAACCAATGAGACAAAAAAAAAGACAGCATACACACCTATAACTAGTTAAAGCAACAAAAACTCTTAAGCTCTTCTTTATAACTATCACATTTACTATCAAAATGTACACCATACACTTTGCTTCTTTCAAAATTACAAATACTACTGGTAATGGTCTTTATCTAAGACACACTGATTTACTTTTGACATTAATGCTCCTTACAATTTTTTTATTAACTTAGCCCTTTTAAATCTCTTGTAGGATTCAAGAACTAACGTCTGCAATCTAAACTCAACCAATTCTGTACTGTTAGATTGTTTTTTGAGATTTTTCAAAAACATTTTAAATTGAATTATATGTATAGCACTGTTTCGAAAGATTTTAAAAATATTAATTTCAAAAATATTTTTATTTCTTATAAATATCCCGATCTAAACTAAAAAGATATATTTTATAAAAAAATATTTTAATATAACACTAATCACAGTTCATCATCAATCAATAATTTTAAAGTGGATCTAAATTAAATCGTATCTCTTTAACACTACTGTAAAAATAGATTTAAAATTATTATATATGTTCTATATAATGTAAACGAAATAATTACACGTTCCTTTCCAAGTTTTGATTATAATTCAATTTGACAGCTTTGGCAGGTGAGATTATTGAGCTTGAAGTTGACACGGTTCAGATTATAAATGAAGGGAAGTATTTTGAAGTTTTGCTCAATCAGTTTTGGTAATTGCAATTTTATAATATTAAATATTGTAATTTTATAATGTAAGGGAGAAGAATTCTTATGCAAAATTAAAATATACTTGTCACATCAGATGTTGTTCTGTAATAACAATTTGAGTTTTAAAGTTAGGTGTATATACTTTACCTTATGTAAATTTTGAATGTGATATGAGATTGTATATTTAGCGACGGAATGTTATTTAGAATATATATAAATAAAACAAGATAAAAGTTATCTATATTAACTAATTTTAAATCAACATAAATCTAACTTAAAACTCAAACTATATGAAAATATAAACGTTTATTATTAAAAAAAAACAAACATTTAAATTAAAAATAAATATACTATCCTGAAAATAAAGACAAATACCAATTTGTCTCTGCCGAGATCGTAAAGAATAAAATGCATAAAAGTTTCGAAACCAAATTCTCTGAGCCGAGATCATAAACAAAAGTGTCATCGGGCATGTTTGGTTTCGCTTAACTGATCGACTGTCTCTATTTGCATTTGCAGGGACTTTTATTTCAATGCTACTGCGGCATGCCCATGTCCATGCAGTCCATGTCCATGGCCGGTAGTGCCTTGTTGGTTTCTCTTTTGTACGCGTAAGAGCGAGAGACAAGCAAGAAGAAAATAAAATTTATGAAGGAAAGAATAGCAACCAACGCATAGTAGTAGTAAATACGAGATGCGTTTAGATTGTTGGGAAGCCAGCTGCCGTGGCCCTTTCTTCCACTGATGTTATTTGAAATATTTAGAAGAAAAGTAGTGAGAAAATTCCCAATTTCTAGAGTACTCGCATACAATGCAGTTCCTATGCTCTGCATGCTCTCAGGGGCTTGATCATAAAAGAATTCTAATTTGCCCCCTTCAAACAAGGTTTCTGCTATACCTCCCAGCACAAACTGAGGAAGCAAAATGAAAACAGTAAGCGGAGCTACTGCTTTCTCGTTTCCTTGAAGCCCCTGTGCTTTCACAACACTAATCCGTTTCATATCGGTTATGGAAGCCACTGCCATTGTTAAAACTTGGATGGCCATGCCAATACCCATCCTCTGTAGTATTGTTATGCCTCTTGGATTCCATGTGAATCTTCTAAGAATCCTTACAACAACTTTTTCATACACAATAACGGATACCAGCAATGACAACGCGAAGAATGTTGTAAGGGAGCCTGCAGGGATTTCAAAGTGACGACCCATGTGTCTGTTCAGTGTCGTTCCTTGTTTGATGAAAAGTGTGGAGGCATGGGGTGTCAAGGTGCTTGGTATCAACGTGGCAACCCAGACCAGTACCATTCTGATCATACACTTTGTTTCTTCTACTTGGGTTACGGGGCACAGCTTCCATTGACTAGCGTGGTGGCCGCTAGAATCATCCGCGACATGAAATTTAACTTTAAATTGAATAATTATGCGAGAGATGATCTTGGTTTCACCAAGCTTCCCAGCGTTCTGCTAGACCGGCTGCATATACCACGCCGATCGTCGACCCTGCCGGTTTTCCAAGAAGCTCCGATGTTTCGAAAAAACCAGAATAGCTGGTACAATGGGATATAATTTTTATTTTTTTAATTTTATTATTATGATGTCATATTGACACATGTCAACTCAAATCCAGATACCAAATCCCAAAGCTTACATCATCTTCTATCCACCAATCAACTGTTTACAAAAATAGTTTTTTTACAAAATTAAAAAAAATATTTTACAAATCCCTAAGTCATACTTTGCAAAATAGGTTTTAATTCTTTATAGCTGCATCAAAAGACACTAACTAATACCAAAGTCAAAAGAGTTTGACTTGCAATCGATTACAATATACCTGCTGAGGCAGGTATAATAATATATTAAGAATTAATAAATATTAATATTAAAATACTAATGAAATAATATAGTAATCTTATTAATATCATGATGATCTAATTAATGAACAATATAATAAAATTAGGGTTAATGATAAAAAGGTACCAAGGGATCAATTTTTAAAGTTATTATTGGTGATGGTATTGGAGATTTCCTAGCTAATGTTGATTATATTCTTATTCTTGTTCTTAAGGACATGTAAAATAGGACGCTAGTACTCACCTAGATTTAGGCCATATTCTCTGTTAAGATTCATGGGATGCTTCTCGACCTTAATGGATTCACATATTTTTTAATCTCATGTAATGATATTCCTTTGCGATCATTTTTTCATATTCAATACGAATGTGATGTTTTGAGAGGTTGAATTTCTCAACCAAAGCGTATTTTATATGACGACCATACACTAAGTTAGGACTATGTTCCTTGAGTCCCACTTGAAATGAATGACCTGTATGTCTAGTGTAGGATTTACCACAAGTACACATGATAGAATAAACACCTTTATGATTCCTAGGGTTTGTAGGATCTTTTGAGGAGTCTGACATCCTTCCAATTGAGTTTGGAGGAGTGAAATAACCTTAATTTATTTTTTATTTAAGATTTTTTCTGTAGTGTCTATGGTCCCTTTTATGTAAGGCAAAGTTACCTTATAGATATAATGTGTTAATTTATTCTTACCTTTTCCTCTACAAGATCTTTAGATGAAACTATTGATTTTTTTTCATCATATCCATTTATTTTAAAAACGTCTAACACGTGCTTAATTTCTTGTTCTAGGCGGTCCTCATTAGAAACCTAATAGAATGAGTTATCAGGGAGTTTATAACTCCATTCTTTTGTTCAAAGAAGTGGTGAGAATCATTGCACAAATATCTATATGTGTGCATATTCTTTTTGTAGATGCTATGTGCCAAGGATCCATCACCTCTTTTGGAAATGTGCACATCCAGGAACATTATCTGATCATTTTTTTCTATTTCCATGGTGAACTTAATAAGCCAGATCTAATATTCAAATGATCAAAAATTCATTCAAGATTTATCTTCCATGCAACCAATTAGTGTTGGTATCATAAAAAATATTTTCCACCACTTGGGTTGAAGGGAAATGAATCAATAACATATTTTTCAAATGCCTCCATGAATAAGTTATCCACTACAAGAGAAAGAGGAGAGCCCATGGAAATTCCTTCAAATTGTTCATATAAAATTAATTTAAAGCTAAAGAATGTGGATATCAGATATATCTCCACCAATTTTGCAGTCTCTTCATTGGTTCTCTCCTTTACTAGTTTGATAGCCTAATTCATGGGAATTTTTGTGAAGAGAGATACGACATCAAAACTTACAAGAATATCCCCTTTGTTAGCTTTCAAATTCTTCATTTCAATGACCATGTGGGTGGAATCTTTAATGAATGATTGGGTATGCCATGCAATTCATTTTAGGTTCTTTGACATATATTTTTCCAATTGATATGAGGGATATCCAATAGTGTTTACCATGGGCTTGAAAGGGGCCCCTTCCTTGTGTGTTTTGGGTATCCCATAAATGCGCAACAAAATAGAGCTTGACGGAATGCGATTTTTCTTGGTGCTTTCATCCATGGATGAATATTTAACAACTTTAGTAATTTTATTAATGATATTTTTTCTAGGGTCTTTGTCCAACTTACTATAGCTACCACTTGAATTCAGGTGATCAAACATCTTGTTCTCATACTCATCCCTATCCATTATAATAGTGGAATTCCATTTATCTACTCTCAAAGCATTGTTTTTTAAGTCTTTTAATGATAAGTTTCTCAATGTGACATGTTCTCTTTGGGATGCGTTGCATTATGTTAAATGTACAACATCATGAGCCATTCTCCATGAGGCTTGTGTTGTATCAAGTCTAGAACTTATGTGTTATTAAGTTCATAAACCTCTTCATGATAATTGTGTTGTATCAAGTCTGGAACTTATGTTGTATTAAGTTCATCAACTTATGTTGTATTAAGTGAAGAGATTGTGTTGTATCAATCTAGGTTGTTAAGTGTATGTTACATTCTTGTACTATGATCTTATGTTGTATTAAGTCAGGATCGTATGTTGTATTAAGATCGGGACCTTGTGTTGTATCAAGGTCGAAGACTTGTGTTGTATCAAGTTCAAACTTATGTTGTATTAAGTTGAAGAGTCTTGTGTTGTATCAAGTCATGAGTATCTTCTATGTGATGTATGGCTAGTGATGGTCACTAGGTTCTATAAGTCTCCTTTAGGGATTAGCTACCCCTAGAGTGATTTACTTTAGCATATGACTATATGAATCGGGGTAATATATATGATCATAGGTTGGAAACAGTTCTTCTGAGTATGATATTATAAAGATGATTAATTAATTAAACACTCATGGACCATGCATAATTAATTAAATGATAAATGAGATGAGCATAGAGATAGAGTAAATATTCGAATTGCCTATGTCAGACCTCCAATGAACTCGAATTACAAAGACATCAGTTAAGTACAAGTTGTGGAAAACAAGTTTTAGTTAATTAAGGAATCTATTCCTTAATTTATGCAAAGTGGTTGTCAAAGATGGCATTGATGGTGAAGCACTAAATGCATTTAGTTAAAATCCTAACTAATGGTCAAACAATTAGTTAATTAGTTCACATTCAGTTCTGGTCAGTTACATTTAGCATCTTCAGTTACATTCAGTTATGTTAATTTTAATTTAGTTCAGTTTCATTCAATTACATTCAGTTTAGATTCAGTTCAGTTCAGTTACATTCAGTTCAGATTCAGTTCAGTTACATTCATTTCCATTCATTTCAGTTCAGTTCAATCAATTAACACTCAGTTGGAGGTAGTTAACACTAGTGAATCAATGGAGGGCGCATATCTTCAGTGTGGGAGGTAATTACAAGGTGACAACTTGGCACCAAGTCAAGGAAGGCACAATAGGTAATTTGGGAAGAGTGCACATAGTGGGAAAAAGGCATGAAACCATTCACTACCTTCATTGTATGAATGAATAAGCTTGTTATTAGAGTGATATGCACTTGGCAAGTCTATGAAAGTATTTTGTATGATCTCTATTCTCTAGTGCTACATAGATATCTCTTATCAAGAAATATGTAAGTATTGTAAAATCATTCTCTTCCATTATTTACATACCCAAAGATTTTTTTTTCTTCTTCTGGGTTTTTCATCCTCCGTATTTGTAGAGGGTTTTCCCAGGGTACATCATGTGTCTTATGGTTTGATTACTTTGTGTGTTTGAATTGTTGATGAGATCTACATGCACTGAATTTTTTTATCAAAAGTTTTAAAGTTCAACTATATTCATAATTTCTCAAACATTAACACTAAGGACAAAATAAAATCTATAATGTCATCCAAAGAGATCACAGAGGACCAAAAAGAAGAAATGAATTCCCTTATCTCTAAGGTAACCCCGTCTTACATAAAAGGGACCACATACACTCTAGCAAATATCCTAAAGAAAAAAAATATTAATGCCAAATTCGCTCCTCCCAATTCAATTGGAAAGATGCTAGAATCCTTAAAAGATACTACAAGCCCTAAGAATCATAAGGGAGTTTATTGTGTACGGTGTGCTTGTGGTAAATACTACATTGGAGAGACAGGTCGTTCATTTCAAGTGAGACTCAAGGAACATAACGTAGACATAGTGTTTGATCATCATAAAAAATATGCTTTGTCTAAGCATGCCATTCCTCTCAAAACATCACATTCGTATCGAAGATGCAAACTGATCACAAAGGAAGATCATTATAGGAGAAGAAAAATCTATGAAGCAATTAAGATTGAGAAGCATCCATGAATCTTAATAGAGATGATGGCCTGAAGCTAGGTGAGTGTCGACATTCTATTTTCCATATCCTTAATAATAATAATAATATAATCAACATTAGTGAGGCAATCTCCAATAGAATCATCCCTAATAACTTTCAAAATTGATCCCCGGTACCTTTTCATCATTAACCCTAATTCTATTATATTTATAATTATATTTGATCATTGATTAGATCATCATGATATTAATAAGATCACTATATTATTCCATTTTAATTTTAAAATAATACTTATTAATTCATAATATATTAATAAATATTATTATATTGATATTTGTATATTGAGATATTAATAAATATTATTATATTGATATTTGTATATTGAGATATTAATTTTATTAATATTAGTAGGTCTATTGTATTTATATAATTACTTATTAATATTTGATGAAATAATTGAATTTATTAATGATTTTATATATTTGAGTGTTACTATTAATATCCATTAATATATTTTCTATATTAATATTGATATTAATATTAATATTAAAATATTAGTATTAATATAGTGTTGTATTAATATAATAATATGAATTTAATATGATGGTATTAATGTCTAACTATATATGAATATATTTTGTTTTTAATAATCCCTCATAAATCTCATTATATTTTTATATTTTATATTTTTCATTTTATATTTTTATTGTTGGCTCATTTTTTATCTTTTCCCTCCTTTACTTATTTCCCTCCTTTTATTTTCCCTTCTCTCGAGACTTTCTTTCTCCTGAAGATGATCCCATATTGTGGCTTGAAATGTTGAGATGGAAATATGACTAACAGAGTTCCCCTCCTCTCCTTTAAAGCATAGGTTTTGTTCCAAGAAAGAACATCATTAGATTATAATGTTTAATATTATCTTATGTTTATTTACGGTTCATTTATTTACAAACATTTACAATTTTTTGAAATTTCATTTACTTGTTGTAAGCACCACTTATGCACACAATGTTACACCCTAAATTAAATATCACTTGGTTCATGAACCCATGTGGAGCCTTAAAAGTAACCTTTCATAAAATGTAATCCCCTCACTTGAGGGCCAAAACAATATTGTAGTTAGGCTAGGACTTTGGGCATAGGCATCCAAACAATCATCTTAGTCACTATTCATGTGAGACATAATGGTTGAATTTTATGGAGAAAAATTCCTCTTGTAACGGACATGATCGAGGCTAGTTTATCAACATGTCCATCCTCTTTGGGTAGTGTGTGTCAAGACAAAAACCAAAATTCTGATCCATACACCTTTCCATTTTAGTATCGAATATCATCAAGATCGTGACTATTAACCAAAGGTGTATGAAACCTATTGGACATGTCTATTAATGAGGTAACCTAGTAGCCATTATATAAGGAATCCTACCCAAATGTGGCTCTCATAAGTTGGAGGGAATTGAGAGAAGATAGTAGTAGGATGACTGGAGTTTCTTTTAGTGACCTTCTCTATAGAGGCCCCATTTGTACATTCACTTACTTACATGGTGGGTTTGAGATCCATTCGGTGTAGTGTTTGGAAGGCCCTTGTTAAAATTTCTACTTCTTTCTCAATAGGGGATTTGGTCATCATCTTTTTGAAGAAGATTTGAGAAATTTGTATTTTTCACATCATTTTCTTTTTGGTATTTCTCCTTCTAGGGCTAGTGAGTCTTTTCTTTCCTAAAGTGTTCATTTCATTTACATTTTCTCTTTTATTAGATTAGATCACTTTTTGCACCCACATTGCACTTGTCATTTGATTTAGTATCCTTTGTAGAGTTGGTATTGTTGATTTGATCATTTCTTTCATTATTAGTATTTTAGAGATATCTTGTTGGATTAGTATCCTTATGGCATGCCATTATTTCTCCTCTGTTTTACTCTCATAGACTTTGAGGACGTCTTCCATTTATGATATTTATGGTTGAATCATCAATCCACCTCATCCTTCATACTCTCCCACTTCCCCTTTGGGATATTTGGATTCAGGCTCCTTATATCCAATATAACCATCCTCTTCTAACACCTCTATTTCAATTTTTATCCCAACATCCAATATGTTTGGTGTTATCCCTGCTATCCCTACCTATGTGGAGGTATTATTGGTGGGGGTAACCCCAAGAAATTCATTGGTGGGAACACCAACCAAAATGTTGGTGGAGTGATATCCTCTATCACTATACCTACTGCAAGCTTCCTGTTCATGGATAGTATCAACCTCTTTGGCTTATGGAGACTAAATAATGATACCATTCGGCATGAACCTGCTTGGCCTCAAATGTCAACCAAATTTCCTTCGAACATCCCAAAGTTTGAATGAAAGGAAGGAGACGATACACATAATGATACCATTTCTTTTCATCTATGGTGATCCTCTAATATCATCATCGATGATTCAATACAATTATGCTTGTTCTAGAGGAACCTTACTGAAGTGGATACTAAGTGGTATATCGAGGAGCCATATGAGAAACAACCCAATTTTTGGTCTCTAGATTCCACTTTCTCGACCTCCTTACATTTACTTATCCATTATGAAGAGGGAATAAAGATTATTTTTTCATATTATTATAAATCATCTTCCCATATCATGTACCACATCCATGAGTAGGGGCGATGAATGAGTCTTTGCAAGATCAAGCTCGGTGAATGGATATTCCTAGATTGGTTCTTGAAATCCATTCTCCTCATTAGAGATAAGGACACAAATTTGGAGTGTCTGCAAACCAAAGAGTAAGAAATTCTCAAATCTCAGCAGTATAATTTCATTTATGCAGAGTTTGGGGACCTTTACACGATCATCTTGAATAAACCCTATAGTGAACACACACTAAGACCATGCATGGGAATCCTATTTTGTGGATGGTGTGATTGGAACCATGGAGTTCCATCCAAATCCATACCCTTAATTTCCTCCCACTTCAAGAATTTATTCATATCGTAATCCCTTGAATGTTGAGCATGATGATCAAGGACCACCATTAACACCTTATTACCCCCTTGACCCTTCATGCTCATCCTCCCATGTAGGAATGAGTACCTTTTAATAATATCCTCCTTCATCAACACGGTTCATGGTCCCTTGAGTAGTGGCACTATGTGCGTTGGTGATTCTACCATATATATGACCCCTCCAACCATCAATCATTATTATCCATTCCTTGGCTCTCTGCTAGCACCTCCACTTCATCCACACCCTATGTCTCCTAGTTTTCCCCAAGAGAAAGTCTACACTTAGTAGCATATGATTTCTGTAATACCCCAATTTTGAATTGGAATGTATTTGATCAAATATTGTATAAATGATGTAAATATGCTAGTATGGATTCCTAGTGCAGAGCTCAAGGCCAAGGCTTGACTAGTGAATGGATAGGCATGCATGATTTATATATTTTTATTTGGATCCTATGGTTGGATTACATGTCAATTCGTTATGTATGTAAACATTATGTTGGAAATTAATAAAATGGTCCAAGATGGGTGTGTAAAGAGCACTGTAGGGGTTATGATTTTTCCAGAGGGGAAGAGGAAGAGGGGACTATGGGGAGACTAAATCCTATGTTTCCAAGTGTCAACCTTAGAAATCAGCCAAAATATTCCATGTGCTTTAAATGAGCTAATTAATTCTTTTTGACTAGTAAACCCAATCATTGAATGACTAGTTCAAGCAGTTATTGAAGCATGGGGGTTGTGACAGTTATGTCACCTGTTAGTTGTCCTTTTATTATATGGTTAGAGGCTATGCCAGTTTACTTTTCACCATCATGTCATGTACCTTGGAGTCAACACCCAGTATATCCATTCTCTCATGCATGTTACTACACTATGTAGAATTTCCCACTATTGTTCACGTCCATTAGCAGACGATGGATAACATATAAATTCGAATTTGGAAACATGTATGAATTTTTGGAAGGAAATTAGATGTCTATAGGTGAGAATAGAGGTTGGGAAATCTAGGAACCCTTACCCATTCAATTATGCTACTTTTAGGTTGCTTGAGAAACCATAATTTATGCTACAGGAGTTTCTCCAACATCATACAATAGAGTGGACTCTTATTGCACACATTAGTAAGAGCTATAAGGATTGGATTTCCTGAAGGAACCATGTATTAATAAAGGGGAATGAATTCTTTGTGTTGTGTGGGGAAGTTGGAAGGAGTTCCATGGCTGTGATGGAAAAGAGAGATATCTATAGACTCTGTATGAGTTGTTGGATAAGCATAGAGAGAAGAATGATTGTGGGTTGAATGAGAGAATACTGTAGGTGTTTCCTTCGCCTTGGTGGCCTCAGAGCTTAGCTTGGGCGTGGCCTCTAAGAGAAGAAAGAGTATATGGTAGACAGAGTGCCTACGGTTGGGTGGGAAATCACTCTTACACAATCTATTACTTGGATATTCTTTTTTAAACATACGTATTCTATTTTGTGCTTGAATATGCAAATGTTTTAATTAATTCCTGTAATGATTAAGCTTGCATATGCATGTTAGATGTGTGTAGATATTTATTTCCCATGTGTATTTTAATTTCCGCATCTTCACACACAATTTATACATTAATAATCCATAACTATGGTTATTGGGAGAAATTTGGAAGCTTGTATCAATGTAATGTCCCCTCCTGCTGGCTGAATTGAGTGATGGTGACGTTACAGAGTGGTATCAAAGCATCTGGTTACAACACTAGAGTTGTATGGACCGAAAATGTATAGTTACAAGAAAAATGAAATTTGCAAATGAAAGGATATTATGAGAAACACGTGTGTTAGTCATTGGATGGTGTTTTAGCCAAGCCACACGTTAGATTTGTGGTTTACCAATGGGGAGAGACAAACTGGCTAAGGAAATTTTTAGAGTTGCAGTGGAATGATTCTATGGAAGTCAGTTTCTGTCAAGTGATGGATAAGGGGCCAAAAGTAATTTCGAATTAAGTTTGAAATAATTCCCTTTCTACCAACTTAATATTTTATACATATTCAAAATTTTAATTTTTTTGGGGTAAATTATAGGTGGGACCCTCCCATTCTAGGTGGACGAGTGATGTAGAGGATCCACATGGGTAGGAAGCATGATGTTGACCTGTGTTTGCAAGCAGTTTGGGATAATTTAGTTGCGTAGCATCCGCGATGCTGCGCAAGCTCAAAGACACCATGCAAGTGGAAGATGGCGCATAAGGCGGAGGATAGAATATTTTATATATTTTGTGTCACCTTTTGTAGTTTTGTACCATATTTTGTGGATATTGGTCATTATTTTGTAGAATCGGTTAAGAATTACTTAGAAGTTGACTAAGTGGACCTTGAATGTAAAGGCACAAGCCTATAAGTAGATGAAGAATTGTAAGTGTGAGGAATCCAAGTTTAGTGAAGAATATTTTTGAGTTTCTGAATTGAGATTTGGTGATTTGTGAACTGTGATTTTGTGTAGAAGTAATATGACAAGACAAAAGTTGATCTGAATTACTGTGTTCTTTTCTGTTTTATTGTTTTACTATTTTCTGCGACTCAATGATGAATGTGATGTGAATTTGTGACATGGATATATGATGCGATGTTTCCCTGTTTTAAATGATGTTATATTGTTGGATATGTTTACGCATCAATATGTTTACTACAATTATGATTGAATGATGCGATCTGTTATGCATAAGACAAACGATTTGTTAATGTTGCACTAATATGCTAAGTTGATGTCACATTGTCCTCTCCCCTATTCTATGGAAACTTGGTTCTGTCAGCTCTCCCTCAAACATCTCGGGTGAGGCTTTATTCGCTCTGCGGGTGTTGTCAGGAGGGGTAAAACTTGTCTGGGCCAGAGCTCAAGGAGATCACGGTGGGTTTCCTATTGACAAAGTGGGAATCCTTGTCAATTGGTTTTGTTGGTTGGGTTTCTGTCAACAAATGGTTCCATTGTCGAGACCTTGTTGCAACTGAGGGTAGGATATGTGGCATCCGACTAGACCAAAAATTCAAGATTGGTTTGATCAAAAGCTACGAGAATTTGCTGAGGAAGAAAATCAGAACTCTGGACTGTCGATAGATAAGTGGATGGCATGGTACATACACGACGTTCCACATGAGTACTTTTTCTTTGAATTTCCCATAATCTTGTATGAGTGGTTGGAACGATTCACCTATCACAAGACGAATTTCCAAGGAGGAGAGTCAACTTCCTAGACCCCTGAGTTGATCCAGGAGTTGCAGGAAATCAACAACAAGGCATCACGGGCTGTTGAAGTCTGGTTGGATAGTATCTTGGAAGGTTATATCACTGAGTTCACGGTTGATACTACTAAATCCTACATCCAAGTAGAAATAGTTTTTTTCAACGGACCAAGAGGTAGGTTCTTATTTTCTTTGCAATTGTCAATTAATATGCTTGTTTGTGAAAAGGTATAGTGAATATGCACCTCGAGTAGTAGAAATCTAGTGTGCGGGGGCTGTGGATACAATGATGAAAGGGGGGAGATGAATGGAATGATACGGGGTATATGGGTGCAAGTTTCGATGAGACTGTGAATAAAGCGAAGGAAGAAAGTGGTTTTATGAGAGGAGGAGCAAGGTTTCGACAGGAAAAGAGGAAATGAATAGGGGAACGTCCTGCTATGATCAAAATGTAAGACCATGAAGGAAGACCACACAGGATGAAGTGAACCTACAGTGACAAAGAGGATGACTAGGTTACACCCGAGGTAGAGGTAATATCAAACCCCAACAACAATGTACCCACACCTCCGCAAACTACATCGCAATCAGGGGAAACAAAAATTCAACATCGACTTGTCCAATGTGCCAACATCACTCTAATAGTAGTAGTAGATAAACATATATAGGATGAAGGCCCAGGATGGTGAGCGACAAGGAAAATTTACCTTTGTTCCAAGGAAACGAGACTGAGGATCTAGAACAGTACTGTTTCCTGTGTGATGCAGTATGGATTGTCAGACAAAATATAGATGATGAAGTCAAGAAGGGTCAGTTGGTGACAACCCTTCGGATTCGCGCATTGGATTGGTTCAGGAAAATTTGTACAAGTTCCTATGGGGAATCCAGTAAAGACATTGACAAAAGTCAGGAAAGGAATTATTGAGGAGTTCAGAAAACTAAATTCTGAAGCACAGTACATTACATAATTGAAGGAAATAAAGTAGTATCCCAATGAGATTGTTTGGGATTTTGATCAAAGATTCAATACAATAATGGAAAGAGTCAGTTTTGAGATGAGCAACATTTAGCATAAGGAATGGTTTATTGCAGCGTTGCTAACTCACATTAGACTACTACTGATGCAACAAAATATTGTGACATAGAGCGAGGCTCTGGAGATTGCCATGAAGTTGGAAGCTTCACCCGTTGGAGAAAATGCAGTTGGAAAACTTAACACCGTTAGTTGCAAGATATTAAGAAGGGAAAAGAACAATGTGAGGATCTTTGGTGTACTCGATGTTGTGCAGATGGGAATACTAAGGATACTTTCCTAGATTTCTGAAACTACCTATTGTCAGAAGCGACGAACCCATTCTATTGTGGCAGGGCACCATGGTGTCGAATTTGTCAAGTATATGGGAATCGAAATGAAGAGTGTAGATACATGAAGAATATGGTGACGAAGCCGATGACCTTATATTGCACATTTTGTCAATCTGTTGGGCATGAAGATAAATACTGTCATGCATATGATCTACTCCAGGAGAGAACATATGACTCGTACTATGTGAAGGGAGAAGTACAACAACCAAAACCGTAGCCACAAGTGGTACAACCATAACCTCAACTGCAGTATGTACCACCACCACAGATGCGGTTTATACAGCAAAAGCCACAACAACAGTTTGTGCCAAAACCACAATATAACCAAATGTAGATGGCTCCGCAGAAGCCACAATATGTTTATTCAGCACATTATGTTCAACAACAACTGAATCCCCTGCATTAGGAAGTAAATGAGCCGCAGTATCAGCAGCAAGGAGGATTCCACGAAGGATTTAGAGGAGGGTGTAGAGGTTTTGGTCAAGGAGGAGGACGAGGTCGTGGACCTATCCAATGTTATAATTGCGGTGTATTGGGTCATTACCAGAGAGATTTCCTGCAGTTGTAGTGTTTGTGTATGTATTGTACCATGATTGATCACACATTTGAGAACTATCCACAGTTGATCGCAAGGTGGCAGGCTAGAAATGTTCCATAATTGCAGAATCAGAATTAGTTGCAGAATCATAATCACTTGCAGAACTAGAATCAAGTGCATAACCAGAACCATCTGCAGAATCAGAACTAGAACCAAATTCCCATTCAGAACCAAGTTCTAATTCAAAAACATAATACAAATCGGAATGTGAATCAACCTATGAATCCACCATTGAACCAGAGTCAGGGACCAACTGTCGCAATGATCTCAGCGGAGCCCAGGATGCAGGATGCTGATGTCGCAGTCATCACTCGCGGAAGTGTGACATTGGGAGAATATAGCCCACATCCACAAATTTGATTGAGTAGGAAAAAGAAGGTGCAGTTGGACATCAACACAGAGAAAGACACATTTTTTGAAGCACGTGATGTGATTAGAAGGAATCCTGGTAAGTCACCTATCTATGAAATGCCCACTGCTTTTGATTAAACATTGGAGGTAGGACCATTGTGACAACATGGTACCTTGCAGAACTTCTTTGAAATTTTCTTCTCATTGGGAAGAGATCCCGATGCTCTTGCCGAGATTGAGAATCTATTGCATTGAATGGCTAAGGGGTGAAAGGATTCCATGATGAATTATTTGCATAAGAAAAAGATGAGGAAAGAGATGCACATGAACATTCAAATTGGGGACTATGAGGTTGATTCAGTCATCTTGGATCTAGGCTTAGATGTTAATATTTTGACAAGACAAACATGGAAAAATATGGGGAGCCCAACACTGAGCTGGTCTCTTGTGTAGCTGCGACTGGCCAACCAGGCTAGAGTAACACCGATTGGGAGGGTTCTGCACCTTGCTGTGGAAGTGGAAGACATGAATATCTATGCTAATTTCGATGTGATTGAAGTTGTTGATGGTGGAGGATCCTATCTTGCATTGCTGGGGATCAGATGGGACAACGATAGTATGGCAGTGATCAATTTTAAGAAGCACGTAATGACATTTGAGAATCAAGACATAAGAGTCATTACTTCGATGGATCCAAACGAAGGACAAGTGTATATTGAGCTAGTGAAGTATGAAGTTGTCAGAGGATGGATTCATGCATATAATATTTCACAAGATTATGTACATCTGACTGATGATGGGGAACTCAATTGGTGCTGCACTAGCTCTGCATGTTTTGATTCTGATGATGCCTTAGAGAACTGGCAGAACCGTTTGCATGAAGTATCGCTACAAAAGCATGGGTTGATCACATAGTTGCTGTGTCGTATTACGACTGAGACTATTGAGTTGCCAAATTATGAAGGACTACTTGAGTTATCTGCGTTTCTTTATGAATTTGAAGATAAGGTGTCAGAACCACAATGATTGCTAGCATTGGAGGAGGCACTAAAAGCTACTCTAGCATGCTGGTGGGAGACCCATAAGAATTTGATCACTGGATGGTCGACGTGTCAAAGACTGATGACAGTTCGGTTTGGATATGCAGAAGTGTACCATGATAGATGGTACGTTGAGCAAAATAGTCATGGTGATCATCTGATTGAGTGTCAGACCCTCTGGGAATCACGACCAAAGGATGAGTGGGTCCATGCCTTTTTCCACACATTGGATGAAATTCCATGATCTTGGTATGTGTCAGCTGAGTTGCGCATAGAAATCACTACCTAGAGGAGTTGACAATTTTCCTTACTCACACCTTCAGTTTCATGGATGCCAATTAGGATGTTCATAATGCATTGCAGCTCATCCATGATGTTGTTTTGAAGGTAGTGCCGGTTGTATATCCAATGGATATGCATGCGCATTGTCACATGCCGTCAATGATGGAGTGTTATAATGTGACTGAAGGAACAGATGATGATGATGATCTATAGAATATCAATATTCCAGAAATAGAAGGGAGTCGAGATGTCGCAGCACTAGATGTATCGATGGATTCAATGAATCAACCATTGAATATTAGGAAATTCAACATTGGGATTGAGGAGAACCCAAAGTTTGCAAGTGTTAGGGACTACTGGGATGAAGAAACAATGGCAAAGATTACAGAATTTTTGCATGAATTCCAAGATTTGTTCCCTATGAAGTTTCCTAAGGTGAAGGGGATACTGGGTGATTTAGGCAAAATGAAGATCCCATTGAAGCCAGATGCAAAACTTGTAAGGCAACAAACATATTGCCTGAATCTGTGATATAAGGAGAGAGTAAAAACTGAGCTTGATAGGATGCTGGATGTTGGAATAATTGAGCTGGTTGAAGAATTAGAATGGATCAGTCCCATGGTGGTCCAAGATAAGAAAACATGCGAGGTTCATATTTGTGTCGACCTGAGAAAATTGAATGATATGTGTATGCATGATCCATTTCTGACACCATTCACTGATGAAGTCCTAGAAGGAGTAGGCGATCAAGAGATGTATTCATTCACAGATGGGTTTTTGGCTATCACCATATCAATATCACGAAAGAAGATCGACATAAGACCACATTTGTTACTAAATGGGTTTGTTTTTAGTACACTGTGATGCCTTTATGGTTGAAGAACGCACCTACAATATTTTCCCAAGTAATTATCGCTGCATTCAAAAATTTTATTCAAAATTTCTTGCAAGTTTATATGGAGGACTGAAAAGTCTACGGATTGATTAGAGACCATCTGGAAAACCTGTGACTAATGTTGGAAAGATGTCGATAGCATCAGATTTCACTGAACTCAAAGAAGTGTATTCTCTATGCACCTTTTGGGATGTTGTTGGGTCACATCATTTGCAAGAAAGGACTATTGATTGACCCTACGAAAATTGATCTCATTTTGAGCCTACTGCCACCTACAAATGTGAATATGCTTAGAGCAATGTTGGGGCACACGGGTATTATCGCAAGTTCATACGAGGGTATGTTCCAATCACGACACTGATGGAAAAGTTGCTGAAGAAGGATGCTGCATTTGTATGGAGTCAAGAGTGTTAAGGAAGTTTTGACACACTAAAAGCTAAGATGGATTCTGCACCGATATTGGTTTTCCTTGATTGGAACAAGGAGTTACATGTTCACGTGGATGCATCATCTGTTGCACTGGGATTGGTGCTCGTGAAACTAGGAGAGGGAGATCTAGATCACCCGATTGCTTTCACTAGTCGAAAGCTATCATTTATAGAGAAAATCTATACGACTACAAAGAGGGAAGGCTTGGCGGTGGTATATGCGCTACAAAAATTTTGACATTACCTATTGGGTGATCATTTCAAGATGTTTATAGACCATTCCTCTTTGAAGTACCTAGTCAATAAGCCTGTGTTGGGGGGAAAGATATGCCGCTAGCTACTTATTTTTCAAGAGTTTGACATTGAGATAATTGTGAAGCCAGATCGCTTGAATTGTGGACCTGATCATTTATCTCGATTTGAGACAGGAGAAGAGCCAACAAACATTGAAGATAGACTGCCGAATGCACAGTTGTTCAGAGTTGACATGGCTGATGATTATTATGATCAAATTATTTAGTTTTTGGCAATGAGAACCGCACCGAAGGACCTTACGACACGTTAGAAGAAGCAATTGGTTGTTAAGGCCTCAGAATTCTAGTTGGTTGTTGGACAACTATATAAACTGGGACCATATGAGATTTTGTGGCGATGTGTCCTATCGCATGAACAAGGGAAGATCTTAGCAGAGGCACATGCGGGAGTTGCTGGTGGACACTATGGAGGTTGAGATACTATGAGGAAGGTGATTCGCACAGGGATTTGGTGGCCCACTCTTCATAATGATGCAATAGATTATACGCGGAGTTGCAATGTTTGCCAAAAACTAGAAAACCATCAAGGAGGGATGAGACATTGGTGGTACCTCAGGTGACATTACAACCATTTGAAAAATGGGCCATCGAATTTGTGGGACCAATCAACCCACTTGGGAAGAGAATTGGTGCGCGGTATATTATTACAATGATAAAATATCTGACAATATGGGAGGAGGATTCACCGGTCGTGGATTGCAACGCTGCAACAATAGCGAGGTTCCTATTTGAAAATATTGTTACTCGGTGTGGATGTCCAAGGATATTGATCAGTGACTAGGGGATTCACTTCATCAATCGCACAATCAGCGCGCTGATGGAGGAGATGCAGATACAACATAAGAAGAGTACCCCGTATCATCCTTAGGCGAATGAGACAATGGAAGCATTCACCAAAATATTGGAGCATTGGCTTACACAGGTATGTAATGCAAATCGTAGTGACTGGGACTTGAAGATTCCAGCAGTCTCGTGGGCATATCACACCACTTGTAAGAGATTAATGGGACAGACACCATTCAAGTTGGTGTATGGGCAAGAAGCAGTAATGCCTATGGAGTACATTATTTCGAGTCTGTGCATTGTTGCAACGACGGGCATGGATGATGAAGCAGCCCTGGAAGAATGATTAGACTAGTTAGTTTAGCTCTAGGAATACCACTTTGTTGCGGGTTTTCATCAGCGTGTCGAAAAGGATAGACAAAAGGCTTGGCATGATTTCCATATAAAGAATAAATAGTTTCAGTAATGAGATTTGGTGCTGTTATACGATAGCAAGCTCATGAAGCATCTAGGTAAGTTACAGATGCATTGGTTAGGTCCATATCGTGCTAATTCCATTACTTCAGGAGGTGCGGTTCAACTGCAGCAGTTAGATGGAATGATACTACCAAAGCTAGTGAATGGTAGCAAGATGAGGCCCTATAGGATGGTACTAGAACTGCGCGATGCTCAAGGCACTGCGTAATAAAAGAAAAGTAGGTAGGATGATGGATGAAAAGAGGGCGCACCAAGGGTAAGTGGATGTGCAAGAGTAGGAGTCAATAGCGCAGTTAGGAGGTCACACTGTGCCAACTGTAGGGCTGCACATGGAGTCAAATCAACAATAAATGAAGATAGTTAAAAGCAATTAACCGACGTCGCCTATTGACGCGACGTGCATTTATGGCCGATCCGACCGTTGGATTGACATGATCGCCAACGGATTTAGGTTGTTAATGACATATTTGGTCATGATGATCGTGTTGATTTGGTAATGATGAGTATGGATCAACTTGATGTTATAAGAAGGAACTCGACACAGTTGGAAGACACCATTGAGCAGAGTTTGAGTTGAGCTGCATAGTTTTAGAGTTTGAGTTGACTTGTAGAGTTGTAGAGTGAGTTTCTAAGTGAATCTGAGCGAAGTGAGTGAATTTCTAAGTACAGAGAGGGTGCACGACTGATAACTCTTGCGGAGCATTGGTGCGGCATGTAGAGTGACCTAGTCACAATAGAGATTTCGAGTGAACGATATTCACCAATCAGAACAGTAACCATCATGGAAGAGATCGCCAGTATGCAGATAGGCTCATCGTCAGTTCCAAAGAAGAAGTGGAAGGGTTAGAAGCCTACCTCTTTGGCACCGCAGAAGAGGAAGACAAGAACATCTACAAGGGTGCAAGAAGAAGGAAATGCACAAAAGGGGCCATCGAGCTCAGGAGTTGTTGAGTCAGCGGATTGCACAGGGGTGTCTGTTAAGGACATCCCTAGGTATATAGCTCCCAATCGACCTGGTGCGAAGCCACGGAAGCCCACAAAAAAATAGAAGTATCAAATAAGGATGCCGATGATAACACAAGGGATGGTATGCACTATAGATATCATACCTGCACTGATGGATATGAAGTACGAGGACCATGACTTGCTCATGCTGGAGGATGTTAAGAAATAACTTTACGTGCAAAAGGTATCAGTTAGAGGAGGACCAATAGAGTGTATTTTGCATGACTGGGCACGCAGGCTGGACAGAGCCGGATTGTTAAGTTTGATCAACATGCCGCACTTTGGGAATCTGACCGAAGTAAATGCATGCGTGAAGTAGCTCTTGGAAATATTCCATGGAGGATTCTTGTGGCTGGATAAGCCGGTCAAATTCACAATGGGGATGATTTTAGAAATAATGGGACTGCCGAAGGATGGGACAGACCCTTCGCAGTATTTTCAAGGAAAGGACAATGACAAGAAGCTTATGATGATATTGAAAAAGCACTATGCTTTAGAAAGCGACAGAAGGGATTACTGCATCGCCAATATCAATGATCAAGCGGTGCTCATTGGAACATGGATTTTGGATAGAAAAGTGGTCAGGAAGAACTACCCCGTACAATGTAACTCGAGGGTGGTTGCATGTGTTGAGCATTGTGTACAAGGCATGAAAATGAACTGGTCACTCTTTCTCATAAACCAATTTGTGGAGGACGCAGTGGTCATGCAGGCTAGTGAAAGAACATTTACATATAGTTGGTTACTCATATTGATCGTGTTAGTGGCTTGGATGGAGCCTGATGACTATCAAGGCATGGATGTAGAAGTGGTAAAGGTATGTAAGGGTGCAAGATATCAGAATCTATGGTGGGTAAAAGAACTTGAAATATTGATGGATTGCGCGATACGATTTTGGATCTATTGGGAAGTGTTGTAGGCGACAACAGTGAAAGTTCCAAGGTTATCTGACGAAGCCGCACTAAAGTATCAAAGGATTTCATGGTTCTCCATCGGACCACACGCCATTCACATATAAGTGTGGTGTGACTCAGACAAGCAATGGTTTCTGATGCCTTACAAATTGTTCGATGCAGAGTTGGAAGTGATGATTAATGATTGGCCCACAGAATGATGAGAACCAGTCAGTTTGGAAGACGTCTCGATGAGACCCTATGAGGATGCACTTGTTCATCCAATGCACAAGGAGGACTAGCAGAGTGATCAGGATTTAGACCAAGAATCACTGACGAAACCTACAGACCCAAAAGAATAATGCATGTTCAATGAAATAAGAACAAAGAGGTGCATGGAGCAGGGTGCGAGTAGTAACACCACATCAACAATGGAGGTGCAGTTGAATCGGATTGTCAAGGACCTTACAGATGCAATTGATGTAGCAGCAAAGGAAGTGATGAAATGTGAGCAGGTGAGATTCACAGAGGTAAGAACAAAAATTGATTCAATATATGATGTTGTCTAGAAGAGGGCGCTAGAAAGTGAGACTGTAGAGGAGTTTGTGTCAATCAGCACTAAGCCGTGGGTTAGGAATGTTCAAACTCCCTCGACTATGATTGACACTAGAAGAGAGGTCTTGAATACCTCCCTGCAGTAGTTGCAAGAAATATCACTGGATATTAATGCGCTGACAACATAGATGTTGGTGCACATGTAATGAGTCACCAACTAGGAGTTGGCAAATAGATAGAAAGAAATCAATGATCGGTACTTATGGTCGCAGGAAAAGGAGGAGAAAGCACAGAAAGAGGTTGAGGAATTGCAGGAAGCAAAGGAGAAGTTGTTGGAAGAGAAAGCGCAGGAAATTGAAACACTGAAGAAAATGCAAGACGTGTTGAAGGTGAAGAGCGTGAAGAGATTACAGATCTAAAGAAGGAACAAGATCACCTTGTCATTTTGAAGGGACATCTTTGGGACAGTTGGGTAAAGTTGGAAGAGGCAGTTGTGGATTTCTGTCAGTATGTATTGGAGAACACCACAGAGTTGGATGCGGTGGAAAGAGAACAACAACTCAGGGATGTTATTTGAAAATTGCAAAGTGAGAATAGCATTTTGGAGGATTTGGTGCACCTGGTCACACCACTAGAGAAAATAGAAGTGTGAAAGAGTGCTATAGAATATTTGGCAACATAGCTCGACAAGATGGACCAAGATGCCAAGAAAGTGATGGATGCGACCACGCAGTTCTGGGGAATCATAGTGTTGGATGAACAACTAGCTCAATTGACCACATAGTTGTAGGAAGCAGAAGGGAAGCTAGCAACATTGAAGACATCACTAAGAGTGATGCCACTGATGATTTAGGTCACGCGATCTGCAGAATTTAAGGATTTGCAGCAGTGCGTTAGGAAGGCCCAAGAGTGTCAGCAAAAGTGCACTAAAAAATTAGATGAATTTCAGGATATCGGCATGCAGCTTTCTGGTAAGGCACTTGTTGCGTTGCAGGCCACACATGAAGGTAAAAAGGAGATCGCTAAGAAGATGGTTGAGTATCGAGTCACACATGATCTGATGGCGAGCCAGGAGATAGCGGACATAATTAAAGAATAGGTCAAGGATATTATGAATATTTCAAGATCAATATTACTGAGTATACCATGTCCAGCTAGCGTGGCTCGAGGAGAGCCACAAGATTGTGTTGGGGGCCTATTGGAAAGGGGTTTGGGATAAGTTAGTTGCACAACATCGCAGATGCTGCACAAGCTCAAAGATAGTGCACAAGTGCAAGATGGAACACAAGGCGGAGGATATAATATTTTATATATTTTGTGTCACCTTTTGTAGTTTTGGACCATATTTTGTGGATATTGGTCATTATTTGTAGAATCAGTGAAGAATTAGTTAGAAGTTTCCTAAGTGGAACTTAAATGTAAAGGCACAATCCTATAAGTAGATGAAGAATTGTCAGTGTGAGGAATCCAAGTTTGGTGAAGAATATCTTTGAGTTTCTGAACTGATATCTGTTGATCTATGAACTGGAATTTTGTGCAGAAGTAATATGACAAGATGAAAGTTGATCTGAATTACTGTGTTGTTTTCTGTTTTACTATTTTACTATTTTCTGTGACTCAATGATGAATGTGATGTGAATCTGTGACATGGATCTATGATGTGATGTTTCCCTATTTTAAATGATGTTATCTTGTTGGATCTGTTTATGCATCAATATGTTTACTACAGTTATGATTGAATGATGCAATCTATTATGCATAAGACAAACGATCTGTTAATGTTGCGCTAAGCTGCTAAGTTGATGTCACATTGTCCTCTCCCCTATTCTACGAAAACTTGGTTCCGTCAGCTCTCCCTCGAACATATTGGGTGAGACTTCATCCACTCTGTGGGTGTTGTCGGGCATGATAAAACTTGTATGGGTCGGTGCTTAGGGAGATCACGGTGGGTTGGCTGTTGACAGAGTGGGAATCCCTGTCGACTGGTTTTGTTGGATAGGTTTGTGTTAACAACCTGCCACATCGATCTTGCACACAAGTGGATTCATATGGTGGAGTGTGGAGGCGGGCATATATCTGACCATAATATCTTATGGAATATCAAGGGTTAAAGTCAATAACACACTAGCAATGTGCATGGAGATGGATCTTTTGGGAGACCAATGATCACACCTCAAAACATGTAGGTGAAGTGGACCTTGAATAATATGGGGTGAGCGCGTGTTGGGATGAAAAATGACTAGGACGTGTGTCAATTTTTAATTGAAACACATCCTTGAGTAACTATTTAAAACCACTTTTAGGAGGGTGCATCACCACTGGTTGTAGAGGAGAAAACACCAACATGTTCATACTTGAGGTCAAGTGGTATTGTGAATTGGTAGATGAAGGAGGGTGACATGGATGCCACAGGGTGACACTTAGATCTATCTGACACCTTAGCATGCATGTTTTAGGCCACATTAGTATCCATGCCACATCAACAGAAAACGACAGTGACCTTATGCACTAGATTGCGTGAAATGGAATAATTTACAAAAAATCGACAAAGTTGGATTTAGGGTTCAACAACGACCATTAAAGTAGCGAAAAAGTGGGAATATTTTGGAATGATGGTGGATGTTATAGAAATACAAAAATTTTCAAGTCTAGAGAAGCAAATAAAGAGAAAATTCTAAAAAATTCTAAAATATGAATGGAGCATGGGATTAGAGAATTGAAAATTGCTTAGTAATCCTGGTCATAGGTATTATCATAACTAATATATAAGTACTTATGGTTATCCATATATTATATTCTATAGGTTCCTAAAGTTGGACTCTGGGATTAAATGCACTAATAGGAGTGTTGAAAGCCATAGTTTGACAAAAATGGTCAAGATGGATATTTTCTAGAATATATAAAATTCTATTTTTATTTTATGAGGATGTAATAAATATAACAATTTTGTTTATATGAACACTTTGTAGATTAAAAATTATATTAGAGACAATTAAAATCTCATCATTGAGTATCGTTAAGTTTGGAAACCTTAGGTCTTGGTTGGGCCAAGAAGGTCATAATCATGGATGATGCACATGATCCTTGTGAATTTGAGGCAGATACAATAGGGGTGAACATATAGATTGAGAATGTAGAGATACAATCCAATGGTAGGATGAACAAAGTGACTCCCCCAAACATTGTAGAGACCATAAGGATCCTAAGGGTGGAACTATAGAGTTGTAGAGTAGGAAACAAGAGACTGAATAGATCTCAAGAAGAACAAAATCAACAAAAAGCAACAATGCTTCAAAGTTTGATAGTTATTTAAATGAATATTA
Organism: Pseudotsuga menziesii; assembly: GCA_001517045.1. Taxonomy (NCBI): domain Eukaryota; kingdom Viridiplantae; phylum Streptophyta; class Pinopsida; order Pinales; family Pinaceae; genus Pseudotsuga; species Pseudotsuga menziesii. Next base: position 123,813 of record LPNX010330678.1, read on the forward strand.
AATATGGGAATCACTCAAAAAATTAAGAAAAGAGTGGGAGTATCTCAAGGATGTACTCTCACAAGAGCTCCCATAGTTCAAGAAGAGTTTCTAGAGGCAGGTCATACACTCCAAAGTTCTCTTGTAGTGAGTAATCTAACTCTAATGATTCCATTGATGGAGAAAGATCTTCATCTCATAGGAATAAGAGGAAGAGATCTTCAAAGAAAAATTTACATGGAGAGTTTAGGAAGGCCAAACCTCCTATATTTCATGGTGAGGAAAAATATGGTTAAGACGTTGAGGCTTAGATTCTTGGGACGATGAAGTATTTCCAAGTCCAAGACTACTCTGGGAATATGAAAGCAAGGGTGGCTATATTCAATCTGAATGGAAGTGCATCTATATGGTGGGATCACCTTATGAAAGCGAAGAAGATCAATGAAAGGAAGATTATGTGGAATCAATTCAAGAAGTACTTATCAAAAGTACCTTTCTGATAGGTACTATGATGAAAAAATCAAAGTATTCCATGAGCTGAAATTGGGCCAAATGGCTATGGAGGAATTTGCAAACAAATTCTTGGAGCTACTGAGATATGCCAAGTAAATTAGAGATTATAAAGTGAAAATTCAGTGTTTTCTAAGTGGTCTTCCTCAATACTATAAATATATAATTGAGTTTGATGAGCCTCAAACTCTAGATGAGACTATAAGAAATGCCAAGTATTATTATGATCAATTCAAAAGCAAGCCAATTTTCCATAAGGCATGGAAGGACAAGAAAAATGAGAAGTTTGAACCAAGGAAGAAGGGGATTAAGCCTCCTCATTTCATAAACTAACTAGGGAATCCACCACATGTTGTGAACAAATCCAACTAGGATGATAGGAGCCAAGTTAAGAGATCCAAGAGAGCTGCATCAATGTTGGGGATGTGGAGAGCACCATTAGCTTAGAAATTGTTCACATTGGAATGGGAGTGCAAAGCAAGTTCACAACATTCAAGAGACATAAACTATGGGTCATGTTGTAAGTACAATCCCTAGAATTTATGATGCACTAGAGGACCTCCAAGCATATCATCAATCAACTATGGTTGAGGTTGAAGGTAAGATTGCCAAGCAATCTATTAATATTTTAATTGACCTTGGATCTACTCACACTTATATTAGTCCTAAATTCATGGAGCTTTTTGATTTTAAGAAAACCAAGCAGAGTAAATGATGGTTGGCCCAATTATCCATAGGAACCAAGAGAAAAGTTAGTGATTTGGTGGGGAAATTTCCATTAGAATGGGTGGACTATTCACTTGTGCAAATTTGAATGTTTTACCACTCGGTTCATATGACATTCTCATTGGAATGGGCTAGTTGGAAGCACATAGAGTTAAACTTGGATGTTGCAAAAAGAGTTTTGAATGCATTGATGAGGAAGGAAACCCTTAGGAAAATTTCAGCAATGTAGTTGAATAAATTTTGTAGAAAAAGTTTCCAACTATATGTAGCTCATGTTTTGGATAAAAGATAAAATGAAATTACAAAATTAGAGGACCATCATGCGCTACAAGAATTGAAGGATGTGTTCCCTAAAGAAATTTTAGGACTTCCTCCAAAGAGGGACATTTATTTCACAATTGATATTGTGCCGGGAGCAACACCAGTGTCTATGATAACTTATAGGATGAGTACACCAGAATTATTACAGCTGAAAATGAAATTGCAAGAATTATTTGAAAATAAGTACATAATTCCTAGTGTGTCTCCATGGGGATCACCAGTACTATTTGTGAAAAATAAATATGGAAAACTCGGGTTATGTATTGACTACATGTAGCTGAATAAAGTGTCAGTAAAAAACAAGTACCCATTACCTCGAATTGATGATCGTTTTGATCAAACAAGAGAGGAAAAAGTATTTTCAAAGATAGACTTGAGGTATGGTTACCATTAGGTAAGTATAAGGGAAGAAGACACTCACAAGACAAACTTTAGAACAAGGTATAGAGTCTATGAATTTGTAGTGGTTCTATTTGGTGTCACTAATGCATCATCTACTTTTATGTGCCTCATGAATACTATTTTCAGCAGGTATTTGAAAAAAATGTTCTTGTTTTTCTAGATGACATTATTATTTACTCTAAGATTGAAGAAGAGCACTAAGAACATTTGAGAATGGATTTGAAATTTCTAAGAGAGCATAAGTTGTATGAAAAGCTAAGAAAATGTGACTTTTACAAAAATAAGATTCATTATTTAGGTCACATCATTTCAGATGAAGGAAGTATCAATTGATCCAGAAAATATTGAATCCATTATGAATTGGCCAACTCCAATGAATGTAATAGATGTGAGATATTTTATGGGTCATTCTAGTTAATATAGGGTATTAATAGAAGGATTACCCAAGGTTTCTCACCCAATCACTTCCTTGCAAAGGAAGGGAATAAAATTTGGATGGAAAGATAAATGTGAGGTAAGCTTCCAGTTGTTGAAAAAGCTTCTCATAAGTGATCCAATTCTGAAAATTTTAGACCCAGGAAACGACTTCATGGTGTGTACAGATGCATGTAAACAAGGTCTTGGATGAGTTCTTATGCAATACAATTATGTGGTGTGTTATGAATCTAGGAAATTAAAGGAGTATGAAAATAATTATGCTACCCATGACTTGGAACTTGTAGGCATAGTGCATGTATTGAAGATGCAGATACACTACTTAATGGGTAGAACATTTGAGTTAAGAACATACCATTGCGGTTCGGAATATTTACATGAGCAACCAACATTAAATTCCTTGGAATCTATATGGTTGGAATCTTTATATGAATTTGATTTTGAAATTAAACACATAATAGAAAAAGAGAATAAAGTGGATGATACACTAGGGAGGAAGGTGTAAAAAATGCATGTGACATCCATTAGTACTTGTCAACCATATTTGAGACAAAATATTGTTTGTTATCTTGCCAAAGATGAACTGTATGTGCAAACAAAAGGTAAATTACAACAACATAATTTAGAAAATAGGTATGATGGTTATCATTTGGAAGAGGATGGAATTCTTATTTATAAAAATAGAATTTATATTCCTAACGTGGAATATTTTTATGGATGAAATCCATAAAATTCCAAATTCTACTCACTCAAGATATCAAAAATGATTTCTATAGCTAGGAAGCGATATTTTTGGCCAGGGATGAAAAGAGACATGTTTGAGTATATTTCTAAGTGCATGAAATGTCAACAAGTAAAAGTTGAGCATCAACACCAACATGTTTGTTGCATCATTTTCTAATTCCGGGATGGAAATGGAAAGTAATTTCCATGGATTTTATTATAGGTTTTCCAATGACTGTAAAACAACATGATTCCATCATGGTTGTGGTGGATAAATTTCCAAAATCAACACACTTTATACCAGTCAAATCTACATATAAAACAAATGCCACGGAAATTTTTTTTTATGAAGGAAATTTTTAGATTGCATGGATTTCCAAAGGCAATTGTTTTAGACAGGGATACAAAATTTACTTCAATGTTTTGGAAAATTATTTTTGTATAATTAGGTACATAGTTTAATTTTAGCACTTGCTGCCATCCACAAACTGATGGAAAAACAATGCTATGCAACCAAGTCCAAGAAATAACATAAAAAAAAGAAATAGATTAGAAGAAAGTAATCTAATCCTTGATAATGAAGAATATAAAGGAATAGAAATCCTCTTTGAGGGAGGAACCTCCTTACACAATTTTATAATTACACCAGACAAGACAAGATACATTGACGACTAAAATAAAAATATCTCGTTCCTATATAAAGGGGACAAAGGTGTATAATAAGAACTAATAGACCCACTAATAGACCCAAAATAATATAAATAATATGTAATACACCAACATATAGGGGGTAATGTGCCATGCTATATGGGGAAATTTTCCCAACATTTAGGGATTAACATGCCCCTCCCCTTCAAACAAGCGTGTTCCTCAACACTTGGGTAGTTGTGGATGCATTTGTATGAAGGAAACATCTTCCCATGTCGAATCTACAACTGGTAAGTTCTTCCACCTGATGACGTACTTAGTAATATCCTAGTGTCGTAATTGTTTGGTCCTTGTGTCGATTATTTGTTCAGGTTTCGATATGATTTTTCCTTCTTCAGAACTCCTTTGATGACGATGTTGATATGCCTGTTGTTTCATCATGTTTTTTGAGATTTTCTGAATCTGGAGAACTACTTACTAGTTCTCTATGGAATCTACTATTGCTTGAGCTGTATATTTTCGTACCATTGATTCAACCATGTGCTCCCTTTCATTCTTTTGTCCGTAAGGGTATCTATAAGGTCTCGTGCTAAAAGGAACGCTTCTTGGAATTAAGTGAATAACATGGTCTACATCTCAAATAGGTGGAATACTTATTGGAATATATTCAAATACCTTAGAAGGCTTAGTAAGGACCCTTTGTAAGTCTAGGTAAATAAGAGCCTTAGATATTTGAACTTATAGTAAGTATAATTGTGCAATTACACCGTGTTGTTATTTCTTTAATTTTTTTTTCATACCATTAGAGTTGATGACCTTGCTTGGTTTCCCTGTGATACCATTTAACACAAATGTTTCCTTCCTAGGAAAATTTCATGAAAAGCTTTTGAAAATTAAAATCCATTGTTCCCAATGATTGTAACCATTGAATCCCTAATACAAATTCAACACCGCCCATTGGGTAACAATCATGGGACTATCCAATACATATTCCCCCATTGTAATATTGATATTATGGCATTTATCTGAACAATTGATAGTTCCTCCACCTGCAATCATTACTTGAAATTCTGGTGTTGGATAAACAAAGCAATTGAGATATTTGGCTAGTTGACAGTGAATGAAATTATAAATACTACTAGAACAAATCAACACGATTACTTTTTATTTTTATTTTGATATGTCATTCGACCTTGAGAGTTTGAGGAGTGCTAATTCTAGCTAAATCATGACAATATATGGTGGGAGTGATCACTTCTAGTTCATCCCCATGCAATGGTTCTTATTTTGTTTGTTATTCCTCTTCATATTCTATGTATAATAATTTATTTTCTCCAAAATTATGTCCCTTACTATACTTGGGATAAAACCAGAAAATATTTTGTTTATAATATGAACATTACATTCAATGTGTTTACCAGCACCAACTGGAAGGAATCTCCAACTCCCTGATTTTCTAACACCAACTAGAAGGAGGATCCAACCCCCTAATTTATCATCTCCAACTGAAAGGAGGATACAAATCCCCAACGTCACAGGATCCAACATGTAGAGAGTATTACAATCCTCAGTGAGCACCAACTTGCAATTCTCAGGCACCAACATGAAGAAGACTACAATCTCCTATCCTTGCCCCGTCATGTTTCCTTGATATGAATATAATAAAAATATGTAATGATAACTGTATCATTGTATCTGACAATTTGTACATATATCTTTGTCCTTTCACTTGTATCACTGTACTTGTTCCTGTATCACTGTCTCTTTCATCTTGTATCACTGTATCACTATCTCTAAACACCTACCACAATCACTATCTCTATCACAATGCCCAAATCACTATATATCTATCTAAATTCCACAATCACTACCTCTATCACAATGTCAATGTCAATGTCAAAATGCCACAATAACTGTCACACTATATCAACCTGTACATGCCGCAAGTATATACCCATAACAAATCATCCATTGATTTCATTTTGATCCTTAACTTTTACATCATATACATTTCCAAAAAATTGAACATTCCAATATATGATATATATGCCACAATATAACCATGGAATATTCCAAGATAATCACTATGATCTATGCCAAGAACATCATACAATATTTCCATATAACTGCCATGATATTTTCAAGAGAACAAGATGGACCCTATTCTATGAGCGATATAACCATCACAAGAGAGACCCATGTACAATTTAACCATACCATATCTATTCCAAGATGACCTTCATCATAACCCCCATTACATATAGAATGGCTTCAAAGATATATACCAAAAGAGAGGCTCACATACCTAGATAAAAGATGTTCCATCAAAAGAGAAACCTATTAGATTTTATTAAGATTTGATTAGATTATATAGGATCTTTATCTGAAAGAATAAAAAGTACAACAAAATGCATAGGATATAAAAGACACACAAGACACAAATATTTTCATCGGGGAAACCATAAAGGAGAAAGCCCCACAAACTTCTTCAGAATAATAAGATGATAAAAAGAAGTAATAAGAAATGTTTAGCAACTATCTTTCTCTCCTCCTCTGTCTCTATTTCTCTCTCTCATGCACCTTAGAGAGTGTATGAGGTATGTATAAATGAGGGAGAGCGCCTCCCTATTTATACCCTTTCAAGTCACTAAGAAAATATAAGACTCGAGCCTACATGTCATCCCACATGGGGCCCACTTCTCTTAGAGAGACCACAATTACATATTACACGATGTTACACTGGGGACTATTTCCATGACTTATAGCAGAGGTTGTACCTCAAGTTATAGACACAATTTAGACATACCGTAAAGGTGTAACATACATCCCAATGGGTGTAAAACAACATATAATGATAATATACATAAGAACATCTTCAAAAGTTACAAATACATCAACACTCCCTCTTAACTAGGAAGGTATTATCTCTCTACACTATCATCAACACATCTGGTTAGGTCTTCATCACATCGTCATCATCAAGGAGTCATAGAGTCTTCATCATAGCCACTTCCATCATCTTCTTATAATTTTATCATCATACCATACTATCTGTCATCATAATTTTATACAGTGCCAGACCTTTTTCATGCTGGATGTAGGCCTATCCCTTTGCTAGGTCTTCATCATCTTTGTGAGCAAGCCATCAAGTAGGTACATCTTAGGACTTATTATATGCCTCTTGCAAAACCTGTAGGATCTCCCAGGACTGATTATATGCCACTGCAAAACCTGAAGGAGAATCCTAGGACTGATTACATGCCTTGCAATACCTGTGTACCCTACTGTTACCTCATCATATTTAGATCATTTCATTGTCAGAAGGAGCACATCCCAGATACACATAACACATCACTTACATCCATCGGCATGGGAGGACCAACCTACCACCATTAGGAAAGGCTCAAAAATTACATCAACGACCATGGGAGGACCAACCCACCACATTGTTGGAAAATCTCCGACAATTACATCAACAACCATGGGAGGAACAACCTACCACCATGTCAAAAAATATCTAGCAATTACATGAATGACCATGGGAGGACCAACCTACCACCATGTCAGAAAAGCTCGGCAATTACATCAATGACCATGGAAGGACCAACCTACCACCATGTTGGAAAAGCTTCAGCAATTACATCAATGACCATGGGAGGACCAACCTACCACCATGTCGGAAAAGCTTCAGCAATTACATCAACGACCATGGGAGGACCAACCTACCACCATGTTGAAAAATCCCGAGAATTACATCAACGACCATGGGAGGACCAACCTAACACCATGTTGGAAAAAGCCTATGTGCATTTACGTCTTTCAGACTCATCACTTCTCCTTGGAAGGAACCTCGATCTAAAGTACACCAAGCTTCTCTATGAAGTATTCAAACTTCACTCTGGCTATTTCTAGCATAGAATCACATCAGTACTGATTACGTCCAAGCATAACCTGTGAGCTTCTCCAGGACTGATTACATTCGAGGACAACCTACATGAATGATTACATCTGAGCAACCTATGAGCTTCACCAGGATTTTATTCTTAGACAACTTGTCTCACTAGCTATGCTAGAGCTCATCACTCCCTCTTTTGAGGGATCTCAATCTAGATCATATACTAGAGCTTCACTGCTCCTCTATGCATCATACAAAAATGCATGTCAAATCAATAAAATCAAATAGTAGCTTTCAAAATAAACATACTACCTCACAAATAGCTGAGCAAGTGGAAACATATTTTGCCTCGGCTGTACTTAGCACCATGCAGTACTACATCCTGCCAAACCATTAGGCCATACTGGATCTCAAACTGAGGAAGCAACCCAAGGTGATCTTCTTCTTAGTGTAACTACCAATACGAATCAACATAACCATGCAGGTTAGTCTTCTGATTCGTATCATACTTGAGCCCATACTCAATTGTACCCTTTAGGTACCTCACTGTATGCTTTGCAGCCAGGTGAGCATGTATTGGATCCATCAGGAACTGGCTTAGGCTGTTCACAACAAAGAATATGGTTGGTCTTGTATTCGTCAAACAAATCAATGAACAAATCATCTGACGATACATCATGGCATCAACTATCTCTAATGAAGCACCGCACAAAAGATTCAATTTTGATGCCATAGGTGTGGTTATCACCTTGCGATATAGTATTCCAAATTTATTTAGAATATCCACTACATACTTTCCTTGACCAAGGAAAATCTCATTTGCATTCTGCCACACCTTCATGCCTAAGAAGTAGTGCATTATCCCTAGGTATTTCATCTTAAACTTTGAAGAAAGTCTCCTTCTTGCATATTTAATGAGTTCCTCTTTTCCTGTCAGGAACATGTCATCGACATATAACAAGAGCATCACTTGTCTTCCACCTTCAACCTTGAAGTAAAGGTTGGAATCTACTTTACTCTCAATAAATCCTAGAGCCATCAGTAAGCTATCCATCCTTCCGTACCATGTCGAACCTGAGGATCTTTTGTAGTCACTCTCTCTGAAGCAGAGCATCATTCTCCTTCTGCCTTTCATACTCTATGTATTGAAACATTCTCTAATGGAGTGGCAAGCAGCTTCCTCTACTATTAAAATTCTATGTATCCATGTAGGGTCACTGGATACCAGCATCCTCTATCTTGAACTTTGTTGAAAAGTTATTCTCGCACCCATATGTGATCTTGTCATCCTCTATAGGATTTCATCTTCAACATTGTAGCGAAGGTTAATATCTTCATCACTCTAGGTGATATTCAAATTCCTCATGTAACTGTATGTTCTATCCCATGGGTTCCTTCTAAGCTCGTACAAGGCCTTATTTAATTTGCACACATGAGTCTGCCTGTCATCTGTCTCAACTACCAGTGGCTGCTCTATGTATACTTCCTCCTTGACTACACCATTCAAGAATGTTTTCTTGATGTCATCTGGTGTATCTCCCATCTCATACCTATACGTATGGATCTAATGGAAGTGTACCTCGTCACTGGTGCAAATGTCTCTTCGTATTCTGTTCCTTCTTTATGTGAGAAGCCTCGTGCTACGAACATTTCCTTGTATCCCACCATGCTACTATCTACTACATGATGGATCTTGTAGATCCATATGGAAGACTCTACGGACTTCACTTCAGGTCTCGAAACCACATCCTAGACATCATTCTTTTTGAACTGGTACTCTTCGATCATAGTCTCCTTCCCTTTATTCTTGGCTACTTCTTCATAGATGGAAGGCTCTGCATCAATTATGTCGCTCAATAGTGTCACATAACTAGAGTGTGTCCGAGGCCTCTTGCTTTATTTGGAAGTCTTGTCATACTATTCTTCATCTTGGACTATTTCTCATGCCCAAGGTGGTATTCATCTCTCGAGGTGGATCTACCATTCTCTTTATATTCTTCTAAAGCTATTTCTTTCGCCATGGTGTATTTGACCCGGGAAGCTTCAGGTTCCTCTTCTAAATTGTCGTTACTTGTTATTTGGAATGATCTACAAGTCATGTTCAGTTTCATTCTTAGAAACATATCATAATTTTCAAAACATATTAATAGTGACAAATATATGTCACATAGCCATGCAACTATTTTAGTCGATGCTACAACATTCATTCATATCCCGTACACATACAATAACTTCTAGATTCCTTCCACCCCAATGTTATTGAGAGTGTGTACTACTCCTAATATGCCAGTAAATAGGTTTAAATATAGATAAGAAGCAATGGAATGTTGTACAACATCATTGAATTCTTACCTATCATGTGCAATTCAATAGTATAAATGCAAATACTCAAACATGCATAACACATCAACTGAATATAAACAAATGCACGACTAAAAAATATCATGAAATGACAATTGAATACTTATCTTTATTTTTTTCGTGGGTAGACTCCTTCTTGATCCTTCAGCTTCATCATCTTCTTCATTCATAACATCATTTCTTATCCAAATGCTAAGATGGATAATAGGTTCTTCAAGAATTGAGTCCTTCATATTCCTCATCGCTTGAGGGATCTTCTTTAAATCGTGAGAGCTTGATCTTCAGTTGCTCCCACCTTCTCTTCTCTTATTATGAGTTGAGCTTCTTCTTATGTGCACTCTTCCCAGAGTCTACTGAAGGTAATCACTTCCTTTTGGCACACATTCCTCGAATGAATGAATCCCATGATATTGGGAGGCCATTCAAGGTGGTTATAACAATCTCTTATTCTTATTTGATTTATTTGTCATAACATCGAACACTTCCTTTTGGTGTATTCAAGGATGACACATGAGGGATGAGATGATATTTAATAGAATCTGCAATGGTTCTCTTGGCTCTAGCCTTAGCCTCATCTCCCTTTGGCTCTTACAAATTCCTTACTGAAATACTGATCCAAGTCATTTTCTTCAAGGATCACGGAGGTCCTATAATTCCATACTCGAAATTTTTCAGCTTCACCAAGATTGTCATCAAGCTAGGTGTGATTAGTAATTTTGAAATGAGAATCTCAAATGTAAATAGAAAAAAATTAGATCTTACCGATTTGAGGTGTCCGACCTGGTTCTAGAGTTGGCTGATCTATGGTTTGTCAGAGAAACCCTATTTTTTCAAACTTGGAATTTCAAACTTCTGATTGGAAAGAAATATTGGCCTCTTCAAGGTGAGCTGTCCAATGTACTTCTTTTCTGAAAAAAAATGGTGGGAAGCTCCCAAAATAGTAAGCCTTAGTTTTCCAATTTCTTCTACAGAAATGTTTGAAATTTATTCTGTTGTATCTCCAAAGTTTCGAATCCTTACAATATGAAACTTCTCACTGATCTATCCTGATATGTATTCTTTACAACCCCACAAGTTAGAGCAGAAATGGATTCTCCAAGTGGGACTTATTTTGATTTTCCCAAGGTGACTGTTTTTGGGAATGTTCAACATAAAGAACTTGTACGGATTTCCACGTGTCACTATTTCACATTCTGGGTCTAAAAAGTGTACCACATACGCTAAAGTCCATTCCCTACCTACAACATCTTGTGAGATTTCGTTTGGACCTTCCTAGCCTGACATATAGAAAATATCCCTAGGTCACCTGTTTATGACTGTATTCTGGACGAGTCTAGAACCTTGTTTTGGAGGAACCATATCTTCTGAAATGTAGCAAATATGAGGCTGAAAATTTTACACAAGGTACAAAAATAATATTTATTTGTCCTGTAAAAGTTTCAACTTTTGATCCATCTCAAATATTGCTTTATAGCGAAAGTTCTATAGTGACTAATTTTAGATTTCTAGGGTTTTTAGGCATGAACCCCTAATTTCCATTAGCTACCATTGTAGCTGTCTTTCAGCTGCACAGTGAAACTTCTCTGATTCAAAAACTGCTACCACCAATAGATGCGCACTAGTGAGGTGAGTTATCCTTTCTCTCCTTGCTTGATGATCTGTGGAGATAACACCTTTAATTAGGAATCCCTAGTTCCTGTAGCTGCACAGTGCATTCTTTAAGAGAGGCTATGATACCATGTTATATTTTCTTAAGATCTAATTAGATTATCTGGGATCTTTATTTGAAATAATAACAAGTACACAAAAATGCATAAGATATAAAATATACACAAGACACAAATATTTTCATTGGGGAAACCATAAAGGAGAAAACCCTGCAAACTTCTTCAGAATAGTAAGATGATCAAAATCAGTAATAAGAAATGTTCATCAACTATCTTTCTATCCTCCTCTCTCTCTCTCTCTCTCTCTCTCTCTCTCTCTCTCAGGTGCCTTAGAGAGTGTATGAGGTGTGTATAAATGAGTGAGAGCGTCTCCCTATTTATACCCTTTCAAGTCACTGACCAAATATAATACTCGAGCATACATGTCATCCCACATGGGGCCCACTTATCCTAGAGAGACCACAATTACATATTACATGATGTTACACTGGGGAGTATTTCCCTGACTTACAAAAGAGGTTGTACCTCAAGGTCTAGACACAGTTTAGACATACCGTAAAGGGTTAACATACATCCCCAATGGGGGAACAACAACATATAATGATAATATACATCATAATATATTTCAAAGTTACAAATAAATCAACAAAACCCACAAGCATGAATCGTACCTTTTCCAAGATCACAAGATGAAGAGATAATGTAGAAATCANAAAGATGCCCAAAAATTGCTCCTCCAAAAAGTTTTGCACTTTTTCTCCAAATAAGTGCAATAGAAAGAGAGACTTGATTGATGATGAAATGAAATGTTTGGCCTTCTATTTATACACTTCATCATGATATAGTATATTCTTTTAGCGTCTCTTTAAACTCATCCTTAATTTGTGTATCTCCATATTTTAAGGAGTCCTCAAGGGTTAGTACCCCACCTTAAGGATCCATCATGACACTTCATACCAAAAATACAATATCACTCTGTATCTTCCCCAAAGGAGGATCTATGGATTGACCAGAACATCATACTTGGTGGATACCCCATTATTTCTTGCAGGGATCCTTACCACTTCAAGTAGTCTAATGGGCCAAAGTACCACAACCTTCAAGGTCATGTGGACCAAACATTATTATTTTGGGGGCACTTCAAGCTTCACACCAACTTGATTCATACCAACTTTGGGGACTCTTTAGGGATTATCCACCATGGGTTATGTAACTCCAAAATCATTGGAAATTGGACGAAACGCCATTGTTTATGGGTTTCTTCACCTTTCATTTCAACACTTCTTAGGGGAAACCTTAGAGACTTCTTTAGGGTTTTGATCCATATGCGTACATCACAAAGTGTCCTTTTTTGAGGTCCATGCATAACTGCTACACCATAAGGGGGCCACTTTGGAGGACATATACTTATAGAATTTGACATCATTGACAAATTTATTCAACAATATCTCCCTTTGTCATTGATAGAAACCATCATACTCCCCTTGGAACCATGCTCCCCCTGTCTTCATGCTTCAGATATTTGTCTCCCCCTTTGACATCAATGACAAAGAGTAACTCCCCTTGACAATTTCTCTCCCTTTTTATAATGTTTTATTAATTTGGAGAAGGGATTACTGCCAATCCTTGTCGAATATACTCAAATTTCTCTCTTGGGAGAGGCTTTGTAAATATGTCTGCAATTTGTTCCTTTGTCCCAATATATTCCATCTTGATATTCTTTTCTGCAACCTTTTCTCATAGAAAGTTATACTTGATAGGAATGTGTTTTGTCTTACAATGCATAATTGGATTCTTTGAAATACTTATAGAACTTGTGTTGTCACATAATATAGGAATAGGCTCATCATATATTACTTGAATGTGTTTTAGATTTTACTTCATCTAGAGAATTTGAGTACAACATAATGTTGCTGCAATATATTCTGCTTCTGCTGTGGATAAAGACACTGAAGATTGCTTCTTACTTAACTAAGACACTAAACAATCAGCTAAGAAAAACGATTCTCCACGTGTGCTTCTTCTATCATTAATGTTTCCCTCCCAATCTGCATCTATGTAGGAAACCAATGTCAACTTGTTATCTTTTGGATACCATAGTCCAAAGACTTTTTTCCCTTAAAGATATTTGAATATCCTTTTCACTGCTAAAATAGGTGTTTCTTTTGGAGTTGCCTGAAATATTGCAACTTGTCCTACCACCTACATAAGATTTGGTATTGAATTTGTCAGATATAGAAGGTTTTCAATCATTAATCTGTAACACGTTTTGTCCACTTCCTTAGATTCATCATCTTTTCTTAACTTGCATAGAGTAACCTTATGACTACTTATAGGTTTGCAGTATTCCATTCTAAATTTCTTCAACATTTACTTGATGTACTTGGTTTGCAAAATGAAAATACCATCATCTTGTTGAGATATTTGTAGTCCTTAGAAGAAATTAAACTCTCCAAGCAAGGACATTTCAAATTCACTTTGCATATCCTTAGCAAAATTATGACTCATCTTGTCATCATCACTTCCAAAGGATGTTATCAACATATATTTCAATAATTATCATACTGTATTGATCCATCTTTATGTAGAGATTAATATATGCATTTCCCCTCTTGAATCCTAGTTGTTGTAAGTATCTATCCAAGCTTGAGTACAAAACTCGAGGATCTTGCTTGAGTCAATACATAAGTTTCTTTAACTTGCATACATAATATTTAATTTTTGATAGTAGGAACCCCTTTGGTTGTTTGATGTATACTTATTTTTATATCTATCCATTTAGAAATTCCAAATTTACATGCATCTTATATACTTTAATACTTTAATTGTATACATAAGACAAGATCATCCTGATTGCTTCCATTCTAGCCATGGGATAAAATGTTTCAACAAAATCAATTCCTTCTACTTTGGAATATCATCTGTACACTAGTTGTTTTTGTTTCTGGTTACCTTTACATCTTCATTAAGCTTGTTTCTAAAAACCCATTTTGTACCAATCACATTTTTATCCTTTGGTCTTGGCACCAATTTCCATCTTTCATTCTTCTCTATTTTATCTAGTTCTTCTCCCTTAACCTTGATCCAATGTTCATCACTTCTAGCTTCCTCAAATATGCTTGGTTCAATTGTGGATAACAACAACAAGTTCCCTTGTTCTAACATCTGAGCTTTTCTTCTACTTCGGGTTTCTATTCAGTACTCTTTTCCCCAATGATTAGTTTTGGGGGATGATTCTTCTTAATGTGGTGATTTGGTGTCTTGAAAGGTGTTTGAACATTTTGCTGATTCATGGAGGGAGTTTGAATATTTCGATGATTGCTTTATTCTTGATATTCATCCGACTTCTCTTCTTCTTGTTGTTTTTCTTATTCCTCCTCTACTTCAAACTTTGTTTGTTCAATTTTAGGTTTATCAATGATGTTTGAATCTCTGCTTTCCTTCTCTTCCTTTGGTAGGATGATTTCATCAAATTTCACATTGATTCTTTCTACTATCTTGTTGAGTCTTAAATTATAACATATATATGATTTACTTTTTCAAGAGTACCCAACAAATATGCCTTCATCTAACCTATTTTCTTATCATCCCTTTTTATGTAGAATTTCCTTTCAAACACCCTGAAATGTTTGAAATTGGCTAGTATAGTCCATATGGTGTTTGATCACTATTACTTCTAAGCAATGCTATGTTCAATACGTGAAAAACTATATTAACTGGTTGTACCCAAAGGAATTTAGTTATCTTGGATTCATTCATCAACATTCTTTCCACTTCTTGTACACTATTTTTTTCCTTTCAACAACTCCATTTTGCTAAGGAGTTACAGTTGCTAAAAATTCTCTTTTTATTCCATGTTATTCAAAAAAATACTAGAATTCATTTGAGGTGAAATCACCACCATTTTGTGATATTAAGTTATTGATTTTCAACCATTTCCTTGAATATCCTAAAAAATTCGAATGGTTCTGATTTCTTGTTGAGAAAACACACCCATGTAATTCTTGTATGGTCATCAATGAAAAACATGAAGTGTTTCTCACCATTCAGTCCTTTTTTCCTTGTCGTTCCACAAATATCAGTATGAAAAATTTGCAATGGCTTTGTAGTGGCATATCTCTTTGTATTGAATTCAACCTTTGTTTGTTTCCCATGTTGACAATGCTTGCAAAAAGTGTTAGTTGGTTTTGTGATTTGTGGCATTTATTTTACAGCCTGCTTCTTGCTGAGATTGAAAATGTTGTCAAATTTTATATGAACCAATCTCTTATTCTAAAGCCAACTTTCATCTTCCTTACCAAAACAACAATTTTCCTTTCCAATTTCATTCAAGATGTATATGTTGTTTGGAGTTCTGGTTGCTGTTTCCACAAGTCTACCTGATCCTTCTCTCCTGATTTTACTTTCTTTAGAATTGAAGAGTGTGTGTCCCTGATCAAAATTTTTAATGGAACTCAATAGATTATGCTTCATTTTTTCAACAAGTAGAACATTTTCTTTCAAAGCATATTTGTTTCCAAGACTAACTGTACCTTTTCCCACAATTTTGGCTGAGTTGTTATTGTTGAATGTTACATATCCCTCCTTTTCTTTCCTTAATGACACAAATTTGTTTTTGTCACCTGTCATATGATTTGAACATCCACTATAAACACACCATTGAATTATAATTCTATGATATTGTAAGGAAAGTCCACATTCATCAATCTCTAAGTCTTTTTGCTTATTTACCCAAGTTCTGTTTTGTTCTCCAAACTGCCTAGTTTCCTTTGACGACATTGTCATTCCACTTTTATAATTTTTGGCTGTGTGCCCAAAGTTGTTACATTTGTAGAATTCAATTTCATAATTGATAGCTTCAAATTTTTTATAACTTCTATCAAATTCCTTATGAGGATTCTCATCATGATTCTTGAAGTTTTCATAGCCATTTCTATTCCATGTGTTTCTACCCCTTAGATAGAATCTATAATTTATAGCCTTATGCCCATAATTATTGCAAGAATAACAAGCCAAAGAAAATATTTTGGTACCTAGATGTAGAAGGTCTTATAGTTGGTGCAGATCTTCTGAAGTTGGAATCTTGAAATTTCATTATTGCTGGTTGTTGCTTCCATGCACGATGTTCTTCAGGACTCTTGTTTGTCACTTCTTTCTGAGGCTTTGAACCTTGTACAACATATGCATAAGTTATTTGTATTTATTTAACTTTATTCATCATAGAGCTTGAACCCTCATCATCTTGTTTGTATCCAAGACCATATTTGTCATAGAATGGCCTTTGGATTCTGATGATTTCATCCAATAGTTTGGTGCTATTAACAAAGTTTTGTTGGATGTCCTTATTTTGTGATTCCTTCCCGAGAGAGACTATTTCTACTTCCAACTCTTCCTGTATCTTCTCCTTTTCTTCCAACCTTTTTCTAAGCATTTCTTCAATTACCTTCACTTCTTCCAACTAAATTTATATATATATAAATATCTTCTTTGTCTCTTTAGGGTTGCTTCTGAAGTTTTCCTTCAATTCACCCAACTCCTTTTTGAGTAACTTGTTTTTATTCATTTCTTTCTTTAGTTCACTTAAGGAACTGGTCAATTCTGTTCAATATCTTCTCCTCCATCCACATATTATTCCTCATCATCATTAGATTTTTCTTCTAAATCCATGACGAGAAATTTTCTTGAGTTATCATCACTATCATCCTCTTCATTGGATGAGTAACTATCCTTCTTAGAATAGAGATTCTTCCTTTTCACAAATTTTTTGTTCCTTTTTTGATATTTATTTTCATTTTATTCATTACTATCTGACCTTTTTACATAAGGACACTTAGAAGAAAAATGACCAATTTTACCACAATTAAAACATTTGAAAGGAAGCTTACCTTTGTACTTGCCAGTTTCTCGCTTTAACTTTCTCACAAAATTTTCTACTTCGTCATCATATGAGTCATCACTTCAATTGGAACACAAACATGATTTTGATTTTTTCTAGTTATTCCTGTTAGAATAATCAACCCATAGTTAGCTACCTTAGACATTAATTAATCCATTTTTGTCTTATTTGCCTAGTTTCCAATATTCCACTCTATGCCAGTTGTCTTCCACATGTCCTAGAAGTCAAACTTGATAAAAATGAGTCATGGAGTGCTTGGAAAACCTCTTGGAATCCATATTTAGCATATCTGCTTTATTCTAGATCCTCCCTAGCGCATATCTGCTTTTTCTACTAAGTTGCCTGCTTTATTGAGATTTATGCAAAAGGGAAAGTAAGACTAGGTGTAGTTGACTTGTTTTTTTACCTCATCATCCTCCATTATTTTATCCTAATAAAATCATGTATGAGTTGTATTTCCATCACTTATTATCTTTCCTACTTGACTTTACCAATTCGTGAGCCTCTAGGTAGATTTGGAAATTGCTTTATGCACCTATGGGGGATTTGACTAGATTTAGTAAGCCTACTTTTTGACTATTTCGAATGGAATCCTTATGCATTCAAATATCTCATGTAATTATATATTGCAGCAGCCTATGACTTCATAAGGTTGGCTATTGTACACTTATTCAATACAGATTAGTGTTATGCTCCAATTTCAGTCTCCTTTGTGTATAAATTTACATGTTTGATTAGCAATTTTGTGAGTGCAATTGTTCTATCACTTGGGTTCAATTTCCACATGGTATCAGAGAATTTGTAGATCGATTTCTCTCCTTCCATATTGCTATTGCAGGTTCAACATCTTGACCGGGAGCAAATTCTACTGGTTGAAGGGCATAGTTCAGAGCTATGGATCAATCTCAGAAGATCATATTGACTCCATTTAATTTATTTTAATGGAAAGAAGAGATGGAGATAATTTTGAGAGAGATGGGTCTCTACAAGGTGACTATGGAAATTGAGTAAGACCCCAATGCAATTGCAGAGAAAATTAAATGGCACAACAGGAGGGATGAGGCCTATGGTCTTTTGTGTCTGAGCATATCTAGAGACCTCCTCTTCCATCTTGATGGATTGAAATCATGTAATGAAGTGTGGGAGAATATTGTAGATATTTTTGGTAAGAAATATGATATGAGAGGACATCAAATCGAGAATGAATTGATCTTTTTGAGTCCCAGCAGCTTCGAATCCCTGCAACTCTACTTTTCCAAGTTTAAAGCCCTTGTTTTGCAGCTAAAACAATGTGGATTGAAAAGAAGGAGGAGCAACTAGTTTTGGCCATACTCTAGAAGCTTGGCCCTAACTATTCAGTGTTTGTTCGACCTTCCATGCCACCAAGTTGACAGCTCGAGCCTGGAAGATGCCTAAGCTTGTAGAGTTCATGGAATCCCTCACACAAGAACAATATAAATTGGTGATGGTGGGCACCATCAAACCTTCCAAAGACCAAGCTTTGGTTGCTGGATATTTGAGGGTGGATTTAAAAGGAAAGAATAAAGCTAAGAAGCCACCTGAGCAAAGGAGAGACAAGAACAAGTCTCAAGAGGAGCCCCAAGGCTCCAAGAAGAACTTCTAGAAGAAGAATAACAAAGGAGAGATGAGCAAGTGCGCATACTTCAGTAAGGGATATCATCCTGAAAGATCCTGCATGAAGAAGAAAATTGACATGCTGACCCAACTCCTGGAGAAGAATAACATCTCCCTTCCTGATAGCTCAAAGAAGAGGGAAGGAGGATCAAATTTAGAGGACAGATAGAGAGTACATGCATTGGTTTCTAGCACATCAAGCTCACCTAGCTTCATCATAGACTTTGGAGCTTCAAGACATATGGTTTCAACCAAGGAGGCATTCTCCTCTCTTAACATGTCGAAAGTTCCACCAATAATGTTGGGAGATGACTCTCTCATTGACAGTTTGGGAAAAAGAAGGATTGATCTTGACCATGGTAAGTTCAATAATGTATTGCATGTTCTAGGTCTTGCCTCTAACCTATTGTCAGTGTATCAGATGACCCACACAGGGTCTCCAAAGAAGGTCATATTCTCCCCTGATGATGTTGAGATCACAGAGATCTCGAATGGTAAAGTCATTGCAAAAGGAGTTGTAGATCACACTTCGAAGGTATACATGTTTTCACATTTTCTTCCCTACTCAAACCCCTCTGCTCTTCTGATTCATGCTAATGAGGCAAGCAACCTTTGGCATGAAATATTTGGCCAAAGTGAAAAGAAATGGTCATAGGGTTACCAAAGATTAAATTTTCCAAGGGAGTCTGTCAAGGTTGTATCCTAGGAAAACACCCAGAGCATAAATTTGAGAGATCTAGTCATGAGAGAACCTCTGCACCTCTTGAGTTGATCCACAGTGATGTTTCTGGTCCATTTCCTCATATGTCAATGAGTCAAGACAAATATGCATTGACCTTCATATATGACTTTTCCAGGTATTGTTGGGTTTACTTCCTGAAGCATAAGTCTGAAGTTTTTGGCCTCTTCAAAGTCTTTAAGGCTTTGGTTGAAAACCAGTCTGGGAGGAGACTCAAGATCCTCAGATCTGAAAATGGTGGTGAGTATGTCAAGTCTGAGTTCATTCAATATTTTGAATATGTAGGTATTCAGATGCAACATTCAATCCCTTACACACCACAGCAAAATGGTGTTGCTGAGAGAAAGAACAGATCACTGAAGGAGATGGCAAGCTGTATGATGGAGGCTAAGAATTTGCCACCAAAGTTTTGGGTTGAGGCTATAAACTGTGAATCCTATATACAGAATAGGGTGCCTCATAAATATCTTGATGGTTTGAATCCTTTCAAATCATGGAGTGGGCACAAGCCAGATGTGACCCATTTCAGGATTTTTGACTCAAAGGCTTGGGCTAGAATTCCAACAGAAAAGAGGAAGGATTTTCAGCCCCGAAGCCAAGAGAGTGTATTTGTTAGGTACTCTAAAGATTCAAAAGGGTACAAGCTGATAAATTTGAGCATATACAAATCCTTCATTGAAAGGAGTGTTCAGTTCCAAGAAGAGACTTTAGCAACAGTTGAAGTTGGAGAGTCTTCTTCACCACCAGAACCATTGAATGTAATTGAAGAGAAAAATGAGTTTCCTGATTCTGATATGTCTGATAATGGTGATTTAATTGCATATCCTAACATTCCTACAATACCAAAATGGGCAGCAAATACCATTCATGCAGCTGGGGAACTAGCTGGAAATCCTAGTGATCCTAGGAGGACTAGATCTCAGTTTGAGAGTGCCCGGTGTATGAAATATCCTTTGTTTGCAGAGAAGTGATATATGATGGTTAAATCAGACCCAAATACATATGAATATTTAGCACACGATCCAAGATGACAAACAACCATGAACGAAGAATTCAGCTCACTCAATAAGAACAACACTTGGGAACTGGTTGATCTTCCCCCAGGGAGGAAGCTAGTTCAATGTAAGTGGGTTTTCAAAGCTAAGTTTGCTATGGATGGTTCACCTTTGAAATATAATGAAATATTGGTGGCCAAGGGCTACTCATAGGTAGATGGTATTGACTACAATGAGACCTTTGCACCAGTGGCAAAGATGGACTCCATCAGGCTAGCCTTAGCCATTGCAGTGGGAGGTACATCACATGGATGTGAAGTGTGCTTTCCTGAATGGAGATATTACTGAATATATTTACATGCAGCAGCCTCAAGGGTTTGTGTCTAATCCATATTTTGTGTGCAGGTTAAAGAAATCATTGTAT
Source organism: Pseudotsuga menziesii (assembly GCA_001517045.1). Classification (NCBI taxonomy): domain Eukaryota; kingdom Viridiplantae; phylum Streptophyta; class Pinopsida; order Pinales; family Pinaceae; genus Pseudotsuga; species Pseudotsuga menziesii. The sequence continues at coordinate 145,169 of LPNX010330678.1, forward strand.
GGGCTTAAGCAAGCCCCCAGGGCTTGGTATGCCAAGATTGATGGCTTTCTGTCGTCATTGAGTTTTCTTCGATGAAATTATGATCCTAATGTTTATTTGAAGCTGATTCATGGTTATTTGATGTTTATTTTCTTGTATGTGGATGACCTTCTGATTATAGGAAGTTCAAAGAAAGAAATTGCCTCCTTGAAGGATGTAAGGAACCATGCATTTTCTATGACTGATTTGGGGTTCTTGAGCCAATTCTTGGGTGCCAAAATTGCTCAATCCCAAAATTGAATAAAGGTACATCAGTCCAAGTATGCTTTATATTTTCTGAACAAGTTCAACATGAAATATTGCAAGCCAAGCAAGACTCCCTTCCTTTTAGGAGTTAAGCTTGAAGAAGCAGGTTCTTCTCCTATGGTAAATAATACACTGTATGGGCAATTGATTGGGTGTTTGCTGTACCTTACACACACTTGACCTGATATTTATTATGCATTAAGTGTGGCCTTAAGATACATGGATCAACCTCATGAGATCCATTGGAGAGCAGCCAAAAGGATCCTTAACTTTGTTCAGGGAACAATAACTCATGGGATATTCTACAAAGCTAAATCCGATCTTGGTTTGATTGGGTTTACTGACAGTGATTGGGTAGGTGACAACACAGATCGAAAGTCAACATCAGGATATGTGTTCATGCTTGCTGAAGGACCAATCAGCTGGTCAAGTAAGAAACAGAGTGGCCATAGCACTCTCATCTACAGAAGCAGAGTACAGAGGAGTTGTAAATGCAACAACTCAATGTTTATGGTTGCAGGGGATACTTGGTGAGTGTGGCTTCGAATCAAAGTTTTCAACTATTATCTATTGTGATAATCAGAGTACCATTTGAATCTGCAATGATCCAGTTTAGAGGCAGAGAACCAAACACATTGAGATCCATATGCACTACATCATACATCTTGTGCATGATGGCACCATTCACCTACTCTTTTGTGCATCTTCAGAACAAGTAGCAGACATCTTCACCAAAGGTTTTTGTGAGAAGACATTCAGCAATCTCAAATCACTACTGGCGATTGCTGATCATGCTGTGAAGCATGATTGATGACAAGATTTTCAAATTGTTTTTTACTGTCCATGTTTAAGGGAGGATTTTCCCACTGGGTTTTTGCCTCTTTCCTTGGTTAAATGGACATGTAGTATGTAAAGGGTGACTAAGCCTTGTTTCTAGGCCCTATATTTTTTTGATATTTACTCATAAATTTAGGCTTAAGGGGGGTTGTTAGAATAATCAACCCATAGTTATCTACCGTAGACATTAATTAATCCATTTTTGTCTTATTTACCTAGTTTCCAATATTCCACTCTATGCAAGTTGTCTTCCACATGTCCTAGAAGTCAAAATTGCTAAAACTGAGTCATGGAGCTCTTGGGAAACCTCTTGGAATCCATATTTAGCATATCTGCTTTATTCCAGATCCTCCCTAGTGCATATCTGCTTTTTCTGCTAAGTTGCCTGCTTTATTGAGATTTATGGCAAAAGGGAAAGTAAGACTAGGTGTAGTTGACTTGTTTTTTTCCCTCATCATCCTCCATTATTTTCTCCTAATGAAAGCATGTATGATTTGTATTTCCATCCCTTATTATCTTTCCTACTTGACTTTTCCAATTCGTGAGCCTCTAGGTATATTTGGAAACTGCTTTATGCACCTATGGGGGATTTGACTAGATTTAGTAAGCCTACTTTTTGACTATTTCGAATGGAATCCTTACGAATTCGAATCTCTCATGTAATTATATATTGCAGCAGCCTATGACTTCATAAGGTTGGATATTGTACACTTATTCAATACATATTAGTGTTATGCTCCAATTTCAGTCTCCTTTGTGTATAAATTTGCATGTTTGATTAGCAATTTTGTGAGTGCAATTGTTCTATCACTTGGGTTCAATTTCCACAATTCCTAGTCTTCTTGGAATTCTTGAATTCTGCTTCCCTTCTAGTCACATTTTATTGTTCTATTCTCATTTCATATGTTGTAATAATTCCATGTAATTCATCCACTCTTAAAGCATCTGGATATTCTCTTTCTTCTGGAGATGAGATCTTAGAGTCAAAAATCATTGGAAGAGATATCAGAATCTTCTAGAATTTCAATGAAGCTTCAATCTTTTCTCCTAGACCCCTCATGGTGTTCACAATTTCATTTATTCGAAGAAATTAAGCTGCAATGTCTTCATCTTCCTTAATTTTCAGGTGTTCAAATTGTCTTCGATAAGTTTGCTGCTTGGCTCCTTTGAATTTCAAATTTCCTTCATACACATTTTTGATATTGTACCATATTTCTTTTGTAGAGGTACAATGAATAACCTTGACAAATTCTGAACCCGCTAAGCCTCCCAAAATAGAACTCATGGCCCTTGAATTACATTCAAATTTTCTTCTTTCAGTAGTACCTGCAGGTGGATCTATCTCTAGTGGAGTGTATCCATTTACTAAAACTTTCCAAACATCAAGTCCCAATGAATGCAAGAATAACTTCATCATCATGATAAAAAAAACATAATTCAACCCATCAAATGATGGTTATCCAAGATTAGAATATTCTGCATACTTCTCCATGATGATCTACCTTCCAGTGGTTAAACTATCTTGAAGGAACCTTCTCTGATACTAATTGTTGGAATATTCAACAATAGTGAGAGGGGGGACTGAATCTGTATTGGGAAATTTTTACCACTTTTAACATGTAACATTAACCATTAAAAATACCATTCACCATCACATAAAAATAATACACAATGCACAAGAGATTTAACGTGGAAACCCAAATGGGAGAAAACGACAAAAGATATTGTTTATAATATAAATATTAAATTCAATGTGTTTACCAGCACCAAATGGAAGGAAACTTCAACTCCCTGAATTTCAAGAACCAACTAGAAGGAGGATCCAACCACCTAGTTTACCAGCTGCAACTGAAAGGAGGATACAACCACATAAGGTCATATGATCCAACTTGTAGAGAGGATTACAATCCTCAGTGAGAACCGACTCCAATTATCAGGCACCAACCTGAATGAGAATACAATCTCCTACCATTTCCTTGTCATGCCACCTTGATATGAGTAGAATAAACAATATATAATGATCACTGTATCACTATCTCTGATAACTTGTACATGTATCTTTGTCCCTACACTTGTATCACTGTTCCTGTTCCTGCATCACTATCTCTTTCGACCTTATCATTGTATCACTAACTTTGTTAACCCACAGTCATTATCTCTATCACAATGAACCAGTCACTATATCTCTATATAAATTCCACAATCAGTTCCCCTATCACAATGAATGTGTCAATTCCACAATGCCCCAATCAATGTCACACTGTCTCAATATCTGTCACACTATATCAACATGTACATGCCCCAAGTATATACCTAGAAACAATCATCCATTAATTTGATTTGGATCCTCAAATTTTACATCATATACATTTCCAAAACACTGAACATTCCAAGATATTATGCATATGCCACAACATAACCACGAACTATTCCAAGATAGTCACTATGATATATTGCAAGAGAATCTTACAATATTTCCATACAATCACCATGATCTTTTCAAGACAATAAGATGGACTCTAGTCCATAAGAGGCATTCTCATCACAAGAAATACCCATGTACAAGAAAAATACCATTTATATTCCAATATGACAATAATCATATCCCCCATAACATATATAATAACTTCAAAGAGATATACCAAGAAAGAGACTCACATACCTAGAGCAAAGATGTGCCATCACAAGAAAAACCCACAAGATTGAATCATACCTTTTCCAAGATCACAAAATGAAGAGGCAATTTAGAAATAAAAATATATATATATATATATTCATCACATCTCCCTTGCAACCATATTTCCAACAAGACAAGAATTTTTTAATTCTGATACCGTATGGGAAAGTTATATCATTTTTCGTGAATCTCCTCAATCTTCAAATATTCTCAGAAATTGCTCCTCCAAAAAGTTTCGCACTTTTTCTCCAAAAATGTGTAATAGAAAGAGAGTCTTGATTGATGATGAAATTAAACGTTTTGACTTTTATTTATACACTTCATCATGATCTTGTCGCTTCTTTTAGTGTCTCCTTAAGCTCATCCTTAATTTCTAGATCTCCATATTTTAAGGGGGTCTCAAGGGTTACTACCCCACCTCAAGGATTCATCATGACACTTCATGCCAAAAATTCAATCTCACTCCATATATTCTCCAAAGGGGGGTCTATGGATTGACCACATCATCATACTTGGTGGATATACCATTATGTATTGTAGGGATCCTTACCATTTCAAGTGGTCTAATGGGACAAAGTACCACAACTTTTGGGGTCATGTGGACCAAGTATTATTATTTTGGCGGTACTTCAAAATTCACACCAAATTTCTTTGGACCAACTTTGGGGACTCTTAATGGCTTCTCCACCATGGATCATGTTATCACTCTATAATTTTCCTATGGTTCCGGTAGGAAGTCACATGGGTAACCTTTTCAAACCAATCTTTAGGATGCATTCTAGCCAATGCAACCAGCGAGGGCTCTCTCTTTCCACAAGAACATTAGCATATACATTTCATCTTGATAAGCATTCAAAAGGATAGATTTTTGATGGGACATATTTGTTTATGGATTAAAATATTGAAATACCGACATATATCAAAACCATTGGGAAATGGAGTAACAGTCTGAACCATTCAAGGATATTACAACAAGCAATGAACAATGTCTTTCCCATATGTATTCTGAGGAAAACTAAGTGTAACATTCAACCAAATATCTTCAAGTTATGGCAAGGGAAAAGAGAATAAGTCCAGCGCAGCCAAGGGGCACCTATCTGTGGATGAATCCCTTGAAAAAACCTTTAGCAGAACAACAAATAAGGGAAATGACAAAGATGGAGCATCTAACGAGATGAATTCCATAACAACCATTACAGACACATAACAAATGCTACATCTGATGAAAATGAGCACTTAGTGAAACAAATTCCTCTCATACAACTAGAAAGCGTCATAAGGAATATACACATATGGAAAATGATGTAAACAAGAAACACATACTTAGCATAGACACCGTGATGAATATCATAAGCTCATAGAAGCATTTTTCATTATTTCTTCCCAAAAGGTTTACAGAGCTGCCATCAGGGCACAAAGGACTCAAAAATATGAAAGTCTAATCAATCCTCCAATGTCCGTTATCCTCTAGAGAGGTTACATTTATAATTCTATGGCTACGAAGACCAACCTCAAAACAAATACTAATTAGTTTACAAAAAGGGAATCAATCCCAAATCAACATCGTACATCTTGACAGTTGTGAAGTGGCGCACTCGCTATGATTTTTTACATAAAACAGGAAATACAGAATATTAAGCATGCTAGATAAAATAGGTAATGTGATGGCTAGGGGTTAGGTTCTCTTGACGTGACAATGATGGCTCGGAGCACCCTCAACGGTTTCCCACTGACTAAGATTGATCTATTTCTCCTACCATCGGGGCATGTAGCATGTTTCTGGTCTTCCCAAACCTCTCGATGATCTTCCATTGCTCCTTTACTTCTTCATAATTTTGATCTCGCAAAATCAATCATGGTCGTAGATCTCCACTGAGGCCACTAGCTCCCAAAAATTTTGGTGCATATGCTGAATTAACCTGTGACCCTTTCTGCTTCTGACTTTTATGTTGATTCTGTGTTTGATAATATGTTTTGTCTATGTTCACAGCTGGTAGGAAGGTTTATGTTCCTATTGTGTTTGTATTTATGTCCAGTAGCCTCTATATCTCCTGGTAACACTATTGGTTTTGCAAACCTCGAGAAGACAATTCTGTTTATCAATAGTACTAAATCCTTGATGGGCTTGTCATTCTTGTCTGCTTTTGGATGCTTGTACCGTTCAGTGCAACACATCTTTGGACTTGTCATCACCTTCATTAGAATTATCAATTTGCAGTAGTGATGGTGATGACATAGACCTTCGATCTCTTCTCCCCCAGTCCAAGCATTCATTTAGACCAATCTCTCCTAGCAATGGATACTATGCACTGCGGTAATTAAGTCTGCATCCTTGTCCGGAGGCTTCAACAGGATATCCTTTGGGACAAGAACTATTGACACTGATTCCATAGTGGTGCCGTGCTTTTTTAGGACATTATTGCTCTTACTGCCATCAAAATGTATTCCTAATGTAATGAACATATTTACCCCGATGGATGGAGCTGCTTTTGCATGAAGGCCCAGAAGTGGTTGAATTTCCAAGCAGTGCCCACCAGTCAATAAAAAAAATCAAACAACAAGATTCCCAAGAAGAAAATTCATTACAAATTCCATATCAGGACCCCCTAGGACCCTTAATAGAACAATAGTTAGTCATTCCTGTTCTTCACCAATATTCACTTAGTCTATATCTTAAAATGGCTCTAATTGTGGCATTATAATGAGCCGGGTGGTTACTAAATCATCACTAGTGGTTGAGTTTAACCACAAGTCCATCAAATCCTCACACACACCATCATCAAAGAGCATAATGAAAACACGAATGATCACGTGGCCTCTTGATCTGATTCCTTATGTGGAGGTGCCAACTACGCCGCCCCTTTCTATTGTGATGTCATGATATTAATGGAAAATGTGACCCTCAGCCTCACTTGTAATCAACTTAAAGTTGTCTCATGGTGTGTGGACTTGACATTTGTCATTTCATTGATCCCTCCTTATGATGGTATCGAAACACCCTTGTTTCCAGTGCCCTTGCTTCCTTACCACATTGCGTATAAAGTTCATACTCATCCTTGTTTTCCTAATCATTATGGTGCTCATCATCACACGCACATCAGGAAGAAAATATTTGGGTTCCAGGATGGAATCTACGTCATCCAACACTGTGACCTTACTTAACCATTGATCACCCTAAGATGCAATCTACGTTGTCGATGTTACCTACCTTGATCTCCATTTCGCAACCCCTTTCTTTCTTATATCCCCTAACATCTTTGTACTGCGAAACAGACCACGACTGTAGATCTACTCTGCGAGTGATATCAACCGTTCAACTTTGTGGCTTCTTCCCATTTTCACGATCCCTCATCTTGTTAACCGTCATGGATGTCTCCCTCATGAAACTATCCCAGGCCGTTGATCAGATCTCCGCTAGGTCTCCGTCGTCCGAGGGTGTAGGCCCTACAGGATTTTTCATCGCCTAGTACTTTTATCTGTCATGCACCTTTCCACTGTGAAATCAGTTAGGACCATTGATTGGATCCTCGCCATATCTCCATCGTACAAAGACACAAGGTCTACCAATACTTCTCAGCCCCAGATGGTCTTATCTCTCCTGCATGTTTGGGTGGAGAAATGATTCTCCTTTGTAGATTCCACCGTCCGAAAATCTTGGCCATTGGAATACACATGCCCTAATAGATTTCATGGCCTTGGGATGGGTTATCCTCCATGCCTATTGGCTTCATGAAATCTCCATTCACCATCGATCCTGGATAGCATTTAAACTTGATCATTAAAAATGGGATGACTTCTCCGATTTCACATACCTTCATAGTTAATTTTTCGACACATCTTTCTCCAGCGAAATCTCCCCTTGTCCATCGATCCGCCTCACCTTCTCATCCGATGGTTGATCCTGCTTGACACTTAACCATGTCTGCGAAATCCAAGCCTCTATTAAAAACATGCATATTTCCTTGGTGAAATCATTATCAATCGTGGATCTTCTTCGCCATGGATCTCTGCCCTTCATCTTCACCATTGGATTACTATGAGCATATTTTCACATCAGAACCCAATATGCAGGGTTATATCTCTCGTATTCTAGATTTTTTTTCATACCATACCATGGGATAATCCGTTTTTCTATTGAGGTTTAGGACAATTTTCCCAAACAACCTTCAAATCACCAGACATGAAACGTTTTTTCCTATACCCCCTTCAGTTTCATTGGTCTAGACCTTTGCAAGGGAAATAGTGTAGTTGTCTAGGTAGAAATATCCAAATTTAGCACAAGTTATAACATTGGCTCAAACTCGGGGATGCTATCCTCCCTGTGAGGTAGCAAAGAACCATGTAGACCATGTGCTTGATCCACTGGGATAATATCCATCATTTCCTAAAAACCCCCATTAGGGGAACTTTGAGGTAAAAAATGGGCCTCCAAACAAAAAATGTACTATCAAAATTCACTTGAAAAGAACCAATCACATTCTAGAGGATGACATCATCTATAATAGTTGAAGTGGCATTGGTTGAGTTAAGGATGCTTATTTGTCAAATTGTAAATGGTGAGTCAAAACCCATAGTTAACGTTATCGATGTTATAAGTAAAATACTCATTATGAAAATAGTACTCATAGATTATTTTTGAATATAATATAAATGTACTAAAGTACTATTAAAGTACTTAGAAAGAAAAGTACTCTTTACATTTCAATATAAAATAAATTACAAATACCAAAAAAACTAAGTGTTTTATTCAAATGTAATCATTTTTTTATATTTCAATATAAAATAAATTACAAATAAAAAAAAAGTAAATGCTCTATTCAAAACTAAAATTATGTAATTACTTTTTCAATATTTAAAATATATATGTCAAATATTTATTTAAAATCAAAATCACTTAACATCTTATAATAAAAACAATTGGATGATTAAAAGTTTTTGTTTTTTAAATATTTACTATATATATATATTTTAACAGAAACCAAGAAAGGTTTTTTATAAAATAGGTTGTGCACAACCATTCATTACAAATATAAAGTAGGAACAGAGAGTTCTTGCAGTTCAAAAATGCTGCATGGAGATGACCAAAAACCCCCACAGAGGGTGCTTACAAAACAACTAGTGCCTGGGGTAGTGTAGAACCTAATAAACTGCCTGCAAAGTAAAAGACAATAAAACATAAGAACATTTTTAAGAAAGAACCTATCAAGGATTGCCTGTGGGATTCGTGGGCTGAACCACTGATTCCTCCTCCATGGGGTGCGCTATAGCTGTTGGGGTTTCGAATGCCTTGCTACATTGATTCAAGCTGATCAGGCGCTGGAGATCTTCCTGAATTCTATCAACCTTACCCATCATCTCCTTGAGGTTGCTCTCATTGTCGTTGATCCTTGCATCATGATTACTGATTTGCAGAGATGTATAAATTACCACTTCACCCATGCTCTTGACTTCCTGTGCTATTTCCTTATTATCCATAATGCCTATGGCCATCATCTCGTAGAGTCGTCTAAGATTCTTCTTTAAATCCATAATGACAATGTTTTCATTAGCCTTAGACATTCTACCTTGTCCAGGAGAAATATCGATACGGGTGAAATTGCTATAAAGAGCACGGACTAAACTTGCAATCACACAAGCCCGATTCTCAACGGAGAGACCATTGATTATATACTTTAGAGTATTTAGCTCCTGCAGAAAGGAATCACACTTGACCTTACTTTGGCAGGTTAAAGTGCCCACTGCACCTTCCTTCCACCCTGAGTAGTGACAACCTAGAATCGATTTTTTCTCAGCAATAGGGGACTGATCATCAGACATGAGACTAGGGCCGGAATCAATGCTTGCAAACCACAGTGAAGTGCCAGAAAGGGTGCTGCAAGAATAGGAGGAGAAGGTTACGAGGGCAAGCCTTTCCTTCATGAATGTCCTGGTGAGAGGGAGAGCTTCCCAAGGAATTTCCTGCAACCAACCTTTGTCTACGCCTGCTATGAAATACAAGAGGATGCGCTCCGAGGAAATTACATAATGGACAGAGCCGAGGCCAGGAGAAAAATGAGTTTGCATGCAGCTTCTAGGAGAAGACATAGTGGAGGGAGCTATAGGACTTGGAGTGTGCGAGCGGAGAGGGAAATTAACTTGGGGGAGGTGAGCCATAAATCCTACATTTCCCAAGGATAGGTGCAGGCTGAGTGAAGTCCACGCAGCAGGGGTGAGTAAATAGGCAGGACAACACCTGTAATGAGGAGACCCTTCGGGAAAGGGCACGAGGTGGGAGCCAACTATGGAGGGAGGGCGTGAGGTGGCATGGGGAGTATGAAGGAATAAGTTGGAAGGAGGGATACATGAGGGGGGTGTGGAATGAACAAGTGAATGGAAAAATGAAGAGATGGAGGGATAAGGAGAGGGGTGTATGGAATGAGAGATGATGGGGGGATAAGGTGTAAGGGGGAGGGGAATGTCGTGAAATCCTTTGGAAGGGGCAAAAAACACTTCATGGAATGGAAAGTGGGAGGACCACATGCCATGAGGAAGGGGACAATAGCCCCGACATGCCATTAGGGGATGAATTTAAGGAAAGGAGCTTGTCTGTTCAGGTTAAAATGGCCTTAAGGGAGGGAGGCCCCCATGTTTGCCAAGGCATCCGCTGCTGGTTTATTGATGCAAAGAATATGAAAGAACTCATAGGAATTAGACATGAGAGGCTTGGCTTTGTCGTACAGGAGACAACAAATAATTGAGTTCGTGATGTATCCATTCACCATCTTGAGAATAACTTGCCGAGAGTCTCCGAAGATCGCAATCTTGTGCAGGTTTTTGCTGGCTAAGGATTGCAGTCCCTGTAGTAGCGCCAACCAATCGGCCTCATTGTTGGTTCTATGACCAAGGCCCTAAGCAAAGGTTTGTTCAACATGTCCTCTGGGATCCAAGAGAATCCCCCTCGCACCTGCCACCCCTAAATACTTACTATATATAATAATCTATTATAATTATTATTTAAATATAAAAAATATATATATTTATTTATTTTATAAAAATAAAATATTATATTATAATATATATATATATATATATATATATATATATATATATATTCTCATCTGGTTGAATTTTAATATTAATACATTTTTTTTTTAAATTTAGGTTTTATTCAAGGTTCATATTTTACTATCACCTTTTAAATTTTGAAACACCTACATATATACCAACATTAATTAGACATGTACATTCAAGTTACAAAACCAAATACATGCATAAAATCTTAATGTAGCAATTTGAATGAACTATTATATCATAATAATATATTATATTATTTGATATCATTGGTGTTTTCACAGGTAGTCATATTGGTTGGTGGAGCCCTGTGTAGAAAAAATAATAAAAGTCTTCGACGTTTCGAGCTAAGTAGCGCAACCCTTCTTCAGAAGGAGATACTTACGTTTCTCACACAGTCTTTGCCACCAATCGTTTATTAATAATGCTTGTAACCCTAAAATTAAAAGGTAATTCTCATGTCGGCCCATTAAGGCAAAGCATTATAAATTTTTAATTTTCAGCATCTTTAATCCAGTGAATAATATGAGCCCAAGATTTGCTTAATTTCCAGCCATCATCACGGTTGAGATTATTTGGGTGTTTTTCGATTTCTATAGCCTCTCTGAGCCATCTCATTGTGTAATGCTCGATATTGATGATAACTTTCACATTTTCAGGGCAAATAAGGTGTTTAGAAGCTACTGAGTGTTCTATGATTGGTGGCAAAGACTGTGTGAGAAACGTGAGTATCTCCTCCTGAAGATGGCCTGCGCTACTTAGCTCGAAACATCGAAGACTTTTATTATTTTTTCTACACAGGGCTCCACCAACCAATATTATATTATTATAATTTTTATTACATATAATAACAATGTTTATTGCATATAATCTCATTTGCTTAATATTAACTCAAATTTTTCATGGTAGAAGTTTATGTACTATTTCTTCATGCTAATATTAACACTTTTTAAAAAAATTTATTTAATGATGTTATTAATTATTGCATTAAAAATGATATATAATATACATAATACATATCACAAGAAACTATTAAAAATGAGTTTACACATGATTTTGAAGGTGTATTAAAAAGATGAAAAATAAATTTAAAAAATGTTTTTTTTATAAATTTATAGGTTTATATTTATATTTTAAAATTAATTTTTAATTGTAATATATATATATATATATATATATATATATATATATATATATATAAGAAATGACAATTTATTCATTTAAATTTAACTTTATGTTTAAAATTCAAAATTATAAATACATGGTTTATAAACATATTTTGAATATTGAAGAAGTAATTTAGGTTCCAAATTTCAAAATTAATTTATTTTATTTTATGAGTACATTACTTTATAAGTACATTCATCATATTATATTCAAAAGTAATTTATGTACTCAAAAGTACTTTACTTTTAGTCATATCAATCATATTATATTTAAAAGTAATTTATGTACTCAAAAGTACTTTACTTTTAGTCATATCAAAGATGTTTTTTTATTGGTGTTATTTTAGACATCTTTTCAATTTAACTTAACCATAGTTGCATTGGTTATAGTGTAAGGGATGAGTTGTAAATATAACTTTCCCATAAAATGCCTAACTCATAATATTTTATTATATTTCTTATGAGGCCCATTTTAGACCTCAAAATTCTCCTAATGAGAGTGGGATCTGTAAACAAAAACTGAACAGATGCTGAAAAATAAAGTGAAATAATTGCTTAAAGGAAATGCTTGCCATGCCGAGCTTATTAATTTCTACCTACCCTACCTACTGAGCATCAATTCCCAGTCAATTCACTTTTGACTTCCAGTGAATCCAATCAAGCAGGTGATTCCATATGCGAAATTTTTTCTTATGCTTGATAAAAAATAGTATTGAATGACCAAATGGAAAAAGGTTATGATAAGGAACTTGAACTCTGCTGCAAATCCATAACCAACCATTCACACTGTACAAATTCTCCACATATCTAGCCACTGAGTCATAACAACCTACAGAAAATTCCGCTATGCATCTTCCATGACACGACTACTCCATATATTTAGCCACTGGATCATAAAATCAAGGCCAGTCTTCAAATATTCCCAGCATCCGCTTGCACCAGTACTATTGTTCCAAAAAAATGTACCCTTGCATATTGTCTAACTGTTCTTGAGAATAACCATGCAAGGGATGCTCATGACAATTTGTGAAGGAGCCATCACTTACTTCACTCCAAATTCCAGAACCCAAAACCTGCTTTCCCTCATGCATTTCACATGGAGTATCTTCAATAAAATCAAGTGAACTAAGCTCTTCTTGACATAAGGGTTCTGAATTGGAAGAACAAGAAGAGACATCCCATGTAGGACCCTCATCTTTTGAGGATCTATCCTCATATTTATCATACATTTGAGGACTTAAATCCTCTTCAAAACCCCCACAGATAGGGCTTGCAATAGGATGACCACCTTCTTCATCAAACAAATTATAATACTCCTCCCGTAAGGCTCTAGGTTGATCATTTGTTTGCTCATAAAGAGAAAAACTAGAATGTGCAATAGATTCTACTAATTCACTCTCCTCATTATCCATTCCCAAAAATTTCATGACATTATTCCTAACCTCCATTTTCTGTGTTTGATTAGAAACCCTTAATCTTTGTTTCAGAAAATCAAAAGAGGCAAAGCATAATGAAAAATAGTTACCTTCCTCTTGCTGATTGTATTCTTCATGAAAAGTAGGATTGGGAGGCAAAGGACACTTTAGTTATTTATCCTCTTCATCTTTCACAAGTAAAGAAAACTTTGTGTGTTCTTGTAGTTCTTCAGTTGCAATTTGTGTTTGTTCAACACCCAAGAGTCCTTCCTTAGCCATTGACTTTGAATTTGATTCATTCTTTAGTTCAAACTGCAGAGGGGATTCAGGGATTATTTGATTCCTTGGAGAAGGGAGGGATCCTCTAAAGTCTTGATCTCTTTTATGTTTCCCTTGATCCTTTATGGGAGGTGGGATGTGGTCCATAGTGAGCCTCTCCATCAACCTTTCCATGGATTCCATCATCTTGTCTATCTTGACCTCTTGTGAAGAAGAGGGAAAAGGCCGTATGGGCTCCTTATCCTTCCCTTTTTCTTCCTCCTCTTTCCTTCTCTCTTTAGAAGTAGTCAAGTTTATTTATACCTCTATGGCATCCTTCATCATGTCATCTAGGGAGGATGATTTTCTTTCACTTAGCCATAGGGTGAATTTACTATCAAATGCCTCAACATTATATTGCAGCTACGTAGAACCAAGAAGAGGCCTAAATTGGGAAGGGATAACATGATTCACTTTCACAAATATATCATAAAATTCATGGATAGATTCACTCCCTCCTCTCTTCATGGAATGGAATAGGGACAAGCACTTCCTGGGGTCTTTCTTTTATTCCCATTGGTTCTTGAAAGAATATTCAAAATCCTGATAGCCTAGAATAGAGTTGTCTGGAAGGCTAGTGAACCATATCCTTGCATCCCCAATGAGGCTTTGGGAAAAAAGTATGGATTCATTGTCTTCATGATCTACTTCTTCCAGGTTAGTATAGTCTATGAACCACTCCAAGTGTTATTCAACTGCATACCCCCTCTCCATGGTAAATTTTTTAAGTATTTGGGTATATCCCTTGGGAAGGTCATGCAGAAAAATAGGGAGAAGTATAGGGGAAAACCTTTTAGCCTTTGTCAGGGTTATAACAGAGCTATAAGGGACTGCAAAGCTGAATGAGAAAGTTTGTTTAAGCTCTGAAGTGGTGGGAGATAAGGCCGTGGTAGCATAATGTTCTTTGATAGTGGATTTTACTGATGCCATTTCAAAGGTAAGTGGAGGGCATTCTTGGTTAGATACGTGGAAAGCATCAACATATATATCAATCGTAGCGCCATGAGTTTCATAGGGACCATCATTTTTCTTATGTGGCTTGGCTGAAGTATCCTGGTCAAGTTCATATGTACATGATGAGGGGATACTCTCAATTCTTAAAGAAGGATATACAAGGGTGAACCCATGACCTTATTCTAAGTGCAATAAAAAATGGCAAGATGCTTTGACCATCCTGAGAAAGGACAGGAGAAAAATTACTTGGAAAGACAAGATATCTTGCAGAAAATTTACAGTCGAGTACCTCATTTTTCACAATGCCTTTCCAGGTTTGTTATATTGGGCTCCTTTTCCCAGTGGAGTCGCCATGGAACCTCTGAAAATATCTACAGTTTCTGGGTGGTATATATTCCAAGTGGAGTCACCTTCAAAGGCTTTGAGTGGAGTCACCAGAGCATATACAACATGTATGTGTCTAGGACCGACTGCTCAACTAGGTCATAGAACTGAAGCAATGCCATTTTTCTTGAGGAGATAGTAGCAACTAGGTTCCCAACAATGGCGCCAAGATGTTATCACCCTATAATTTTCCTATGGTTGTGGTAGGAAGTCACATGATTAACCATTTCAAACCAATATTTAGGATGCATTCTAGCCAACGAATCTAGAGAGGGCTCTCTCTTGCCACAAGAACATTCACATATACATTTAAACTTGATAAGCATTCAGAAGGCTAGATTTCTGATGGGACAGATTCGTTTGTGGATTAAAATATTGAAAGACGGACATATATCAAAACCATTGGGAAATGGAGTCACAATCTAAACCATTCAAGGATATTACAACAAACAACAAACAATGACTTTCCCATATGTATTCTAAGGCAAAGTAAGTGTAACATTCAACCAAATATCTTCAAGTGATGGCAGGAGAAAAGAGAAGAAGTCCAACGCAACCAAGGGGCACCTATCTGTGAGGATGAATTCCATAACAACCATTACAGACACATAACGAATTCTACATCTGATGAAAAGGAGCACTTAATGAAATCAATTCCTCTCATACAACTAGAAAGAATCAACAAGAATATACACATATGTAAAATCATGTAAACAACAAACACATACTGAACATAGACACCATGATGAATCTCATAATCTCAAAGAATCATTTTTCATTATTATTTCCAAAAAGGTTTACAAAGATGCCATCAGGGCATAGAGGCCTTAAAAATATGAAATTATAATAAATCCTCCAACCCACTTTCTCCTCGGGAGAGGTTACATTTATAATGCTATGTCTCCCAAGACCAACCTCAAAACCGATCCTATTTAGGTTACAAAAGGGAATCAATCCGAAATCAACATTTTACATTTTTACAGCCATGAAGTGGCGCACTCGCCATGATTCTTTACACAAAATAGGAAATAAGGAATACTAAGCATGCCAGATAAAATTGCTAATTTGATGGCTAGGGTTCAGGCTCTCTTGGAATGGCAATGATGGGTCAGAGCACCCTGAATGGTTTCCTGCTGACTCATCTCGACCTATTTCTCCTCCTGCCAGGGCATGCAGCGTGTATCTGGTGTTCCTGAAACTATCGATGATCTTCCACTGCTCCTTTCCTTATTCGTACTTTTGATCCTGCAAAATCAGTCATGGGCGTAGACATCCATCGAGGCCACTACCTTGCCCAAGATGTAGTGCATAGGCTAAATTAGCCCCGTGACCCTTTCTACTTCTTACTTTAATGTTCATTCCGTGTTTGATAATATGTTCTTTCTATGTTCGCAGCTGGTGGGAAGTTTTATGTTCCTTTTTGTGTTTGGATTTCTATCTGGAGCCTCTATATCTCCTGGTAACACTGTTGGGTTCATAGACCTTGAGAAGACATATAGGTTTATCAATAATACTAAATCCTTGACGGGCTTGTCATTCTTGTCTGCTTCTAGATGCTTGTACCACTCAGTTACCTGGACTAGATCCTTCCTCCAAAGTATGCCAGCGCAACACAGATTTGGACTTGTCATCACCTTCATTTGAATTAGAAATTTGTAGTAAGGATGTTGATGATGTAGACCTCCGATCTCATCTCCCCCAGTCTGAGCATTCGTTCATACCAACCGCTCCTAGCAATGGATACTATGCACTGTGGTAATTAAGTCCACGGCCTTGTCTGGAGGCTTCGATGGGATATCCTTTGGGCCAAAAACTCTTGACATTTCTTCCACAGTGGTTTCGTGCTTTTTTAGGACAATATTTCTCTTACCGACATCAAAATGTCTTCCTAATGTAATGAACATCTTTACCCTAATGGTTGGAGCTGCTTTTGCATGAATACCCAAAAGTGGTTGAATTTCCAAGAAACGCCCAACGGTCAATAAAAAACATCGAACAACAGGTTTCCCAAGTAGAATAGTCATTACATATTCCATATTAGGACCCCCTAGGACCCTTAGCAGAACACTAGTTAGTCATCCCCGTTCTTCACTAGTATTCACTCCCTCTATATATTAGAATGGTTCTTACTGTGGCATTACAACGAGACGGGCGGTTACCAAATGATTAATAGTAGTTGAGTTCAAACAAGAGTCCTTCAAATCCTCACACATGCCATCATCAAGGAGAATAATGACAACCCGAACGGTCACGTGGGCTCTTGATCCAATTCCTTATGTGGAGGTTCCAACTACGCTGCCCCTTTTTGTTGTGACATCATGATATTAAAGGTGGAAGTGACCCTCAACCTCACTTGTAATCAACTTCAAGTTGTCTCATGGTGTGTTTACTTTACATTTGTCACTTCATCGATCCCTCCTGTTTTTGCTGCAACCACTACCCCAATTTTTTTTATGATTTTAGGGCCCCTCAGTTTTTAGCTTTTGATCTTGCTCAGACTGCTTTCACTACTTAAAAGTTGCTTTCCATGACTTGGTTTTTTATTGTGAACTAGTTTGAAGAGTTTTTGTGCCAAGTTAAAACTCACTTTTCACCCAGTGTGTCAAAAGTATTATTTGATTTTAGCTGGCATGGTGGAGGAATTGAGACTTTCCATCCGATATCTCCCAGTTGATTTTACATTGTCTTTTTTCTGAAAGCTTCAGTCTTTGTAAGAAGTTTTTTGAGTTTTGGAGCTGACAGCTTTGGCTGGACTCGTCTTTTGGAGCCAACATGTTTGGATGGACTCATCTTTTGAAGCTGACGGTTCTTTTCACTAAAGTCCTACCGATGGTTGTGGCTAAAAATCTCCATTCATAGCCAATGTGCTTGACTCGGTCCTAGCTTTCACTGTCGATCGAAAGCTTCTTCACGAGTTCACCGATGACCTTTTCTTCAGGCATTCCCAGCAAATTTTTCTAACAATGTTGGTAGAATCTGAAGTTTTATTCGAAGAGTGCGACAAAATTCATGGCTTGTAATCATTTTTTCGTTGCCGAAACCTTTGGATTCTTTGTTCCGACACTATTTTGTGGATGGTATTTGACGAGTTGAGATGACAGTTGTAGCAAGGTTGGGATGTCAAAACCGATGTTGTCGGAGAAATTTATTTGTCTCTTACTGATTCCAAATCAAAGGATTTCTCCAATGAGTTTTAGGCACCAAAAAGTCCATTCACATTTATGTGCCCCATCGACCGCATTTAATGTGTGTTTGGTGTTTTTTTATATATAACCCGTGAATATTTTTTTTACGGACCGTTACTCCGTTTTAAGCGCATCCTGTTGTCGATTTCTTGTTGGAACTTATGGTTTGTTTCGCCAAGCTCCACACCCTTTCAATGTTTTCCAGGTAGGACTATACCTTTGTCATTTAAGTGTTTGGGTTAATGGGATTTGGTAAAATAGCATTTTGGGATTTCATTGTTTACGGGGTTAGGTTTTTTTTTATGTCTACCGTGGTCTTAAATAATTTTTACCAACCTCATGGGGCTTCTTTTGTCTTGATCTCACTGAACTCTGGAGGTTTTCTTTAATTCGAGTTGAGTCAAAGTCTTGGGCATCCTTGTTTCTTTTTTACCTAGTTTGCTAACCCGACCGTAGTGATTTTTTACCTTCTTCACGCCATTTGGCTCCGCTGCTCAGGACATGGACAAAGATATGTCAAACCTCTGGTATTTTATTGATGAGGCTGTGATAGGTTTAGTTTTTCATCAACTGCTCCTTGTCTGGTTCATATTCGTTTGCAGTGATAGGGGACCACTATGGTCTCGAGCTTATAAGACCATCGTTTTCTGTGATTTCTGGCCTAGGTTGTTCAGGATTTTTCTTTTTGAAATGAAGAAGGCAGTCTATCCACCAATTCCTTTCTATGTTGGAAGATACAATTTTTCAAAAGCAAAAAGAGTGCCGGATTTTGTAAAGGACCTAGAAAATTTCCACTTCGGTGAGAAGAATTTTCATAGGAATGATTCCCAGGGCAAGGTTGCTGCACATTGTGCATTTATAAAGATGAGTTTTGAATACTCTGACTACTAGGACAAGGACGAAGAAATTTTTAGAAATGCATGAAAAATGGCTGCTTTGAATAAGCGGTCCAGACAAAAAAATACAATAGCAGGAGGAAAGGGAAACAACAACACTACATGATAGAAAACAAAAACTGGAGGAAGCTGCTAAGAAACAAGAAGAAGCTTGCAAGGAAGTAGAATAAGCTGAAAGATTACTAGCTAAATAGGTCCAGAGAGAAATGTTAGAAGAATAAATACTTAAAAAGGAGTAGGAGGAAAGGCTGCAAAGAGAAACATAGGAAAGAATACAGAAGGAAGCTGAACAAGCAGCCGATGAGTTAAGGAGAAAAGAACAAGAAGATAAAGACAAGGAGAATGTGGAACACGATACTTCCCAAGAAAATCTAGCATATCCTCCTTCTACATAAGGAGACATGATGACAAGAGGTCACCTACCTTTTGTAGAATTGGGGTTAGTGCCCTTTACTCCATCCAAGCAACATGCAGTTGCATGCCTAGATAAGGCAGTCTTTGATCCTAAATGGAAAACCATCATTTGGAGGTCCAAAAGGAAGTTAAAGGTGGGTACCTAGCTTGAGGTAATTATAGTTATTGAAAGAGCTATCATGAAAGGTACCGATGAAGATCCACAACTGATGGCCTCGACTAGTGTCGCAACTGCTCAAGCAAATTCCTATAGTGTTGACAGATTGAAAGAAACTGCATATCAATACAAGGAAAAGATGGTAAGAATGAAGGATTCTCAAATGAAAGAGAGAGGATAAGTCCGAGAAATGAAGAGAAAACATTGGGCCACTCTTTCAGAGTTCGAAAGACTCCAGGAGGCCTACTAGGTTTTAGAATTAGAAAACGATGCCTTGGTGATTTCAAATACCATCACTGAAGGAGAAAAGGACCTGGAAAGTAATATTTTAGAGTTAGAGGTGTAAAAGGTTTCAACTGACATACAAGCAGAGGAACTAAATGCTTGAGCAGTAGAGTTAGAGGCACAAAACAACTCTTTTGAAATTCAGCTCAAGGCAGTAAATGAATGGAAAGTTGATATTACCCCTCTCTGAGAGAAATCCCTCCTGATCAGGAGGAAAACATATTGGGTCCAACTAAATCTTGCAGAAGAGGTCTATAAAATTAAACATGAAGAAACAAGATTGCAAGAAATATGAACAATATTAACTGATTTCAGGACAAGGACACTAGAAGTTGCATAAATAATTCAGGGTCAACTAGCTTGGATAGAAACTAATGCAACATTTCTGGAGTATTTTCCACAAAAGACTACCGAGGACTTGAAAATAGAGTTCGAACTCATGGACTTCATTAGCAAGGCTAATGCAATATTGACTGCTGGGGATGGGAAAACGTTGGAGAGGTATATGGATTTTTATAAGAGGATTCTCACAACACATAATATATGTCAAAAATCTACTGGAAAAAGAATCCAGGAGTTTCCTAACCAGGAGGGACATTTGGAATACCTACAAGACAGATTGTAGGAGGACAAGATTAGCATACAATAAGTTAAAGACATCATTGAGAAAGTGGTAAAGAGTTTGGTTGCACAATCTACAGTCAGCAATTTCCTTCTGGAAGACCATCTCAGGGTAACTCCACCCAAAGTAGTGAGATAAAGTCACAACTGGCCATACATGAAGTGACAGTAAGATTGCTGGAACCTATGTATTTCAAGACCATCGCTATAGAAGTTGCTACATGGAAAGAATTCATTGGAGGATCAGCTGGGCCCTCCTATGTTTTGTCTTGTTTACATGCGGCACCTTTTGTAAATGATCTTATCTTATTTTTATTTTCCTAGTGCGAGTCACTAGAGGATGAATTTTGTAAATCGAAGAGTCAAGGAAACCCAAAGGGCAGGGCTAGCCCAAAATTCATTTTGTAAAATGTATAAGTAGGGGTAGAATAGAGATTAGAAAGGACTTTTCATCTAGCGCAGATATGCTGTTATTTGTATGAGAAATACTTCTTTTATGAATAAAGAGAATCAAATTTTGTTGGAGGAAGGACTGTATGAGTTTCCAAATGGATTGCGTGGAATGCTAAATGCTGGACTATTTCTGTTTTAGTATCCTATACAATATGATATCATTCTAACTTGTTGAATTACTTCTGCAGTTTATGATTCTGTTAGAAATCTTGTGCATATGAATGAGTAATGATTGTGTTAACGAACAAAGATATCTTTGTTTATATTTTCTACTATAATTATGTATGTAGAATTTGAATAGCTACCTGTGGGATTCCACTAGCAACATTACAGTACATTACTCAATTAAGTATAATCTTTGATCCCCTAGGGATATGGTAGAATAGATTAGAATATGGTATATTTTCTTAATAGTGATTGAGGGGAAATAGTGATAAGATGGCAGGTAAGAACCTACGCATGACAAGTTGAGGACTTTTCTCACCGGTCGCATGCATTTAGTTTAGGAACTTGCATTTCATCCTAAAACATAAAATTACATAAATGGTGGATCGGGCCGTAACCGATAAAATGGATTGAAAACATTTTTTTAATTATATGGTAGTCGGGTCGCTAACCAGATAGATTCCCCATACCAAACAATAAAGAATATAATTGGGAACAGTTATTGGGGAGAATCCCTACTATTGGTACTTGGGATTTTTCTAGGAATCAACAATTTTGGCGCTAGAAGGGGGGCCTCCAGTGCATGGCTGGCAGAGGATATCCATTTTATAGAAACTATTCCACTGGTGATAGCTCTGCAACTAAGTTTCCTGAATATTTCATTTCTGTAGAAAGAGTAGGTTCTGCGAGCAAGCTCCAGAACGCCTCTACCCTATTCCATTTGGAGTATTTGAGCACTTGTGGAGACATACAAGGTCTTATATGAAGAAGCTTGGAGGATTAAAAGAAATCCCTAAATACCAAGAAAGAAAGCTTCCAAGAAAGTACATAATTACACTGAAGATTCAATCTTGGTAGGAAATTTGGAATATTTGGTGAATTTGTCTATACAAGGGATTGTTCAACCACTTGATCAATTGGGACCAAATTCCCCTGTTTTCTAGTCTCCAATACAGTCACTTGTTTAGTCTCCACCACAGAATCCTCGTCGAATAATGTCTGGAAATGTACCCCCAAATTCTAATCAACTAGTATGGAGAGCCAGAACACCACTCAACCTGGCTCCTCCTTTGTATGCTTTGCCTTATAATCCTGAAAATTCGTTACCAAAGTTCGACCCCAGAAAAGGAATTTCAGCTGATGATCACTTGTAAAGTTTCTATTTGGCTATGGAATGTTTGAATGTTGAGCACGAATATGTGGTATGTAGACTTTTTCCACATACCTTTGAAGCTAAGGCCTCTTCCTGGTATTTTGGTTTGCAAGCAAATTCAATAATAGATTGGAAGACTTTTGTAAGGGTGTTTAAGAACAAGTTAGGTGGTCAGGGAACCATTGCCTCTGTCATGAAAGAATTGCTATCTCTGAGGATGCATAGGAAATATAAGGTGCAAGATTTCAACCAGAGGTTTGCTGCTGATCTGAATAATGTCAGTGCTACAACAAAGCCTTCTGAAGAAACTTTAATAGAATACTACACTTCAACACTCTGTCCCAACATAACAATGTTTGTTAAAATGGAAGTAAAGCCTTATTTGGCTGAAACTTATGAGAAATAAAATAAAGTAGAAGCTGAACTTGAAAGCATGAACAAATAAACTGTAGAACCAGAGGTAAAGACGTTCAGTGGTAAAAAACCTCTTCTACTAACCACACCTAAGGAAGAACATTCAATTGAATTAGAAAATGTAGTTAAGATGATACCAAAGTTATATAATAAGATTGGAGACTTCAAAAAAGATAAAGAAGCTATTTCATCTAAGAAACAATTCAAACCCTACTTTAAGAAAATAGAAGAAAGTGGAACATCTCAACCACCTGTGTATACTTCTTCTGTTTTGAATTTTAATGAAGTAGTAATGGATCATTTATGCACTTTTCATCAAGAACCTCATTCTGAAAAGAGCTTCCCACAATCGATTAGTTCAATGACTCTAGTTATGAATCAAATATTAGATGCTTAGATAACAGAGCCTGAGGTAAAAGAAGAAAAATAAAATGAACCAAAAGAGACACATGAAACCACGATGGTCTTATGGGACTGTGCACCTATGCTGGGATTAGATGAAGAGGAACCTATTGAAGAAATTCAACTTTCAGTAGTTAATGTTATAACCAGAAGCAAAGGACCAGTAATGGATGAAAGCTTATTACTGCCTAAGATTAGGAAGATACAAGAAAATATGAACAAGATTAGCAGTAATACCCAAACAACACCTAAGTATTATTTGGTCACCACAAGAGATAAAGTTCCAGCAGTTAGTAAACCTATAAAGACTGTGGAGAATAAAACAGAAAGCAACAAGAAGGGTCCAATAAAATACAATATGGGGTATGAAATAGTAGAAGACATCAAGAAGACAAAAGCAAATATTTGTTTATTTGAATTATGTAATTTACCCCAACAAATAAAGAAGCTTATGGAAGATTTTGATTGACAACCCAATAAATCCCAGGATGACATCCAATCGAATAAAGAAATTAATGAAGCCAACATTGGAGCAAAATCTAAGTCTCAAACACTGCCATTTTTACTGTCTTTTGATATTTTCAATCATAACGTACATAATTTTTTGGTGGATTCAGGGGCTTCATCTAATGTCATTCTGCTTTCAGTATGTAAAATAATAAATGGTCAACCCACACCATCCTCATGTAAGATCATTCAGTTGGACATATATGAAGTCAAGGTAGTATGGGAAATGAAAAATGTACTGATTCTGTTATCTGGAGATGAAAGATTTTGCCAATTTATAGACATTATAGTGGTAGATATACTATAGGCCTATGGTTTGATATTGAGCAGGGACTAGTCTACAAAACTAAATGGGTACTTTGCAACTGATTGGTCGTACTTGTGGCTTCCATATAAGAACAATCAAAATCAGATTAAGGTGATGAGGGAACCACTCATGAAACACAATGTGACTCAATTGGAAGGGAAAAATGAACCTATAAACTTCTCATCTTCGGTTTTGGGTAACTATTTTTTAGAACTTGAACCTGGAAATTATCAAGCTGAAGAAGCCAGTCATGAGTCAGACATACAGTCCAAAATCCTTCATTTTTCACGGACTGATAATATTGATTGTAATATAGTTAACTTAGTTTCTAACTTAGAAAGCAACACTAATCTTGTAGATGTAGGAGATAGATTTTGGTTGTTGTATTTTGATGGTTCCAAAACACAAGAGGGATTAGGAGCAGGTTGTGTCCTGATTGATCCTAAAAAGAACAAACAATTTCTCTCTTGTTGAGTAGAGTTTGAATGTACGAATAACACAGTTGAGTATGAATGTTTAGTCCAGGGCTTGAAAAGGACATCGACCTTAAAGTAAAAAAATTAAAAGTATTTGGTGATTCTGAGATAATTGTCACACAGAATAGAAACACAATTCATTGTTTGTCACCACACTTAAAAGGCTACCAAACTAAATTTTGGGATCTTATAACAAATTTCAATGATTTCAATATCAATTCAATTCCTAGATTGCAAAATGCAGTAGCTGTTTTTTTAGTTGTTTCTGCTGCAAGGTTAGTACCCACTAATAAAAAATGATGTATTGAATTGATTTTCAGGTCATCTATACCAGACAATGTTACAAACTTGAGAGTGTTTGATGATGACCAACAAATCATAGAATTTTTAACAAATGATGAAACTTTCAAGGACTTAGTGATTGATGATGAAGAGCATCAAGCTAATCTTCAAAGTGGAAATTTCATGCCGAAAGGAGTGAAAACACTGAAAGGGTTGTTTGATCTGAACATCAAATTTAGAAGACCTACAAATGTCAAAACAAATAGTTCATCTATGCAATATGAACTGATTAATCTTGGGATAGAGGCTGAACCCAAGTATGTAAACTTGGGAAAATGTTGTTCACCAGGAGAAAGAAGCAAATTTATAGGTTTGTTTCAACAACATAAGGACATTTTTTATTCGACATATGAATAATTGAAGACATATGATACCCGTATTATCCAACATGTCATACCTATTAAAGCAAGAGTTAAACCATTCCAACAACCACTGAGAAAAATGCATCCCAAAATGGAACCGTTGATCCAAAATGAAGTTAAGAAGTTACTTGATGCAAAGATCATTTTCAAAGTTAGGCATTCAGAGTGGGTAGCAAATTTGGTTCCAGTAAGGAAGAAATATGGTGAGATAATATTATGTGTATATTTTTGAAATCTGAATCGGGATTTAGATAAAGATATTACCCAGTTCCACCAATGGAACATATTCTACAAATGGTCTGAGTTTTTGAACTATTCTCCCTATTAGATGGGTTTTCAGGCTATAACCAAGTGCTGGTAGCTGAGAAAGACAGGCTGAAAACCACATTTCAAACAAAGTGGGGAACATTTGCTTACAGAGGAATTCCCTTCGGTCTCATAAATACTGGAGCCACATTCCAAAGGGCAATGCATATCGCTTTTCTGGGTTTAATCGACTCCAATGTGGTAGTTTATTTGGATGATGTAACCATTTTCTCTAAGAAGAGAGAAGATTATGTGTTTCATTTGAAACAAATTTTTGACCCCTGTAGAAAATACGACATATTTTTAAATCCTAAGAAAAGCATGTTCGCGGTATTAGAGGGAAAACTGTTAGGACATATTATTTCTAAGAAGGGAATCTCCATAGAACTGGAGAGATTAGAAGCCATATCTCAGATTCCCTTAGCCCACAACAAAAAGGGAATGCAATCATTCATGGGTACTATAAATTTTGTTTGAAGGTTTGTTCTTGACTTTGCACATATAGTAAAACCTTTACAAAAAATGGTAAATTAGAGTGTGCAATTTAAATGGATTGGTACAGAGAAGGTTTCATTTAACGCCATCAAATAAGGAATAGCTCACGCGCCTTCTCTTAAAAGTCTTGATTTTAAAAAATATTTCATTCCGTACAATTTTGGCTTGGATAACTCACTTGTATCTATTCTTACACAAAAGGAAGAGTTGGGAGATGTGTACCGAATATCATTCATGAGCACTGGATTACAAGGGGCCAAGATGAACTATCCTGCTGTCGATAAGAAATCATATGCAGTGTTTAAAGAAGTGAATAAATTTAGGCCTTACATTCTAAAAATACGAACCAAGGTAATTGTCCCACATATGGTTGTCAGAACACTTTTTGTACAAAAGGAATTGGGTGAACGAAGAGGGAATTGGGTGACAACGTTACAAGAATATGATTTGGAATTCAAACAAGCTACCATTATCAAAGGACAAGGCCTATGTAAATTAATGATTGAAGGTCAGGATAACAAAGATGTTGATTGGGAAAATGAATCAGAATTGCATATGCTTGATGTATGTCCTATCTTTATAGCTCCAAAATCTTGGTACAAAGATCTAGTACATTACCTTCAACAAGGATATCTACTAGAGCATTGGAGTTCTAAAAGATGAAGGGAACTTCATCTAAATTTTGCCTCTTACCAAATAATAGATAGATTTATTTTTAGGAAGAACTATGATGGGGTATTTCTAAGGTGCCTCGAACATGAAGATGCCTCTAAAGTTGTCAAAGAATTGCATGATGGGCCTGTCGGAGGACACTTTTCGGGAGATACCACTGCTCACAAGATTCTAATAGATGGATACTACTGGCCGACATATTTAAAATATGCTCATTCTTATGTAAGAAAATGTAATATATGCCAAAGAGGCGGAGGAAGACTAGGAAAAGCGGTTGGACCCTTGCAACCAGTTTTTATTTCAGAGCCATTCGAACAATGGGGTATTGACATCATTGGAGAAATCAACCCAAATTCTTCATTAAAACATAAGTATATTCTCACAGCTATTGATTACTTCACGCGATGGGTAGAACCGATCCCATTATGCAAAGTGAACGAGGATGCGGTCATCGACTTCTTGCAAGAAAATATTATGACCAAGTTTGGGGTTCTGATTTCGCTTGTCTTTGACAATGCTTCTTATTTTTCATCAATTAGGCTATCTGAATTCGCTAGTGGAAAAGGAATCAAGTTGCATTAATCTATGAATTATTATCCACAAGGTAATGGGTTAGCCGAATCAACCAATACAAATCTTATTAGAATCTTAAAGAAGACTGTTATAAAAAATTAGAGAAGTTGGCATATAGCTCTTCCCAAAGCACTGTGGGCATACATGGTCACCCCCAAGAACTCCTTAGGCATTTCCACTTATACTCTAGTTTATGGGAAAGAGCCTATCCTACCCTCAAACATTTTTCTCCCATCCTCTCTCTTTTCCCAATCCTCATGAGGATCTGGTAGTGAAATTCTGCAAGCTCAAATTAATACATGGCTGAAACTCGAAGAGTCTAGGCTCAAGTTCAAAGAAAGATTTAAACACCAACAGGAAATTGTCAAAAGATGGTTTGATAAGCATAAATATGGGAAGGGAAATTTTGATATTGGAGACTTGGTTCTTAAGTGGGATCACTGTAATGTCCCTTAATGAATTTTCATTATAATGACCAATTTTTCATTTTTTTCCTATTTCGACCGTTGATTAGTTTTGATGTCTAGTTCTCCAAATTGACCCAAATGCTCCCAAATATTCTAAGAAGGTGTATGAGTGACATTAATACTTGAATATTATTTTCAGGGATGATTTATGACCCTCCAATTACTACTGAAAACTTGTTTAATATTCTGTCCAAAGTAGGAGTCTTTACTTGCAAATTGGGGTTCCAATTCCCTAGGGGTAGATGATGAAAATGCCTTTCCAAATGCACTCAATCCAAATTGAATTTCTGAATGGAATTAGGGGAAATATAAATGAATTCAACATTAACTCATATGAATCACCATTCATATTTTAATTTATGTTATAACTCCCTTAAATTAGACGCAAAAAGACTAGTTTCAACCTTAGGGGAAATGGTAGGCAATCTTCTCCAAATGCTATGAAACTCAACAAAATGACTCCAAATTATTGTGTAATGAAAATTAAACTCATATAATACATAAATAACATTCCATTCATCCTAAACCATCATTATTTTACTTATCCATTCGAATCCATCAACATTACATTGGTTCACAACAAGGTAGTGGGGAAATGGCATTGTTTCTTCATTGTTTGACATTTTTACATGAAATGTTTTGGGTATTTAGACCTGAGGATTTATAAAGATTAATAAAATAGTATAAATTTCAGTCCATTCATAATAAATATATCAGAGAGACATTCTTTCATTCGAAATTATCAACATTACAATGTCATCCATCAATTTAGCGGGGAAATGGTCACTGTTTGCTCATTAATATTCACCTTTGTATATAACCATTTGTTATTTCAACCTGAGAATTTATTAATATGAATAAAATAGTATATTAATATTATTACTATAATAAATGGACCATGATAATCTCTCCCAAAGAGTATAATAGCTCACCCAAAGTGCAATCCCTCCATGAGCAAGAATATGCAAGAAAGAATGGAAATGGTTGAGAGAATATGCTGCACTTGAAGAAACCAAGAGATTACCTTTAGATTACACCTGAAAATACAAAATCCATTAAATATCCATTAAATACCCAAATTGCCTCTCCAAACACCAACTTGGATGGGAATCTTTCACCCTCGAAATTGGCTAAGGAAAGAAACTAGTCATCCACTATCTCTCTCTCTTCACAAATGCAAATTTCTCAAATGATCAAAATATTCCTTAATTATTTTTTATTGAAATTTTTAAAGTTTCCAAGATCTCTATGGGTCTATTTCCTTCCAAGAGATGCATTCCAAGTCTAGTTGGGAAGATATTCCAAAGAATTCCACTTGTACAACAATTCTTAGTCTCCCACTTCCACCAAATCACATGTGGAAGCATCTTAGCTTCCCTAAATTCGTTGAGATACATATTGGAGATATTTTTATCCTTGAAATGTCATATATGGATTATTTCAGCCTTCATATCTTATTTGTTTCATAGGTGTCATAGCATCTTCATCATTGTTGTCATAGAGCTAGGGAATCTAGTCCAAGTATCTCACTAGCTCCAAAATGCCTCTTCCTCTTCCATGGGAGTTAATATTCCACTCCAATTAGACCTTAATTGATTCATTACAAGTATATTGAACTTCCAACTCATCCCAATACCCTTAGTATTCTTATGGATTCAAAATGACAAGAGGAGGATGCCATGTGGAAAAGAAAACCTAGCTTGTGTGGGTCCCACATCCTCCATGTGTCTTCATGATCAGTTGTCACTTTGATTTTCCCTTATATATATATTTATTTATATTATTTATTAAATATTTATTCCATTCAAATGTTTAAACATCATTTATTGTCCCCATTATTCAAAATCCCAAAGCTTCCACCCCCAACCTAGGAAACTAGTAAAGTTCCCCCCTGGGCAATTATTTGACTCTTAGCATTAATTTGACAAGCTCTCATGAATATGGAAAATGTGATTAGGCCATTGTGACCCAATGAAATATTTTGGAGATGAAAAATCCTCCATTCCCAATATTTCTTGTCCTCAAGCAAATTCAAACATGGGTGTTGAAGAACCTGCTTTCTGTATGATTATTTGAAGTTGCCACTGAGTTGCCCAACTTTGAGTATTTGAGATTCCATGAAAATTTTAGAGATAAACCACCATGATTTATACTGCACTAATATGATTAAAATCACTTTATTAAGTGGGGAATCCATCTCCCATACTGTTTGTTTCCCAAAAATTTTGAAATCAATGGGACTAAAAACTATCCCAGGGTCCCATTGCTTGTATTGCACTCCAACAATTAAGATTTCTCTCTAACCCATACCATTAGGAAAGATAATTTTGGGATCCAATTTTATTGTATGCATTATTAAAAACATCATGAGTACATAATATATATCGTCAAAGTACATAACAACATAATAAAAATGTACATCAAGGAGGTGCCTCATCAAAAAATCATGAATGTGTTTATACCTCCAAGTAAGTATACCACCATTTTCCGAGTGCATACAAGCTTCAAGTGAACAATAAAATATGCTCCAATGACATAGGTGAGGATCCCATGTCCTATAATTCTGCTCCAAAAGGATGTGATATGCATCAAAATATTCAGCCATGTATTATTTCATCCAAGAAGTGAATGAAGAATCTCCACTCAAATCTGAACCAAATAATGAGAAAAAGAAGCAAGGAGATTTCAAATGACTCAAATAAGTCTAACCCATACATCCATGAATTAGAGAATCATAAATATATACAAAATTATGTGGCTGGCGACAAAAATGTTCTCCAATCATAAATCTAATCACCCTAGTGTTGGATGAAGTTCCTTCGACATCAAATGAACCAAGTGTTGAGCAAGACAAACCATGAGTCTTCAAGTGACTCAAATGGATATCATAGGTGCATCTATGTAGATGTGCATCATCATAAAGTAACAAAGGATGGTGCTGAAAATGTGAATAATAATGTGCTCCAACCATGTCATCATAAAACGTAAATCTAGGAGTTCCATACTCCTCACGTGGCACCATAAAAAAGAACCCTTTCACCCATACTTCTATGAGACTAATGCTGCAAAACATGGAATTGTAGGATGTAGGAGAATGAAATAACTCACCAAAATGATAAAAAATCAAAGAAGTTTCATCATGGGAAGGATCCATATGGGTAGTATCATGCATATCCTTCAAAATTGTGAAACCTTTGTCATAGATTGGTTCCAATGTAGAGGAATCATGCTCTTCTCTAAAAATTGCATAACCTTCATCAAGAGACAATTCAAGTTCCTCTTCCACCACATCAAGTGTTTGGATCTCTTCAAGTTAATATTCAAAAACATCAAGCACATTCAATTTTACACATTTCTCATGATCCACCATGTCATGAGAATCCTCCAAACAATCTACCATTTGACAATCTGAAACATAGGAGGAAAAACAAGTATCTTACAACTTTTCAAGAAGTTGCTCATTTTGAATTGTGATCTTATGATTATCCTAATTATTCTTCAATTATGAATCATGTAAAAATTAATTAAGCTCAAACATGTGGTTTATATAAAAAATCTAAGGCATGAAATTACCTTTGATGTGGCACATTTCTCTTTGAATCTTCTCCATGTATTCAAGGAAGGATGTTTCCTCCAATGAAGTAGCTCTCCAACAATAATTTGACACTAATGCTTGAGTGTCATGGAGTATGCTAAGGGAATCTTGGATATCCCTTTCACTCATCTTAAAATACCCTTCAATGAAGGATGGTTCATGAGACCAAACCTCCTCTTCTTCTTTTTGCTTTATTTGATCAACTTCTTGAAGCTCAAGTGGTGATGGGAAAGTTGATCTTGGTTTTTCATTATCTGTCACAAGGTATTCATCTTCATGCTTATTAGAAATTTGTATTGCAGTAAAATTTTGAAATATGATCTCTATGTCACCAACATAGAGTTGTGAGCACCCATCAGTAGGTACTCTTTCATAGTTCAATGATCCATCAATGGATTATCTTTGATTTGCACAACCCCCATCAGTAAGTATTGTGTGATTGTATTCACTTTCATATTTATGTTATTTTATGCAATCAAATTGAGGTAATTTATGCTCCACTTCATGATTCTCTGTTTCTTCCTTTAATGGTGTATCTAGGCTCTTTTCACAAATAGGATGAGTTTTCTCATTTCATGCTCCTCCAAACTTGTGGATTACTGATTGTCCCTTAATGAATTCAGATTTCCCTTCTTGTGCCTAAATACATAATGGATAAGATATTCTTGGAAATAATACCTCTAATGAATATCCCCTCTCAAATTTAGATACTCCTGGAGACATGCTCCAATACATATGGTTGTAATTTATGTAATTATTGGCTGGGGAGGAAGGAAAGTGGTAATTGTGGTTCTATTGTGAAGCCAAGACATGTATGAAAATTTTTATTCAATGTATAATATTAATGCATAGGTTCCAATACAATTCTATGATACCAATGTAATTTCCTTTAATGAATTTTTATTATAATGACCAATTTTTCACTTTTTTTCCTATTTCGACCTTTGACTAGTTTTGATGTCTAGGTTTCCAAATTGACCCAAATTCTCCCAAATATTATGAGAAGGTGTATGAGTGATATTAAGACTTGAATATTATGTTCAGGGATTATTTATGACCCTCCAATTACTTCTGAAAACTTGTTTAATATTCTGGCCAAAGTAGGAGTCTTTACTAGCAAATTGGGGTTCCAATTCCCTAGGGGTAGATGATGAAAATGACTTTCCAAATGCACTCAATCCAACTATAATTTCTGAATGGAATAAGGATAAATATAAAGGAAATAAAAATGAACTCATATGAATCACCATTCAGCTTTTAATTTCTGCTATAACTCCCTTAATTGATATGCAAAAAGACTAGTTTCAACCTTGGTGGAAATGGTAGGCAATCTTCTCCAAATGCTATGAAACTCAAAAAAATGACTCCAAATGCTTATGTAATGAAAATTAAAATCATATAATACATAAATAAAATTCCATTCATCCATAAATAATTATTATTTTACTTATCCATTCGAATCCATCAATATTGCATTGGTTCACAACAAGGTAGTGGGGAAATGACACTGTTTCTTCATTGTTTGACATTTTTACATGAAATATTTTGGATATTTCGACCTGATAATTTATGAAGATTAAGAAAAGAGTATAAATTTAATTCCATTCATCATAAATATATCATAGAGACATTATTTCATTTGAAATAATCATGATTACAATGACATACATCAATCTAGTGGGGAAATGGTCATTGTTTGCTCATTAATATTCACTTTTACATACAACCCTTTGGAATTTCGACCTGATAATTTATGTAGATTAATAAAATAGTATATTAAGCTTATTACCATAAAAAATGGACCATGATAAGTTCTCCCAAAGAGTATAATATCTCACCCAAAGCGCAATCCCTCCATGAGCAAGAATATGCAAGAAAGACTGGAAATGGTTGAGAGAATGTGCTGCACTAGAAGAAACCATGAGATGCCTTGTAACTTAAACATGCAAATAAAAAATCCATTAAATCTCCATGAAATATCTGAATGGCCTCTCCAAACACCAACTTGGATGGGAATCTTTCACCCTCGAAATTGGCTAAGGCAAGAAACTAGTCATCCACTAGCTCTCTCTCTTCACAAATGAAAATTTATCAAATGATCAAAATATACATTCATTATTTGTTCTTGAAATTTATAAATTTTACAAGATATATATGGGTCTAATTCCTTCCAAGAGATGCGCTCCAACTCTAGTTGGGAAGAGATTCCAAAAAATGCAACTTGTACAACAATTCCTAGTCTCCTACTTCCACCAAATCACATGTGGAAGCATCTTAGCTTCCAAAAATACCTTGAGCGCCCTATTGGAGATATTTTTTATCCCTGAAATGTCATATATGTCATATTTCAGTCTTCATATCTGGTTTGTGTCATAGGTGTCATAGCATCTTCATCATTGTTGTCATAGAGCTAGGGAATCTAGTCCAAGTGTCTCACTAGCTCCAAAATGCCTCTTCCTCTTCCATGGGAGTTACTCTTCCACTCTAATTCAAAATTAATTGATTTATGCAAAGTATATTGACCTTCCAACTCATCTCAAGACCCTTGGGCTTCTTATGGATTCTAAATGACAAGAGGAGGATGCCATGTGCCATAGAAAGCCTAGCTTGTGTGGGTCCCACATCCTCCATGTGTCTTCATGATCAATTGGAATTTTGATTTTCCCTTGTATTTATTTATTTAGATCCTTTATTAAATATTTATGCCATTATAATGTTCAAACATCATTTATTGTCCCCCTTATTCCAAATCCCAAGGCTTCCACCCTCAACCTAGGAAACTAGTAATTTTCCTCCTTAGCAATTATTTGACCGTTAGCATCAATTTGAGAAACTCTCATGAATATGGAAAATGTGATTAGGCAATTGTGACCCAATGAAAAATTTGGTACATGAAAATCACCTACATGATGAAAAGGGAAATCATACAAAGTTTCAACACCTATGGGTTAGACCATTTCAAATTGCCAAAAAATTAGGCCCCTTGACTTATAAGTTACATGATTTACAGGGGTGGGAAGAGAATATGCTTGTTGATGGTCTGGTTCTCAAACCTTATTTCACCTAGTACCTTAGGGACATGTCTATACATAAATAAAATTTTCTTTTCTTATTTTCCTACCTTTTTAATTGTTGTTTCTGTTTTGCTTTAGTTCATTCGATTTTGGTTTCAAAATAAGTATATGTTTTCTTTTGATGATTTGCTTTAGTTTAGTTGGTTTAATCCAGAATAAGCCAGCTTAATATTTGGTGCTCGGGTGACATTGGAATTTGAACAAATCGTCGAATGTTTTAATCCAAAACAACTCATTTATCTATGCAAAATTTCAATCAAAACAAGATTCTCTAATTTGATAGACTGCTAAAGGAAAGTTACTTTAAGAACACATTGAAGTCCTATTTAAAACCTGTAAAATAACTAACTTAGATGAGGTCTAGAATACTATCTTGGGGCTCCATCCACTTTCACATTAATATCTATCCTAGGAAGCTCTCCGCAAAAGACCCACGGAAAGGAAGCAGACTAGACAAGTGTATGGTATTGAAAATGATCCCATGCCACAAAATGAAAGCCAAAAGGTTTAATATAAAGAGTAAAAAATTCCAGACCAAAAAGTATATATAAAAAAGATATGTTGAAGAAATAAATTAACAAAATGATTATATTGCTCAAAAGTTTCTTCTCCGTTTGTGAGATGAAACAAGTCACCACTCACACAAAATGACACTGTGGATGGAAGAACATAAATCAAATCTCAAAAGTAAAAGAAGTAATCAAGGAAGACTCAAAAGAAAAAAGTCTTAAGAATCAAAAGAATGCACAAGGCATGGGAATGCGGAACAAGTGAATGCATTTGTCTAACTCTGTCATGATCCTATGGTGTCATATACGGCAGCAACCAAATACAGAGGTAAAATGAATTTCACATTTTGGCCCCAAGAGAGTTATCGGGACTTCTAATCTTGGTTACCATACCCCAAGAGACTACAATCAATGAGATTTTCTGAATCTTACATTCTAGAAAAGTATAGACTCTTAAATAATCTTAGAAAAGACTGGGATAGGTTGCTCTAATAAGGTTCCACAAAGCATTTCATATTTTGAAAAGATAGTTTTTCAGAGCTTTATGTTCACCAACTAGTCGCCAATTGTTGCTGCTGCAACCACTACCCAATTTTTTTTTATGATTTTAGGGGCCCTCCATACATTTTTAGCTTTTTATCTTGCTCATACTGCTTTCGCTCCTTAAAAGTTGCTTTCCATGACTTGGTTTTTTATTCTGAACAAGTCTAAAGAGTTTTTGTGCCAAGTAAACTCACTTTTCTCCCAGTGTGTCGGAATAATTCTTTGATTTTAGCTGACATGGCGGAGGAATTCAAACTTTCCATATGATATATTCCAGCTGATTTTACGTTGTCTTTTTTCCCAAAGCTTCAGGATTTGTTAGAATTTTTTTGAGTTTTGGAGCCGACAGGTTCGGCTGGACTCATCTTTTGGATCCAACATGTTCAGTTGGACTCATCTTTTGAAGTCGACGATTATTTTCACTGAAGTCCTATCGATGGTTGTGGATAAAAATCTCCATTCATAGCCAATGTGCTCGTATCAGACCTAGATTTCACTGCTTGTTGGCAGGGGTTTTGGACACACTAGTTGCGCAACATCGCGGATGCTACGCAAGAACAAAAGACACTACGCAAGAGGAAGATCGGTGTGCGAGCAGAGAATATAATATTTTGTGTCATCTTTTTGTAATTTGGACCATATTTTATGGATATTGGTGATTATTTTGTAGATTCAGTTAAGAATTGGTTAAGAGTTAGTTAGAAGTGGACCATGAATGTAAAGGCGTAATCCTATAGATAGAAGTAGAATTGCAAATGTATATATATGTGGGGAGTGATACCAAGATTGAGACGAAGATAGATCTGAGCAACTGGGTGAACTTGTTGAATTGTGGACTATTTTGAATCTATGGAATGTGGCACAGAAGTAATGTTGCAAGGCAAGAGTTGATATGAATTGTTGTTTTTTTATCTTTTTCTGTCTTACTGTTTCTGCAATCCGATGATGAATGACTATTGAATGTGTGACATGGATCTATGATGCAATTAATTTTGGTTCTAAATGATGTTATTTTTCTACATCTGTTTGTGCATAAGTAGGCTACTGTGGTTATGAATGAATGATGAGACTCGTTTGTAACAATGATGAATGGTATTGTTAATGGTTGAGTAATTGGACAGATTTTTTAGACAAGTTAATGGATTGTCAATGCACATAGTCCTCCTCTATTATGCGGAAACTTGGTTTTGATAGCTCTCCCTCAAACATCTTGGGTGAGACTCCATCCATTTCGCGAGTGTTTCCAGACAAGGTAAAACCTGTCTGGGCCAGTGCTCAGGGAGATCGCGATGAGTGAGTGTTGACAGAGTGGGAACCCCTATCGCCTAGTTTTGCTGGAAGGGTTACACCAAAAAATGGTTACATTGTTAGGACCTTGTCATGACTGAAAGGAGGATATGTGGCATCCGACAAGACCATAAATTCAAGATTGGTTTGATCAGAAGCTACGAGAATTTGTTGAGATAGAAAACCAAAACCCTAGACTGATAACGAACAAGTGGTTAAAGAGGTACATACACGACGGTCCACACGAGTAATTTTTCTATGAATTTCCCATTATATTGTATGAGTGAATGGTACGATTCACTTGTAAGAAGAGAAATTTACAAGGAGGAGAGCCAACTTCCTGGAACCCTGAACTGATCCAGGAGTTGCAGGAAACTGATAACAAGGCATCGTGGGATGTTGAAGTCTGGATGGATAGTATCCTAGAAGGATATATCATTGAATTTGCATTTGATAATACCAATTCCTACAATGAAGCAGAAAAGGAATTCTTCAATGGACCACAAGGTAGGTTCCTGTTATCTTTGCAATTGTCTATTAAGATGATTTTTTGCGAAAAGGGAATACTGAAGATGCACCTTGACTAGTAGAACTCGGGTGTGTAGAGGCTGTGGATACCATGACGAAAGGGGTGAGACAAATGGAAAGATAAG
This sequence comes from Pseudotsuga menziesii, assembly GCA_001517045.1. Classification (NCBI taxonomy): domain Eukaryota; kingdom Viridiplantae; phylum Streptophyta; class Pinopsida; order Pinales; family Pinaceae; genus Pseudotsuga; species Pseudotsuga menziesii. Next base: position 182,568 of record LPNX010330678.1, read on the forward strand.
GGGTAGATATGTGCAAGTTTCGATGAGACCGTGAGGGAAGCCGAGGAAGAAAGTGGTCTTACGAGGGGAGGAGCAAGGTTTCGATAAGAGAATAGGCAGAGGAATAGAAGCTTCTACTGCGATCAAAACACAATACCGTGAAGGAATACCACATGGGATGAAGCGACCCTACAGTGACGAAGAGGATGGACATACCCAGACTATGCCCAAAATAGCAGTAATATCAAACCCCAACAACAACGTGCCCACACCTTCGTGCACTACTCTGCACTTAGGAAGACACACAAGTTCCACATCAACTTGTTTGACGTGCCAACAAAATTATAGTAGTAGATCAACGTCAGTAGGAAGGAGGCCCATGATGGTAGGAAACAAAGCTAAGTTACCTTTGTTCCATGGAAATGGGACCAATGATCCCAAGCAGTACTGGTTTCTATGCAAGGTAGTATAGACTGTCAGATAGACCATAGATGATAATGTCAAGTGTCACATCCCCTCCCGCCCGAGAGGATGCGACTTTGATGCTACTTCTACCATTTAGACAGGAGGGGATGTGACAGTGTGGTATAATAGTAGTGTTGCAGCATTGGGCCTCAATGATCCATGACGAGCAGCTGATAGAGGAAGAGTCAAGCTTTGTGTTTAGCAGGAAAGAGAAGCAGACAAAAAGTTTTAGAAATTTTTCTATGTATGGGAAATTGGCATGTCGGTTGAGTTAGCTGAAGCAAAGATGATGCATGTCGGGTGGAAGTTGATATTTTCGTCGAGGACAGAAAAAGACAGAAAATTTTCTAAGTATGGACATGTCAAGCGAAATGGAGGAATTTCACCGATGCGTGTAGGGAAACAAGTTGATTTTTTGCTGATAAAGAAAAGTGTCGAAATTTCCATTTCAACAAAAAAAGATGAATTTTACCGATGTGTCGGGTGAAATAGATAAATTTTGTTGATGAGTCGGCTGGGTTTCATCGACGTACATCGGAAAACTTTGGAAGTTTCAGTCGAAACGTGTCGGGTGGAAAGTCAAAAGTTTTCTGAAACAACATAAGGCTCGATGAGTTTTTGTCGATCGGAAGAAAGTTCGGCATTTTTATGAAATGACGACAGTTTTGGCAAGTTTGTCGATTGGAAGAAAGTTCTGTATTTTTCTGAAATGGTGGCAGGTTTGGCAAGTTTTTAGATCGAATGAAAATGGAGAAGTTTTTCGATACGTGTCGGAGAAATTTGGCAAATTTTTTCGACACGTCGAAAGAAACTTGATCGAAGGAAAACTAAAAAATTCGCCGAAATGGAGATTTTTGACAGGTTTTCAGTGGGATCTGTAGGTGCCAGAAGCCCCCTTAACCCCTGTCGTCCCATTGAGATAGTCATTGTTGTGTGAAAATAAAATTTTGTGTATGATTTTTCCATATGCAGGTTAGTAACGTATAAATTCTTGTGAATGTTATGCAGCTAACAATTATGTTTATTAACACATTTTGTAGAGTCATAGTCACCTTCAAAGGCAACATTCCAGATAGTGCAGTTTGATAGAGTTGGTTTTGGCTCAGCCAAAGAACCTACGACATGTATGATGATGCAAAGAACCCCAATGAGTACGAGGAAGATGTTATGGGGGAAAACATCTGTGTGGGAAATGTTGAGACATAGTCTAATGGGAGAAGATTTCAAGATACTCCCCCAGCTTTTGCAGCCACCATGAGAAGCCTAAGGGTGGAGATGTGAAGTTACAGGGTAGATAATGAAATATTGGTTAAGGCTTAGGAGGAGCAGGATCAGTTGAATGCAGCCATGTTGCAAATTTTGATAGACATTCAGAGGTGGATGGACTCTATGGACTAGACAACAAGACCAGAAGGTAGTAAGAGCACTGCCAGAAGAAGAAATAGATGTCCTAGTGGGTCATCTGACTCTAAAGGATCCATTGGTGGTTCAAGTTCTTCTTCTCACAAGAATAAGAAAAATAGGCACTACCAGAACCGTTCACGTGATGAATTTAATAAGGAAAGGCCACATATCTTTAATGGTGAGGTAAAGAACGGTCAAGAAGCTAAATCTTGGCTTCTTGGGATGAGAAAATATTTCCAAGTCCAAGACTACTCTGGAAATATGAAGGCTAGGGTAGCCATATTCAATTTGACTGGATGAGCATCCATGTGGTGGGAGCACTTCAACCAACTGAAGAATATTAATGAAAGGAAGATTGTATGGAAATAGTTCTAGAAGTTTTTCAAGCAGAAGTATCTCTCTGACAGGTACTATGATGATACGATCAAAGAATTCCATGAGCTGATATTAGGAAAACAGATCATGGAAGAGTATGAAAATAAGTTCTTGGAGCTGTTGAGGTATGTCAGGTACATCAAAGATGAAAGAGTAAAAATACAACGTTTCCTGAGTGGATTTCCTCAGTCTTACAAAGACAAAATTAAGTTTAATGAACCTAGAAATCTGGAAGAAGCAATAAGGGAAGCTAAGTATTGATATGAACAAAGCAAAGGAAAACCTGATTATCATAAGACATGGAAGGACAAAAAGAATGAGAAGTCTGACCAAAGGAAGAAAGGTTTCAAACCTTCTAACTTCAGGAATCAGTAGAAGCAACAATCCCAAGTTCAGAAGCAGCCGGCCAGAGTGGTGGGAGAAAAGCCCAGAGAACCACAATAGAACAAAGAACCACTCCAATGCTGTAAATGTGGAGGAACCCACATGCTTAGGAATTGTCCACTTGAGAATGAGAATGCAAGGGAAACTTACAACATTCAAGAAGAAGAAACCATAGGTCAAGTAGTAAGGGTCGTCCTTAGGATTTATGTAGCGCTAAAGGACCGTCAGGCAGATAATGAGTCGACCGTGGTTGAAGTTGCAGGTAAGATTGCTGAGCAATCTATTTCTGTTTTGATTGACCCTAGTTTTACTCACAATTACATTACTCCTAGAGTAGTCAAGATTTGTGATTTTAAGAAGTTAAAGCATAGTAAATCATGGTTAGTTCAGCTAGCCACTGGAACTAAGAGAAAGGTTAGTGAAGTGGTAGATAAATGTCAATTGGTTATGAATGGATTGGTCACTTATGTAGATATGAATGTTCTACCACTTGTTTCCTATGATGTTCTCATTGGAATGGATTGGTTAGAAGCTCACAGGGTAAAGCTTGACTGTTATAATAAGAATTTTAAATGCATGGATGAAGAAGGGAACCCAAGAGTTGTAAGAGGCATTCCAAAGATGATTTTCACGAGGCATATTTCAGCAATGCAGTTGAAGAATTTTTGTAGGAAAGGTTGCCAGTTATATGCAGCTCATATTTTGGAGGCAATAGAGAATGAATCTCCTAGGTTCAAGGACTTTCATGTGTTGCAGGAATTCATGGATCTGTTTCCTAATGAGATCTCAAGGCTTCCTCCAAAGAGAGACATTGATTTCACAATTGAACTTGTGCCAGGAGCAACACCAATGCCCAAGACAACCTACAGAATGAGTACACCAAAAATTCTAGAGATGAAGATGCAACTACAAGATTTGTTGGAGAAGAAGTATATTAGGCTGAGTGTGTCTCCTTGGGGAGCACCATTTCTGTTTGTGAAGAAGAAATATGGTACACTCAGGTTGTGTATTGATTACAGATATCTGAACAAAGTCACTGTGAAGAATAAATATCCTTTGCATAGGATTGATGACCTCTTTGATTAAATGAGATGAGAAAATGTATTTTCCAAGATTGACTTGAGGTCTAGTTACCATCAGGTAAGAATCAAGGATGAAGACATTCATAAGACAGCTCTTCAGAACAAGGTATGGACATAATGAGTTTGTAGTGGTACCATTTGGTCTCACAAATGCACCAACTAAATTTATGTGCCTTATGAATAGTGTCTTCAGCAGGTATTTAGACAAGTTTGTTCTTGTTTTCCTTGATGACGTCCTTATTTATTCTAAAAATTAGGAAGAGAATGAAGAACATTTGAGATTGACATTGAAATTGCTCAGGGAGCATAAGTTGTATGCAAAGTTGAGCAAGTGTGACTTCCATAAATGTAGGATTCATTATTTGGGTCACATTATCTCAGATGAGGGCATATCTGTAGACCCTGAGAAGATTGAGATCATTATGAATTGGTATAGTCCAAGAAATGTAACATATGTAAGATATTTTATGGGACTTGCAGGATACTATAGGAGATTCATTGAAGGATTCTCCAAGGTTGCACATACAGTCACTTCTTTGCAAAAGAAAGGAATAAAGTTTGAATGGACATCGAGGTGTGAAGAAAGCTTCCAATAGTTGAAGAATCTTCTCACAAGTGCGCCAGTCTTAAATATTGCAGACCCAGAAAAATATTTCATGGTGTGTACTGATGCATGCGGTCAAGGGATTGGAGGAGTCCTTATGCAAGACAACAACATGATATGTTATGAGTCAAGAAAGTTGAAGGAGCATGAGAAGAACTATGCCACTCATGCTATAGAACTTACAACTATAGTACATGCTCTCAAGATGTGGAGGCATTACTTAATGGGAAGAATGTTTGAGTTAAGGATAGACCACTGTGGTCTGAAGTATTTATTTGATTAGCCTACTCTAAATTCTAGGAACACGAGATGGCTAGAGTTTTTATGTGAGTTTGATTTTGAAATCAAACACATAAAAGGAAAAGAGAATAAAGTAGCCGATGCACTCAACAGGAAGGTGCAGGAAATGCAAGTGGCATCTCTTAGTATTTTCTAGTCAGATTTGAGACAACAGATTGTTAGTCATACTGCTGGAGATGAATTGTATGAGCAGGTAAAGGACAAGTTACAGCAGCAAATCCTTGAAAATAAGTATGAGGGACATGAATTGGAAGAAGATGGAATTCTTACCTATAAGAATAGAATCTATATTCCAAATGTATCATAATTGAGGAGAGTTGTTATGGATGAGATCCATCAAGCTCCATATTCTGGTCATCCAGGATATCAGAAGACAATTGCTACAGCCTGAAAGCAATATTTTTGGCCAAGAATGAAAAAGGACATGGCTGGATATATTTCAAGGTGCATAAAATTTCAGCAGGTGAAGGTCGAGCATCAACATCCAGCATGTTTGTTGCAGCCTTTTCCAGTTATAGAATGGAAATGGGAAGTTATTTCCATGGATTTTATTATAGGATTTCCAATGACTTGGAGACAACATGATTCCATCATGGTTGTGGTGGAAAAGTTGACAAAGGAAACACATTTCATACCGGTTAGGTCCACACATAAGACTGATGACATTGCAAAAATATTCACGAAGGAGATTTTCAAATTGCATGGATTGCCGAAGGAAACAGTCTCTGACAAAGATGCCAAGTTCACTTCCAATTTTTGGAAGGGTTTGTTTGCGGATTTGGGTACAAAGCTGAACTTCAACAATTGCTACCATCCTCAGACTGATGTGTAGACAAAGATAGTGAATCAGGTGCTTGAAGACATGCTTCACATGTATGTGATGGACAGACCAACCAAGTGGGAAGATTATTTACACTTGGTAGAATTTGCATATAACAATGGACATCAAGCATCCTTGGGGATGAGTCCATATGAGGATTTATATGGAAGAAGGTGTAGGACACCAGTGATGTGGTATAATCTAGTGAACATGATTGTGATTGGTCTAGAATTGCTCAAGGAAATGGAGCAAAAGGTTGCAAAGATCAGGCAGAATCTGAAAGTAGCTCAAGACAGATAGAAAATCTATGCTGATAAGCATAGGGTGCACACAGAGTTCAATGTTGGGGATCCGTTTTACCTTAGAGTGAAGGAAATGAAGATTTCCTTGAAGCTTGGAAGTTGTGCCAAGCTGTCGCCTAGATATTGTGGGATGTTTGAAGTGCTTGAAAGAATAGGGCCAGTTGCATATAGACTTGCATTACCTACTAGCACTAGAGATCATAATGTTTTTCATGTGTCTTTGCTTAAGAAATATGTACATGATACTAACCATGTGATAAATTGGGATGTGATTCAGGTGGAACCCGAGGGAGAGTTCCAAATCGATCCAATGTGCATCCTCGTCAAGAAGGTCACAATGCTTCAGAATCAAGCCATAGGACAGGTAAAGGTGCAATGGGAGCACTACGGTCCTGATGAGGCTAGGTGGGAGCTGGAGGATCCCATGCGATTGGCACATCTATTTTTGTTCAATTTTGCGGAGCACTGAGGGCGGTGCCAGTGTAGCATTTTTGTTCAATTTTGTAAAGCACTGAGGACAGTGTTGTTGAAGGGGGAGGGGAATGTAAAACCCCGGTTTTGACCCTGTTTGCATTAAAAATGTATATGATGTAAATATTGTATTTAATTGTGGTGTGGAGATAAAGGAAAAATACCCACCATCAATTCAACGTTTTATTTTTCAACGATTAAAAATCATTGTCGATGGTATTTCGTGCTAGCCAGGAACATTATAATTTTAGACATCATGTAAATATGTAATTTAATTAAAATATCCACAACCAGCTATGTCAATGCAACATGAAGGAGATGGGGCATGATTTCCTAAGGATAAGGGGGGGAATATTCAAACCTTTGAGCGAATGGGGAAAAGCCAAATGTCAAAGGGAGAACCCATCAAAACTGTCAACTACCCATTTCTTTTCTTCTTCCCCAATCATTTATTTCTGCCAAAAATTGGTTGAGGTAGTTATTGCATGGGAGTAGGAAGAGTATGGGCAAAATTCGAAGTGGGTAGAGCACCCATTTTGGAAAAACATGTTTTGACTTCTTGGGCAAGTAAAAACCCAAAAAACTATGCCCATTCTACCATGCAACCACATTTTTCTCTTCCTCATGTTTTTGGAGCTCCTGTGCATTCTCCATTCACATTTTTGTAGTGTTCTTCATTTTTCCCATGACTGGGAAGTGGTTTTGTTAATGTACAATGGCTGGGATATCTCCTGGGCATTTTTATGTTGTTTCCACATTCCCACAGTTGGGAATTTCATGTCTTCAGTGTTGCACAACCAATGGGGGATAGATCCATGAATTTAGGGACTTAGGGAGCCATTTTTTTCCCACCTGAAGCCATAGAATGTTTCTGAAATGAATTGCTCATGCTGGGCCATTTTTCTGCAATTTCCATTTCCATTTTTGGCTCCCATGATGTTTTTCATCAATCCCAAAACTTGTATTTTGTTGCGTATGCATATTTTATTTTTGTCGGAACTAGTTTGGAGTGGAATTGGGTCTGAACTAGCTTGATGAACCTAGTGTAGGAAGGAACCTCATAGCCAGATCAAGAGGGGCTGGATTTTCTCCTTTGCACACCTTGAATAACACTGGAATGGAAGGCATCTACCGAGGGATTGTGTAGCAGAGAAGGGGATGCTTCCTTGTGTTGGGTGTGTAGGTGTTGGGAAATCCAAGCTAGATCTGGTGCAGGTGTCCATAGCTATGTGGTTGAGCTCAATAACTTATAAGTTCAATATTTACGTGACCTCCTTGGCAGCTTGATAAACCCAAACGTAGTTTTGGCTTGGCTAAATTTTGATATATCTTTGGATATGTGTGAGCCTGCTAGTGTTCCCTTATTCTGTGTGGGAATCATGCCCAGCTCGAAGGTGGCAGTGCTAAGATATTGATGAGCAAAATGGCCTATGGCTGGGTGGAACGTTGCAGTGACATAGTTGGTTACAGGATGAGCTTCCTCTCAAGATAATTGTTTCTTGTGTTTAAATCTCTGTAGCTATAATTGTTTTAATGAATTATATGAACATGTTGAATGCTTTGAATGAATGAATTTTTATTTCACTGTAGATTGCATTATGTATCTGTGTATGTTTTTATTTCAAATTCATTTTTACGTTTATGTTCATGGGGCTTAGATCCTCGCTTAAATTATATCACCTACGCCATTGGTCACGTCCTCTCGGGGAGGAGGGGACGTGACATCAAGAAATGAGAATTGGAGACCACCCTTCGAGGTCGCGTGCTGGATTGGTTCATGAAATTTACACAAGTTCCTTAGGGGACTCTTGTGAAGACATTAGATGAAGTAGAAAAGGGAATAATTGAAGAATTCAGAAAACCAAAATCTGAGGTGCAGTACATTACAGATTTAAAGGAAATCCAACAATTTCCTAATGAAACCATTTGGGACTTCGATCAAAGATTTAAGACACTGATGGAAAGAGTCATTTTCAAAATGATTGATGTTTAGCACAAAGAATGACTCATTGCAGCACTGGTATCTCATATTCAACAACCACTGATGCAGCAAAAGGCCGCGACACAGAGAGAGGCTCTAGAGATTGCAATGAAGTTGGAAGCTTCACCTATTGGAGACAGTGCAACTGGTATGAACCAGATTCAGGAACAACTAGAAAAATTGACACTAAATTTACAAGACATCAAGAAAGGAAAAGAGAATCACGAATATCTCTAGTGCACTCGATGTCGCGTAGATGGACACACCAAATATACTTGCCCTGATTTCTAGAATTTTTTTTTGTCAGGAGCATCGAACCCATTGAATTGCGGTAGTGTACCATGGTGTCACATATGCCAAGTATACAGGCATAGACATGAAGAATGTAGCTACATGCAGAATATGGTAACGAATCCAACGAGCTTATATTGCACTTTTTGTCGCTCGGTTGGGCATGGAGATAAAGAGTCTCGTGCATATAATGACCTACTCTAGGAGAGGATGTATGAATCATACTATGTGAAGGGAGAATATCATCGATCTGTGTAGCAACCACAGCCACAGGTGGTGCAACCACCACCTCAACCATAGTATGTGTCGCTGCCGCAGATGAATTTTATACCGTTGTAGTTGCAACAACAGTTCCTGCCGCAGCCACAATATAACTAGATGCATATGACTCCGATGCAACAACAATACATTCAGGCACCAAATAAATCCCCTGCAGTAGCAGTTGCTCAGCCGCAGTACCAACAAAAAGGAGGATTTCAAGGTTGAGGAGGAGGCTTTGGTCGAGGAGGAGGATGAGGTCCTGGACCAGTTCAATGTTACAATTGTGGGGTATTCAAACATTACCAGAGAGATTTCCCACAATTATAGTGTTAATGTACATATTGTACCGTGATTGATCAGACATTTGAGAACTGCCCATAATTTATTGCGTGATGGTAGGTAGGAAACGTTCCGCAGTTGCGGAATAAGAATATGTTGCAAGCCTAGACCCAGAACTAGTTGCAGAACTAGAATCAGTTTCAGAATCAGGCCCATAATCCACTTTAGAATCAAAACATGAATCAACCTATGAATATTCCATTGAATCAAAATCCACCACTGAACCAGAATTTGTCAGTGAACCAGAGTCAGGGGTCGACCATTGCGACAATCTCAGTAGAGACCAGAATGGAGGATGTCGATGTTGCTATCATCACCTACAGAGGTGCGATGACTAGAGAGGATGGGCCCCATCTGCAGGCTTGATTGGCTGGGAAGAATAAGGCACCATTTGATATCACTACTAAATGAGATACATTCTTTGAAGCTCGGGATGCGATCAGACGAAATCATGGTAAGTTACATGTTTACGAAATTCCCTCTGCTTTTGATTCTTCATTGAAGGCAGGACCACCGCAGAAACATGGTACCCTGAAAAAATTCTTTGAGAGCTACTTGTCATTGTAAAGAGATCCCGATGCTCTTACCGAGATTAAGAACATGTTGCATCTACCAGGTAACGAGTGGAAGGACTCTGCTGTGAACTCCTTGTATAAGAAAAAGATGGGCAAATAAATGTGCATGAACATTCAAATTGGGGACTATGAAGTAGATTCAGTTATTCTAGATCTCGGCTCAGATGTGAATACTCTGACAAAACAAACATGGCAGAAAATGGGGAGGCTGACGATGGGTTGGTCTCATGTGCAGCTGCGCTTGGCTAATCAGGCTAAAGTACAACCATTCGATTATGTGTCGAACCTGGTTGTGGATGTTGAAGGTATGAAGACCTATGCTAACTTCAACGTAATTGAAGTTGTTGATGGTGGAGGCTCCTATTCCGCATTTATGGGGATTGGATGGGCCAATGATAGTATGGTAGTAATTAACTTTAAGAAGAGGTTGCAGACATTTGAGAATCAAGACATCAGAGTTATCGCTACTATGGATCCAAACGAAGGGCAGAGATATATTGAACCCATGAAAAATGAAGTTTTCAGGGGATGGGATCATGCTTACAACATTTTGGAAGACTATATTCACCCTACTGCTGATGGGGAACTTGGATGGTGCAGTACTACTTCTGCGTCTTTCGATTCTGACGATGCACTAGAAAATTGGCAAAATTGCATGCACGAGGTGTCAGTCAGGAAGTGTAGTTTAATCACGCAGTCGTTGTGTCATTTCATGATTGATATTGTTGAATTACCGATATATGAGGGACTTGCCAAGCTATCTTCATTCCTCATGGAGTTTGAAGAGAAGTTATCTAAACCTCAGCGATTGTTGGCGATGGAGGAAGAACTGAAGGGTACCCCAGCACGCTGGTGGGTGAATCATAAGAATACAATTAATGGATGGGCGTAGTGTTGACAACTGATGATAGTTCGCTTCGATGCCAGAAAAATATATCACACTGGGAATTACAATGGGAGGAATGACCCCGGCAGTAATTTAGTAGAATGTCAGACTCTATGGACATTGCAACCGAAATATGAATGGGTCCATGCCTTCGTTCACACTTTGGATGAAATTCCGAGGTCTTGGTATGTATCAGCGGAGTTGCGCAGAGAAATAACTACATGGGAGGAAGTGACAATTTTCTTTGCTAATACCTTCAGTTTCAAGGATGCTAATCCCGATGTCCATAATGCACTTTAGATCATCCGTGATGTGGTGTTAAAGCTAGTACCAGTCGCATATCCAGTGGATCCACATGCACAATTCCACATGCATTCAATGATGGAATGTTATAATGTATCTAGAAAACTTGAGGATGATGATGAGTTATGAAATATCAATATTCTAGAAAAAGAAGGGAGTAGGGTTATTATTCTTGCACATTGATCTAGGAACAAAGAATCAATCTCATCAAAGAATAATCAACAAATACTCATGAAATGGTGTTAATCGGAACCAGAATGGTTTCCTCTCTGTATATTCAATAAACAATGAAATGGTTACAATACGAATGTTAAGCAATATCTTAACTCCATGAAGAATTAGAATACCTAAGGAGACAATTCGAATTTAGTGAGTGAGTATAGCTTAACTGACTCTCAACCATTGGTTCACACTCAGTTAACCACTTGACAAAAACCCTAATTGACTCACCAAACCCTAATTGAAGTCGGAGTGCAATAAATGACTGAATCTCAACTGAAGGAGATCAAACACATGTCATAGCAAGCCAACCATCAAGTGCTAGTGCTCCATGACTTCAATGAACCCTGATGAGGTTAACTGAAGCTGAATTGACCATCAGAAGTTGGTGGAGGTACCTTATTGAGTCCATATCATTAAATAATAATAAATAATCATTAAATAATATATTTAATGACAGGAGGTGCCTTAACTGACTGGTTGAACTGATTGTAACCACTAGTTAGCAATTAGGTGCATTAATGTCACTCAGATCACCCCCAGAGTGCTCCATTTAGCCTCCTTGACTGTAGGAGAAGGCTAAGTTAGCCTCCTTGACTGTAGGTAGGCATGGGTGTGGCTGGATGATGGCAATTAATGCTCCACTGATGTCAATTAATGTCAATTATACTTAGGATAGTGGTTTAACTAGTCCAATTTGACCAAAAGAGTGTGTATGATGGTAAATGTCTCCAACACCCCCCCTTAAGCTATACTCAGGAAGAGTTACAAAACATAGATGCATAAAATTCTAGGGCCCTAGAAACTAAGGCCATAGGTCACCCTGTACAATGCTGAAACTGAAACAATGCTCAAAACAAACTAAGTGAGGAAAAGAGGGAAAACCTAGTGGGAAAAACCCCCCCTCAAGCTGAACACTGAAAGTATTATGGATCACCCTGATGAACTCACCCCCAACAGTGAACGGAGGTAAGTGAACTTCTTTTCTGAAAATATTTTCGTGAAGATGTCTGCAATCTGCTCATCAGTCGGGCAGTATTGCAGAAAGATGGTCCTGTCATGCACTAGCTCCCTGATGTAGTGCATGTGAATCTCTACATGCTTGGTCCTCTTCCTGGTAACTGGATCTGTGGATATCTTAATAGCAGTCTGGTTGTCAAAAAAGAGGATAGTGGAAAAAGTACTACCAATATCAAACTATGAAAGAATGCCTTGCAACCAAACTGCTTGGATGCAAGCATTCACCGCTCCTCGATACTCGGCCTTTGCTGAAGATAGTGCTATGGAAGCCTGCTTTTTGATTGAACAACAAATAGGGTCACCACCAAACATGAATACATATCCAAAAGTTGAATTCCTATCAATAGAATCACCCTCCCAATTGGAATCTGTGTATCCAACCAGCTCTAGTTCGGAGTCTGTAGCATAGTGAATGCCGTAGGTCCTGGTTCCCTGAATGTACTGGAGGATCCTCTTGGATGCCTTCCAATGAATATCATGAGTCTGCTGCATGTATCTTGATACAGAATTCATGGCATAACAAATATCATGCCTAGAATGTGTCAAGTACAACAAGCTACCAATCAGCTGTCGATAGATAGTGCAGTCCATGGGAGGTGTGTGTTTTCCTTCTTCAAGGCTGATCCCTGAAAGGAAAGGGAATGGTGCAGGCCTACATTCAGCCATGTTAAACTTGAATAACAGGTCTGAAATGTATTTGGACTAATTGACCATAATCCCATCAGAATTTTTCTCGATTTCGAGCCCCAAAAATTGTTTTAGAAGCCCCAAATCACTCATTTCAAAGGCATTGTGGAGAGCAGTTTTGATGGCTGAAATGGAGCCAATTCTGCTACCTGTGATCAGTAATTCATAAAAATATAAAACAATGATAATTATATGACCATCATGCTGCTGTAAATACACATTTTTATTTGATCTACATCTCTGAAAGTTTTGCGAGAGAAGGAAGGCATCCATCTTGGAATACCACTCTCTTGGGGCCTGTTTTAACCCGTATAGTGACTTCTTTAGCTTGCAAACCAAAGATGGATTAGTGATGTAGCCCTCAGGATGCTTCATGTATATCTCCTCATGAATATCTCCATGCATAAAGGCTGACTTAACATCCATGTGATGCACCTCCCAGTGCTTGGATGCAGAAATAGCCAAAACAAGGCAAATGGAGTCCATTTTTGCAACCGGTGCAAAGGTCTCATGGTAGTCCACTCCTTGGACCTGAGAGAAACATTTTTATACCAGAATTTACTTATATTTTTAGTTTCTTCCATCAGTAGTAAAATTTTTCCAAAACACCCACTTGCCTTGAACCAATTTCCTTCTCGAAGGAAGAGAAACTAGCTCCCAAGTAGTGTTTTTCTGAAGAGAATTCATCTCTTCATCCATGACAACTTGCCATCTCGGATGATTCCAAGAATGGTAGTAGGATTTTGGATCTGAAATAATCATCAAATAGCAGGTTTTGGATAGAAAATTATCAGAACAAGAGAGTGCAATACCTGCTCTTTGAAAATCAGACTGGGTTCTCCTTGGATCATCCGGATTTCCAATGATGTCTCCTGCGGAGGAGAGTGTCTCTTGGGCCCATGTAAGAAGATGATTTTGCACTTCAGGTTCTGATTCAGTATATGATTATTGCTGAAAAATGATATCATAAATCATAGGATCCAAATCAGGGTCATCACCCCCAATTTCATCATCCAAATATTCAGTGGAATAGGAAGGAAATTCAGCAGTTTTCTCCTTCACTAGTTCCACCTCCTAAAGAGGCTCATCGAACTTGACACTTCTCTCGATGATTATCTATTTGGTATTGATATCCAGCAGCTTGAATCCTTTAGATTCATCAGGATACCCAATAAATAGACATTCTATGATCTGCGGTTGCAAAGCCCTTCTTTTATCAAGCGGAATCCGGGCCCATGCGGTGGACCCAAACACCCGTAGGTTCGACACATCTGGCTTGTGTCCAAAGTATGATTTGAAAGGATTATTTCCTTTCACTGATGAATGTGGCACCCTATTCTGAATGTATGCTGCAGCATGCATGGCCTCAGCCCACAAATTTGCAGCAATCTTCTTTGACTCCAACATACAGGTGGTCATCTCTTTGAGAGACTGGTTCTTCCTTTCCGCTACTCCATTCTGCTGGGGAGTGTAGGGAATTGAATGTTGGACCTGAATACCACTTTGGGAGAAAATATACAGCAAATCATTACTGACATACTCCCCTCCATTATCAGATCTCAATATCTTGATCTTAATCCCAGAGGCATTTTCGATCAAGACCTTCAGTTTAGAAATTTTTTCACATACTTCTGATTTCTTTTTGAGAAAGAAAACCCATGTATACCTTGAAAAATAATCAATAAAAGTAAGGAGGTACCTTGATACATTCATGGATGTGACAGGCATTGGACTGCTAATATCAGAATGTATCAGCCCCAATATGCTTGTAGCTCGGTTTGCCTTCCCCCGATCGAACTTGTGCTCATGGTGTTTTCCAATCACACAACCCTTGCAGACTCCCGTGGTTGCCTTGATGACCGGAAGGCCTTCGAACATGGATTTTTTCTGTAATTGCTATGAATATTTGAAATTAAGATGGCCAAACCTTTCATGCCACAGCCTACTAACTTCATTTCCATGAGTTAGCAGAGCGGTGGGATTTGCATCCGCAACAAAGTGAGAGAACTCATAGGCTTTTGCATGATGATTTGCATGGCCTTTTGCAATGAGTTTCTTGAATGAAATATCTGTTATCTCAACATCATTTGGGCTGAAAGAGACTCTCTTAGGCATTCCTGTATCTCTCATCTAATAGACACTAAGGATATTTGCTGCTAGAGATGGTACATACAAAACATTAGAAAAAAAACCATTTTCTAGATCTATAGTACCTTGTCCTTCGGAAATGATGGTGGAGTCATCTCCCATGTGGATGGGAATGGATTTGCCGGTATCCAAGGATGAAAAGGAGTATTTTTCAGCCATCATGTGATTCAAAGCTCCACTATCAATCAGCATTGCTTTGGAATTCGAAGTGCTTGCCATGAGGGCATGACCTTTCTCATGCTGTGGTTCCCGATTTTGGTGATCTCTCCTCCGAAATCTCTCCAGAAGATTGATGTGATTCCTCTCAAGGAGAGAGGTTGCTTCATCAAGATTTTTCTTGATGCAGGCATGTTCAGGGTGAAAACCCTTCCCACAGTAAGAACACCTGACTTTTTCTTTCCCATTTTTCCCTTTTCCTTTTTTCTTCCTTGATCCGGAAGATTCATCATGCTGCTGATTTTCAACTCTAGGCTTGGGAGCATCAAATTTAGTTTTCTGATTTTTTTGCTGCTTTCCTTTACCCTTCAGATATTTGGGCCCCAAGACATGGAGAGCTTGATCATAGGAATATTGGATGATCCCCATCTGGACAAGCTTGTCATGTTCATTAGTTAGGGACTCAATGAAGGCATTGAGTGTAGGCATCTTCCATCTGGGGGTTGTGAGATTCCCTGCATGGAATGTAGAAACAAAAATTGAATAATCAGCCCCAAGTTTGGAGAGGATGGCTAGGATGAGCTGATCATCCTCCTTCTCCACTTTTCATTGCTTCAAGAGGAAAATAGTATGCTTAAACTTTGTAAAGAAATCATTCAGAGTCTCGAAATTGGAAGGTTGGAGAGACATGAGTTCATTTTTGAGTTGGTAAACTCTCAAGTCATCATGCTTTCCGTATAGAGATTCCAATTTGTCCCATATTTCTTTCGGTGTCTTCATATCCGTAAGATGGAAGAGAAGGTCATCGGAAATAGAGAGGCATAAGAAACCGAAGGCTTCATCCTTCTTGTTCAAGAATCTTGATTTTTCTATGGCGGATCCAGGCTCAAATTCAATGTCCATGGTGACTCTATGGAGTCCTTTGGAGTGCAACTGAACCTCCATTTTATTTTTCCATGTGTGGAAATTGTATGGAGTCAAGAGAGGTACTGAGGAGGCCATCTGGATATGCTGTAGTGAATGCTTCACCTGTAGAAACCTGAAAATCAAAATAGAAAGGGAAAAATAAGGTCGGACAGCTTGCACATTTTAGGCTTTCATCACACCCAGCATAGTCAATCAAGCAAGCTTGATCAACAAGTTTTTTACTTGGGATATTGAGTGGTAAGCCTTGGCTTCTGGTGCAGTGCTGGAATTTTGAGCTATTGCTCACTTTTCATGGAGAAATCTGTCAAAAATCTCGTTTTTGAGAGATAGATCTTCGTCTTGCCATATGCTCTGATACCATATTATTCTTGCACATTGATCTAGGAACAAAGAATCAATCTCATCAAAGAATAATCAACAAATACTCATGAAATGGTGTTAATCGAAACCAGAATGGTTTCCTCTTTGTATATTCAATAAACAATGAAATGGTTACAATATGAATGCTAAGCAATAGCTTAACTCCATGAAGAATTCGAATACCTAAGGAGACAATTCGAATTCAGTGAGTGAGTCTAGCTTAACTAACTCTCAACCATTGGTTCACACTCAGTTAACCACTTGACCAAAACCCTAATTGACTCACCAAACCCTAATTGAAGTTGAAGTGCAATAAATGACTGAATCTCAATTGAAGGAGATCAAACACATGTCATAGCAAGCCAACCATCAAATGCTAGTGCTCCATGACTTCAATGAACCCTGATGAGGTTAACTGAAGCTGAATTGACCATCAGAAGTTGGTGGAGGTACCTTGTTGACTCCAGATCATTAAATAATAATAAATAATCATTAAATAATATATTTAATGACAGGAGGCACCTTAACTGACTGGTTGAACTAATTGTAACCACCAGTTAGCAATTAGGTGCATTAATGTCACTCAGATCACCCCTGGAGTGCTCTAGTTAGCCTCCTTGACTATAGGTAGGTGTGGGTGTGACTGGATGATGGCAATTAATGCTCCACTGATGTCAATTAATGTCAATTATGCTTAGGATAGTGGTTTAACTAGGACAACTTGACCAAAAGAGTGTGTATGATGGTAAATGTCTCCAACAAGGGTTGTTGTAGCACTGGATATACCGACTGAACCCCTGAACCAGTCGCTGAATATTAGAAAAATCAACATTGGGATGGAAGAGAACCCAAAATTTGCAAGTGTTGGGGACTATTGGGATGAAGAGACCATGGAAAATATCATGGATTTATTGCATGAATTTCAAGATCTGTTCCCGAAAAAGTTCTTGGAAATGAAGGGGATAATAGGGGATTTAGGGGAGATGAAGATTCCACTAAATCTAGATGTGAAACCAGTGAGGCAGAGGCCGTATCTCCTAAATATGCGATACAAATAGAGAGTCAAGGAGGAGCTCGATAGGATGTTGGATGCTAGAATCATTGAGCTAGTTGAAGAATCAGAATGGATCAGTCCTATGGTGATCCAAGATAAGAGAATAGGATAAGTTTGTATTTGTGTCGATCTGAGAAAATTGAATGATGCCTGTATGCACGATCCATTTACAACACCATTCACAGATGAAGTACTCAAAGGAGTAGGTAGACATGAGATGTACTCTTTTACATATGGATTTTTTGGTTATCACCAGATCAGGATCACAAAATAATATCGACATAAAACAACGTTTGTTAGTGAATGGGGCTGTTTCAGTACACAGTGATGGCTTTTGGGTTGAAAAATGCACCTGTGATCTTTTCCTGGGTTGTCATCGCTGCATTCAAATATTTTACTTAGAATTTTATTCAAGTGTACATGGATGATTGGACATTGTATGGTATGATTAGGGATCACTTGGAAAACCTGCAACTGATGCTGGAAAGATGTCGAAAACATCAGATTGCGCTGAAATCTAAAAAGTGTATCTTTTGCACACCTTTTGGGATGTTGTTGGGTCACATTGTTTGCAAGAAAGGACTTCTGGTAGACCCTATGAATATTGTGCTGATCTTGAGCTTGCCACCACCTACGAATGTGAAGATGTTTCGAGTGATGCTGGGGCACATAGGATATTATCATAAGTTCATCAAAGGTTATGCTGCGATTACAACCCCTATGGAGAAATTATTAAAGAAAGATGCTACATTTGTATGGAGTCAAAGGTGTTAAGGAAGCTTCGATGCACTGAAGGCCAAGACGACTTCGACACCAATACTTGTGTTCCCAGATTGGAATAAGGAGTTTCATGTCCATGTGGACACATTTTCTGTTGCGCTAGGAGTGGTGCTCACGCAACTAGGAGAAGGGACCTAGATCACCCGATCGCTTTCGCTAGTCGAAAGTTGTCATTTGCTGAGAAAAACTATACAACCACAGAGAGAGAGAAGGTCTGGTGATGGTATATGTGCTACAGAAATTTGGGAATTACATTTTAGGTAATCATTTCAATATGTTTACAAACCATTATGCTTTGAAGTACCTAGTTAATAAGCCTGTGTTGGGGGGGGGAGATCTGATGCTGGCTACTTCTTTTCCAGGAATTTGATTTTGAGATAATTGTGAAGCCGGGTCACTTGAATGTTGACCCTGATCATTTGTCTCTAATTGAGATGGGCGAGGAACCCACAGATATTGAAGAAGTATTGCCTTATGCACAGTTATTCAGAGTCAACATGGCAGATGATTACTATAGCTAAATAATCTAGTTTTTTGGCGATAGGATTCACACCGAAAGATTTCACAACAAGCCAGAAGAAGCAGTTGGTAGTTAAGGCTTCAAATTTCTAGTTGATTGCTGGAAAGCTATACAATCTTGTACCAGATGATATTTTGTGGCGTTGTGTCCTATTGCATTAGAAAGGACAGATTTTGGTGGAAGCACATTCAGGGTTCGTCAGTGGACACTATGGAGGTCGCGCTATTGCAAGGAAGTCTAGGTAGCAAACCAGATTTGTCCAGTCATGCGAAATGCGCTATATTGAGACATCTTCTAATGATACTATTGGTCAATACAGATCCTTCATGACATCCTCTAATGTAATTAGATCGTGATCTTCATACCTTAGTTGCATCAGTTCAGGAACAATATCAGAAATGCATACCTGGACAAATCTGGTTTGCTACCTCCTTGCAGCAGCTGCAGAACGTTGCCTTGGATATCAACAGGTTGTCTACCCAAAATTTGGTATCCATGCAACATGTTTCCAAGAAGGAGTTGGTTGATAGGCAGAAGGATATCAGTGACCAGTACCTGCAGTCGCATGAGAAATAAGAAGCAATGAAAAAAGAGGTAGAAGAGTTGCGTCGTGCCAAGGAAAAGTTGACAGAAGACAAGGCATAGGAGATAGAAGCACTGAAAAGAGCGTTTGAGAAATTGAGGATGAAAACTGCACAGGAGATAAAGGAGTTGAATAATAGTCGAGTTGAACTGGAAGTGATAGTAGCAGATTCCTGTTAGCATGTCTTGGAGAGAACTGCATAGCTCGATGCAGTAGCTAGAGCGACGAAACTTGGAGCTATTATCGTACAACTACAGAGTGAAACCAACATTTTGGAGGCTTTGATACACCCCTCCACACCACCAAAATAGATATTCGCAAGGAAGGGAAAGATAGAAGAGCTGGAAACATAACTTGATGAGTTAAAGCAGGATGCCCAGAAAGTCACAGATGCCACAACGCAATTTTGGGGTAGCATAGTATAGGATGAACAACTAGAGAAAATAAATACACAGTTGCAAGAAGCATATGGGAAATTGGCGACTCTGAATATGGCGGTCAAAGCAATGCCATTCACGATGCAAATCAGTAAGGCGCCAGAACTCAAGGAGTTGCAGCAGCGAGTCGCAAGCGCAAGATAAAGACAACAACGACGTAGTGCATAGTTAGACGAGTTCCAAGAGATTGGAGCATAGCTATCGGTGAAAGCGGTCTTTGCACTCCAGGTATCCCAAGAAGGTAAGAAAAATGTTACTGCAAAAATGGTTGAGCACCCTGTCAACCATGATATAAAGGTGAGCCAGGAGAGTACTGAATGGGTCAAGGAGCAGGTCAAAGTGATTACTCAATAGTTTGCAGATTTCAAAGCAAAGATCGTTGAGTATGCATCTCCAGCTAAGCGTGGCTGAAGGGCGAGCCATCAGATTGTATTGGGGGCTTGTTGGCAGGGGTTTTTGACACATTAGTTGCAAATCCTTGCGGATGCTGTGAAACTACAAAAGACACCACGCATGAGGAAGATCGATGCACGAGCAAAGAATATAATATTTTGTGTCATCTTTTTGTACTTTGGACCATATTTTATGGATATTGGTAATTATTTTGCAGATTTAGTTAAGAATTGGTTAAGAGTTAGTTAGAAGTGGAACATGAATGTAAAGGTGTAAGCCTATAAATAGAAGTAGAATTTCAAATGTAGATATATGTGGGGAGTGATACCGAGATTGAGATGGAGATAGATATGAGCAACTGGGTGAACCTGTTGAACTGTGGACTGTTTTGAATCTATGGACTATTGCACATAAGTAATATGGAAAGACAAGAGTTGATATGAACTGCTATTTCTTTTATCTTTTTTTTTGTATTACTGTTTTTGCAATGATTATTGAATGTGCGACATGGATCTATGATGCAATGAATTTTTCTTCTAAATGATGTTATTTTCCTAGATCTGTTTGCACATAAGTAGGCTACTATGGTTATGAACGAATGATGAGACTGATTATGAGGAATGATCAATGGTCTTGTTAATGGTTGAGTAATTGGATAGATTTGTTAGATAAGTTAATGGATTGTCAATGCATATAGTCCTCCTGTATTCTGCGGAAACTTGGTTCCGACAATTCTCCCTCGAACATCTTGGGTGAGACTTCATCTGCTTCGTGGGTGTTTTCGGGTAGGGTAAAACCTATTTGGGCTAGTGCTCAGGGAGATCATGGTGAGTGAGCGTCGAAAGAGTGGGAACCCCTATCGACTATTTTTGCTGGACGGGTTGCAGAAACACTGCTGATCGGAAGCTTCTTCACGAGTTCACCGATGACCTTTTCTTCGGGTGTTCTCAACAAAGTTTTCTGATAGTGTCCATAGAATCTGAATCTTTATATGAAGAGCACGGAAAAATTCATGGCTTGTAATCATTTTTTCGTTGCTGGAACCTTTGGATGTTTTGTGTTGACACTAATTTGTGAGTGTATTTGATGATTTGATTTGATAATTGCGGTAAGGTTGGGATGTCAGAACCGATGTCGTCGAGGAAATTTATTTGTCTCTTGCCGATTCCAAATCGAAGGATTTCCCTGATGAGTTTTAGGTGCCAAAAAGGTCGTTCGCATTTACGTGTCCCAATGACCACATTTAATGTGTGGTTGATTTTTTATATATATAACCCACGAAGCATTGTTTTATAGATTGTTACTCCATTTTAAGTGCATCCAGCTGTCGATTGCTTATTGGAATATTTGGTTTGTTTTGCCAAGCTCCACACCCTTTCAGTGTTTTCCAAGTAGGCCTATAACTTTGTCATTTAACTATTTGGGTAAATGAGGTTTGGTGAAATAACATTTTGGGATTTCATTGTTTACGGGGTTAGGGTTTTTTTAACCTTTGCCATGGTTTTAAAGACTTTTTTCCAACCTCATAGGGCTTCTTTTGTCTTGAGCTCACTGACCTCTGGAGGTTTTCTCCAAGTTGAGTTGACTCAAAATCCTGAGCATCCCTGTTTGTTTTTGACCTAGTTTGCTAACTCGACCGTAGTGATTTTTTACCTGCTTCACTCCATTGGGATCCGTTGCTTAGGCCATGGACGGAGATATTTCAGACCTCAAGTGTTTTATTGATGAGGCTGCAGAAGGTGAATTTTTTCATCAATTGCTCCTCAACTGGTTTGTATTTTTTTGTAGTGATAAGGGACCAGTATGGTCTCGAGCTTAGAGGACCATCGTTTTATGTGATTTCCAGCCTAGGTCCTTTGTCATAGATCATACTATTTTTGTAAGTGGCTCCATGGTTTTAGGAGGTTTCATTGGTTTCAAGTCAACCTATGGTTTTGTGTTGCCATCGGTTTCAAGATGTGAAGCGATTACTGTGTTTCCCTTTGAAAATTTTCCCACGTGCAATAGGGTTAATTAAAAGGGGTTTTCTATGTAGGTTTCTAGAACTGGTTTTGATGATTCTTCTACATCTTAAATGATTGATTGGAGCATGCGTTTGAGCTAATGTTTCTGTAACACCTTGGTTTTGACCCCATTTGCATTTAAATAATATGGTGTAAATAATCATGGTGTGGAGGTATGCAAAATCCCCACCATTGATTTAGTGTTATGTTTCAGCAATTAAGGTTGGGCCGATGGTATTTTGTGCTAGCTGTCACATTATTATTTTGGACATTATGTTAAATTTGCAATTTTTAATTAAAAACTTATAGCCAACTATTTCAATGCAAGCAAATGAGATGGGGGCATGGTTTTTCCTAAGGATATGGGGGGGGGATTGGAAGAGTGGGCAGAAGTTTGAATTGGGTAGAGCAAGACTTCAAGAAAAATGTTTGTTAAATTTTATTAGGAAAGAAAACACCAAAAACAACTACCTTTCCCTCATGCATGGGTGTTTCACCTTTCCCTCATGATTTTGACTGTGTGTAACGTTTTTGGATCCCAATCTCCATTCACGTAGCAAGAAAAAACCACTCTGAGTCTGAACCCTTCATGATTTTTTTCTTCTGTTCGACAATCTGGACACTTCACATTTTGGGTTTTCCTGTGTGGATTTGTTTCTTTTCATGTTTTCTCCAGTATTCTAGTCATTTTCCTGAACAGGAATGCCCTGAATCCGATTTTGTGTCTTTGATTTGAATGACAAGCATTGTTTTCGTTTTGGTATTTTGGAGCAGTCGATCTGGCACTGCCAATGTTCAGAAATTCATAAATTATTGTGTGCATGTGTAATTACTTTGATTCTGGTTACGTTTTGATAAATCCCAGGATTGAGATCACTGTGTGTGCATCCTCGTTTGGCATCTAAACTGATTTGGGGAATGGAAATGGAGTATGGACTTTCTTAATAAACCTAGTGTGTGAAGGCACCTCACAGACTGATCTAGAGGGATGATTTTCTTCTTTCATACATTGAATAGCACTGGAAGGGAATGCATGGCATTAGGGTCTGTGTAGCAAAGAAGGGGATGCTTCCTCTTGTTGGGTGTGTAAATGTTTAGAGGTCAAGCTAGACCCAGTGTGGGCATTTAGAGCTCTGGATTGATCTCACTAGCTTATTAGTCAGCCTTTCTACCTCATTGGAATCCTGATAAACCCAACTAGAAGGATGTCTTGGATGGTAGCCTGATAAACCCATCTATTGGATTGGATGTGTCTCATGTGAATTTGGATAAGTGTAAATCACTGCCTGTGTAAGTTTGTTAAACCCAATTGTGTTGGCTTGACTGATTTTTATGGTATCCTTGGATATGGGGGAAGTCAGCTAGTGTTCCTTATTCCTTGGGGAAAAACATGCCCAGCTCGAAGGTGGTAGTGTTGCTAAGAGATTAAATAGTACATTGGCCTAAGGTTGGGTGGAACATTGCAGAAATATAGATGGTTGCAGGACAAGATTCTTTTAAAGATAAGTATTCTCTTATATTTTATTTTTCGCAACTGTAATTGTTTTATGAATTACTATGAACATGATGAATGCTTGAATGAATGGTTATGATTCCACTATATGTTAATAATTTATGCATTTGTGTATGTTTTAAGTTCAATGCATTTTTATATATATTATGTTCATGGGGCTTATATTTCCCAAGTTGATAGAGGTTAGTCGCGTCCTCTCCGCCGAGTAGAGGGTTGGGGACGTGACAGTTTCTCTTTCCGGTTTGACCTTGCCACAAGTTTTTATTGTCTGTATGACATACAAAGTTTATATACATCACATTATCACTTTTATATGGATAAATATGACTTGGTAAAAATATATTTAATGTTGTTCATGAATTCAATCTTATTTTTGAAAGAAAATATGATTTGTTAGCTAAAGTTTTCCTGTATATCTTGCAATATTACAGTAGCTGCACATTTTTTCTATTTATATGAATGCATGTGGTTTAAGTGCAGGGACACTAAGTTATTTATTGATGTGATTATGTCACAACATCAGTCCTCACACAACACCATGACAAAGAAAGGAAATAAGAAAGCCAAGGCTACTGAGGAGGACTCAGACTTGGAGGTCTTTCCTAGGATAGGAATAATTTATGAAGATACCAAAGCTGTTACCGAAGCTGAACTAGAGTTCAAATGGGGACAAATATATCCCATGGTCAAAGAACAGAAGGTCCCCAATGTGGTCTTAAAATATATACCCATGTATGAAAACATAATGAGATCCGGGATCACGAAGGTATCCACGCGACCTGAAATTTTCCCTTGTGCCGAGGTGATCGGTTGGATTTTACCTAAAGCAGATGCAAGTACGGTGATCATATATAACATCGAAGGAAAATGTTTTTCCTCCTTCACCCTGCGTACATAGCCAAATCTTGAAGTATACGAGCCCCATAAATCAACATGACGGATGACTGGATAAATGGTCTGAGTTTAGACTACATCAAATGTGAAAAGCTGATGATGATAGTAGGAAATCCATTTTGACTGAAAGCCTTCAATGAATGTGAAACTGTCAGCTTGCGCACTCCTTACATACTTTTAGCCCTGATGCTCAACAAAACAATTTGCAGGGCCAATGGGAAGTTCTACAAGATGGGTTGGATCTCACTGATATGTCATGTGGCCATGCATAACACTATGTTCAACTGGGAAGACATTGTATCCAACAGCTTGTCTTCCTGCATAGCTGGTGCTCTAGGAGGACTTATCCAAATAAAATCAAAATTCTACATGTGGTCATATCTAATTGATTATATCTTATGCCTGTACCCATTCCCGAAACTGAACTGTAGCTGGAATGAAGCCAAGGCACCCGTTTACACTGCATATCAGATTTTATGGGCTCATATGTATCACAATTTCTATAAGATTATCTGTGAGGAACTTCTAATTCCACTTTACCACTTGATATTTCTAGAGGATTGAAAATGTATGTTCGAGGGTGCACTAGAAGTGATAAGTGAATATAGGGATTATTTTTTCTCCGAAGAAGGTACCTATCTGAGGATGTACAGAGGGACTAGAGCCCCATCATGAATTCCTAAGTATGCCACAGACTACATTGTTCACAAGGAGGCAGTGAGACAGTTTCTTCTGGATGGATTCGAGAATTTTCCTTTTGACATGAAGAAGGTGGTCTATCCACCAATGCCTTTCTATGTTTCCAGCTACAAGTTTTCAAACGTAAAAAGCACACCAGATTTTGTAAAGGACATAGAAAATTTCCACTTTGGTGAGAAGAATTTTCATAGGAATGATTCTCAGGGCAAGGTTGCTACACATTGTGCACTTGTAAAGGTGAGTTTTGAATACTTTGACTACTAGGATGAGGATGAGGAAAGTTTCAAAAATGCATGCAACATGACTTCTTTGAATAAGAGGTTCAGACAAAAAAATACAACAACAGGAGGAAAGCAAAGCAACCACACTACAGAATAGAAAAAATAGTAGGAGGAAGCTGCTAAGAAACAAGAAGAAGCATGTAAGGCAGTAGAAGAAGCTGAAATACTACTAGATGAAGAGGCCCAAAGTGAAAAGTTAGAAGAATAAATACTTAAAAAGGAGCATGAGGAAAGGATGCAAGGAGAAATAGAGGAAATAATACAAAAGGAAGCTCAACAAGCATCTGGGGAGTTAAGGAGAAACGAACAAGAAGATAAAGACAGGGAGAATGTGGAACAGGATAATTCCCAGGACAATCTAGCAGATCCTCCTTCTACATTGGGAGACATGATGATAGGAGGTCACCTCCCTTTTGAAAAATTGGGGTTTGTTCCCTTTACTTTATCCAAGCAACATGCATTTGCATGCCTGGATAAGGTATTCTTCGACCCTAAACAGAAAACCATCATTCGGAGGTCCAAAAAGAAGTTAAAGGTGGGTACCCAGCCTGAGGTAATCACAGTTACTGAAAGAGCTATCATGGAAGGATTTGATGAAAATCCACAAAAAATGGCCTCGATCAGCGTCACTACTTCTCAAGAAAATGCCTATAATGTTGACATACTGAAAGAAACTACAGATCAATACAAGGAAAAGATGGTAAGAATGAAGGATACTCTAAATAAAGAGAGAGGAGAAGGCCCCAAAGTGAAGAGAAAACATGAGGCCACTCTTTCAGAGTTCGAAAGAATCCAAGAGCCCTACCAGGTTTTAGAATCATAAAAGGATGCCTTGGTGCTTTCAAATACCATTGCTGAAGGAGAAAAGAAGGACCTGGAAAGTAAAATTTTAGAGTTAGAGGCACAAAAGGTTGTAACTAAGAGACAAGCAGAGGAACTAAATGCCTGACTAGTAGAGATGGAGGCACTGAACAACTCTTTTGAAATTCATCTCAAGGTAGCAAATGAATGACAAGTTGATATTACCCCTCTCCGAGAGTAAGCCCTCCTGATCAGGAGGGAAACATATTAGGTCCAACTAAATCTTGCAGAAGAGGTCTATAAAATTAAACAGGAAGAAACAAGATTGCAAGAAATATAAGCAATATTAACTGATTTCAGGACAAGGACACTAGAAGTTGCAGAAATTATTCAGGGTCAAGTGACTTGGATAGAAACTAATGTAGCCTTTCCAGAGCATTTGCCACAGAAGACTACTAAGAACTTGAAGATAGAGTTCAAACTCATGTACTTCAGCAGCAAGGTTGCTGCAAGATTGACAGCTGGGGTTGGGAAATATTTGGAGAGGTGTATGGATTTTTATAAGAGGATTCTCACAACACATAATAGATTTCAAACCTCTAAAACAAAAAGAGTCCAGGAGTTTCTTGACCAGGAGGGATATTTGAAATACCTACAAGACATATTGCAGGAGCACGAGCTTAACATACAACAAGTTAAATAAATCACTGAGAAAGTAGTAAAGAGTTTGGTTGCACAAGCCGCGGTCAGTAATTTCCTTCTGGAAGACCATCTCAAGGTAACTCCACCCAAAGCAGTGGAGATAAAGTCTCAACTGGAAATGCATGAAGTGATAGTTAGATTGCTGGAACCTATGGATTTCAAGACCATCGCTGTAGAAGCTGCTGCATGGAAATAATTCATTGGAGGATCAACTGGGCCCTCCTAAGTTTTGTCTTGTTTACATGTGGCACTTTTTGCAAATGATATTATCTTATTTTTATTTTCCTAGTGTGATTCATTAGAGGACGAATTTTGTAAATTGAAGAGTCAAGGAAACCCAAAGCGAAGGGATATCCCAAAAGTCACTTTGTAAAATGTATAAGTAGGGGTAGAATAGAGATTAGAAAGGACTTTTCATCTAGCGCACATATGCTATTATTTGTATGAGAACTAGTTCTTTTATGAATAAAGAGAATCAAATTTTGCTGGAGGAAGGACTGTACGAGTTTCTAAATTGATTGTGTGGAATGCTAAATGATTAACTATTTTAGTTTTAGTATCCTATACAATTTTGAGATTGTTCTAACTTGTTGAATTACTTCTACAATTTATGAATGATTTTTGCTTTCTACTATAAATGTTATGCATATGAATGTGTTAACCAACAGAGCTATATTTGTTTATATTTTCTGCAGTAATTATGTATGTAGAATTTGAATAGCTACTTGTAGGATTCCAATTGCAACATTACAGTACATTACTCAATTAAATATAATATTTTCTCCCCTGGGGATAGGGTAGATTATATTAGAATATGATAGATTTTCTTAATAGTGATTGAGGGGCAAGAGTGATAAGACGACAGGTAAGAACCTACGCATCACGAGTTGAGGCTTTTTCTCACCGGTTGCTTGCATTTAGTTTAGGCACTTACATTTCATCCTAAAACATAAAATTACATAAATCATGGACCACGATACAACCAATAAAACCAAATTAAAATGTTCTTTTAATTCTATGGTAGCTAGGATGCAAATCGAACAGATTCCCCATACCAAACAATAAATGATATAATATGGAACGATTATTGGGGAGAATCCCTACTGTTGGTACCTAGGATTTTCTAGGCATCAACAAATCCTTATGATGGTATCGACATGCCTATTTTTTCAATGCCCCTGCTTCCTTACCACACTACATGTAAAGGTCATACTCATCCTATTTTTCCTAATCATTATGGAGCTCATCATTATCACATGCATCAGACAGAAAATATTTTGATTCCAGGATACGATCTAGATCGTCCAAGGTTGCAACCTTCCTTGACGATTGATCACCCAAGATGCAATCTACACCGTCGATGTTACCTGTGTTTATCTCTATTCAACATCCCCTTTCTTTATTATCTCCCCTACCATCTTTGGACTGCAGAAAATACCATGACCATAGATATCCTCTGTGAGCGATCTCAACCATTTAACTGTGTGGCCTCTTCTCAATTTCGTGATCCCTCATCTTGTTAACCGTCATGCATGTATCCCTCACGAAACTGTCCCAGGCCGTTGATCATATATCTTCCAGATCTTCACCGTCCGAGGTTGTAGGATCTATAGGATTTTGCATATCCTCTTCCTTTTATCTGTCATGCACCTTCCCACCACAAAATCATGCAGGACCGTTGATTGGATCCCTGCCAGATCTCCATCATTCAAATCCCCTGGGCCTACCAATAGTTCACATCCCCACACGGTCTTATCTCTCCTACATGTTTTGGTGGTGAAATGATTCTCCTCCGTAGATCTGGCCTGCCAAAAATTGTGGCCATTGGAGTACACATGACCTACTAGATTTCAGGGCCTTGGGATGGGTTATCATCTGTGCATGTTGGATTCGCAAAATCTCCATTCGGCGTTGATCCTGGATAGCATTTAATCTTGATCGTTAAAATCTGGATGACTTCTTCGAT
Organism: Pseudotsuga menziesii; assembly: GCA_001517045.1. Taxonomy (NCBI): domain Eukaryota; kingdom Viridiplantae; phylum Streptophyta; class Pinopsida; order Pinales; family Pinaceae; genus Pseudotsuga; species Pseudotsuga menziesii. The sequence goes on from LPNX010330678.1 coordinate 211,533, forward strand.
TTCACATACCTTCATATTTCTTTTTTTTGGTGCATATTTCCTGAGTGAAATCTCCCATCGTCTTTCGATTTGCCTCACCCGCTCATCCGACGGTTGATCCTACTTGAAATGTAACCATGTCTGCGAAATGCAAGCCCCTATTAAAAACGCGCATCTTTCCTAGGTGAAATCATTATCAATTGTGGATCTTCTTCACCATGGATCTGCGCCCTTCATCTTCGCCATTGGATAAATATGAGCATATTTTCACATATGAACCCAATATGTAGGGTTATATCTCCCATATACTAGATGTTTGTTCATGCCATGACATGGGATACTCCATTTTTCTATTCAGGTTTAGGACAACCTTCCCAAACAACCTCCAAATCACCAGAAATGAAACATTTTTTCCTATACCCCGTTCAGTTTCACTGGTATAGACCTTTGCAAGGGAAATAGTGTAGTTTTCTAGGTGGAAATCTCCAAGAAATGAATCCAATAGAAGGACAAGAAATGAAGAGAAAACATGAGGCCACTCTTTTAGAGTTTGAAAGAATCTAGGAGCCCTACCAGGTTTTAGAATTAGAAAAGAATCCTTGGTGCTTTCAAATACCATCGCCGAAGGAGAAAAGAAGGACCTAGAAAGTAAAATTTTAGACTTAGAGGCGCAAAAGGTTGCAACTATTAGACAAGCAGAGGAACTAAGTTCCCGAGTAGTAGAGATGGAGGCACTGAACAACTCTTTGGAAATTCATCTCAAGGTAGCAAATGAATGACAAGTTGATATTACCCCTCTCTGAGAGTAATCCCTCCTGATCATGAGGGAAACATATTAGGTCCAACTAAATCTTGCAGAAGAGGTCTATAAAATTAAACAGGAAGAAACAAGATTGCAAGAAATATAAGAAATATCAACTGATTTTAGGACAAGGACACTAGAAGTTGCAGAAATTATTCAAGGTCAAGTGACTTGGATAGAAACTAATGTAGCATTTCCAGAGCATTTTCCACATAAGACTATTGAGAACTTGAAGATAGAGTTCGAACTCATGGACTTCAGCAACAAGGTTGTTGCAATATTGACCGCTGGAGTCGGGAAATATTTGGAGAGGTGTATGGATTTTTATAAGAGGATGCTCACAACACATAATAGATTTCAAACCTCTGCAACAAAAAGAGTCCAGGAATTTCCTAACCAGGAGGGACATTTGAAATACCTACAAGACAGATTGCAGGAGGACGAGCTTAGCATACAACAAGTTAAAGAAATAACTGAGAAAGTAGTAAAGAGTTTGGTTGCAAAAGCCACAGTCAGTAATTTCCTTCTGGAAGACCATCTCAGGGTAAATCCACCCAAAGCAGTGGAGATAAAGTCTCAACTGGCAATGCATGAAGTGACAGTTAGATTGCTGGAACCTATGGATTTCAAGACCATCGCTACAGAAGCTGCTGCATGGAAATAATTCATTGGAGGATCAACTGGGCCCTCCTAAGTTTTGTCTTGTTTACATGTGGCACCTTTTGTAAATGATCTTATCTTGTTTTTATTTTCCTAGTGCGATTCATTAGAGGATGAATTTTGTAAATCAAAGAGTCAAGGAAACCCAAAGCGAAGGGGTATCCCAAAAGTCACTTTGTAAAATGTATAAGTAGGGGTAGAATAGATATTAGAAAGGACTTTTCATCTAGCGCACATATGCTGTTATTTGTATGAGAACTAGTTCTTTTAAATAAAGAGAATCAAATTTTGCTGGAGGAAGGACTGTACAAGTTTCCAAATGGATTGTGTGGAATGCTAAATGATGAACTATTTTAGTTTTAGTCTCCTATACAATTTTGAGATCGTTCTAACTTGTTGAATTACTTCTGCAATTTATGAATGATTTTTGCTTTTTGCTAGAAATCTTGTGCATATGAATGAGTAATGAATGTGTTAACCAATAGAGCTATCTTTGTTTATATTTTCTGCTGTAATTATGTATGTAGAATTTGAACAGCTACCGGTAGGATTCCAATTGCAACATTACAGTACATTACTCAATTAAATATAATCTTTTCTCCCCTGGGGACAGGGTATATTAGATTGGAATAGATTAGAATATGATAGATTTTCTTAACAATGATTGAGGGGCAAGAGTGATAAGATGACAGGTAAGAACCTACGCATCATGAGTTGAGGATTTTTCTCACTGGTTGCTTGCATTTAGTTTAGGCACTTGCATTTCATCCTAAAACATAAAATTACATAAACGGTGGACCACAACACAACCAATAAAACCGAATTAAAACGTTCTTTTAATTCTATGGTAGCTAGGATGCAAACCGAACCGATTCCCCATACCAAACAGTAAATGATATTATATGGAATGATTATTGGGGAGAATCCCTACTGTCGGTACCTGGGATTTTATAGGCATCAACAACTCCTTATGATGGTATCAACATGCCCATTTTTTTCAATGCCCCTGCTTCCTTACCACACTACGTGTAAAGGTCATACTCATCCTCTTTTTCCTAATCATTATGGAGCTCATCATCATCATGTGCATTAGGCAGAAAATATTTTGATTCTAGGATGCAATATATGTTGTCCAATATCGCAACCTTCCCTACCGATTTATCACCCCAAGTTGCAATATACACCGTCGATGTTACCTACGTTGATCTCTATTTTACATCCCCTTTCTTTATTATCTCCCCTACCATCTTTGGACTGCAGAAAATACCACGACCGTAGATATCCTCTATGAGCGATCTCAACTGTTTAACTGTGTGGCCTCTTCTCAATTTCATGATCCCTCATCTTGTTAACCATCGTGCATGTATCCCTTGCAAAAATGTCCTAGGCCGTTGATTAGATATATTCCAGATCTTCATCGTCCAAGGTTGTAGGCTCTACAGGATTTCGCATATCCTCATCCTTTTATTTTTCATGCACCTTACCGCTACAAAATCATGTAGGACTGTTGATTGGATCCCCACCAGATCTCCATCATTCAAATCCCCTAGGCATACCAATAGTTCACATCCCCACATGGTATTATCTATCTTGCATGTTTTTGGTGGTGAAATGATTCTCCTCCGTAGATCCATCCTGCCAAAAATTGTGGTCGTTGGAATACATGAGACCTACTAGATTTCACGGCCTTGGGATGGGTTATCGTCTGTGCATGTTGGATTTGTGAAATCTCCATCTGGCATCGATCTTGGATAGCATTTAATCTTGATCGTTAAAACCTGGATGACTTCTTCAATTTCACATACCTTCATATTTATTTTTTTGGTGCATCTTTCCCTAGTGAAATCTCCCATCGTCTATCGATCTACCTCACCTGCTCATCCGATGGTTGATCCTGCTTGAAACTTAACCATGTCTATGAAATCCAAGCCTCTATTAAAAACACACATCTTTCCTCGGTGAAATCATTATCAACCGTGGATATTCTTCACCATGGATTTGTGCCCTTCATCTTCGCCATTGGATAAATATGAGCATATTTTCACATATGAACCCAATATGCAAGGTTATATCTCCCATATTCTAGATGTTTGTTCATGCCATACCATGGGATACTCCATTTTTCTATTCAGGTTTAGGACAACCTTCCCAAACAACCTCCAAATCCCCAGAAACGAAACATTTTTTCCTATACCCCGTTCAGTTTCACTGGTATAGACCTTTGCAAGGGAAATAATGCAGTTGTCTAGGTAGAAATATCCAAATTTAGAACAAGTGTTAACAGGTCATGTAACCCAAAACACATGGGAAAGTGGATCAAACACCATTGTTTATGGGTTTCTTCACCTTTTATTTCAACACTTCTTAGGGGAAACCTTAGAGACTTATTTAGGGTTTTGATCCATATGTGGACATCACAAAGTGTCTTCCCATGAGGACGATGCAAAAAAGATACACCATAAGGGGGTCTCTTTGGAGGACATATACATATAGATTTTGACATCAATGCCAACTTTATTTTATAGAAACTAAATCTTGTGTTTCCCAATGTCGACCTTAGAACTCATCCAAAATATTTCATGTGCTTTAAATGATCCAATTAATTCCTTTTGACTAATAAACCCAATCATTGAATGCATGTGTGAGGTTGGTGGGAAAATTTTGTTCAAGCAGTTATTGAAGCATGGGGGTTGTGAAAATTATGTTCGTTGTCAGTTGTCCTTTTCTTCTATGGTCAAATTCTATGTCAGTTGTCTTTTCACCATCATGACATGTCCCTTGGAGTCAAAACTCAATATATCCATTCTCTCTTGCATGTTCCTACACTACATAGGGTTTCCCACTGTTGTTCATGTCCATTAGCATATAGTGCGTAACCCATAAATTTTGATTTGGACACAAGGATGAATTTTGGGAAGGAAATTAGATGGCTATAGGTGAGCATAGAGGTTGGGAAAGCTAGGAACCCTCACCCATTAATATTTGGTACTTTTGGGGTTATTGAGAAGCCATAATTTATGCTACAGGAGGTTCTCCAACATCATACAACGAAGTGGACTCTTAAGTTTCACACATTGGTAAGTACTGTAAGGGTTAAATTTCCTGAGTTAATTGTGAATCATTGAAGGGAAATTCCTTCCTTGTGTTGTGTGGGGCAGTTGGAAGGAGTTCCATGGCTTTAATGGCTGAGTGAGATATTTGTATATCTCTGTATGATTTGTTGGATAAGCATATAGAGAAGAATAGGTTGTGGTTTGAGTGAGAGAATCCTGTAGGTGTTTCCTTTGCCCTGGTGGCCTATGAGAGAAAAAAAGGGTATGTGTTGGAAAGAGTTCCTATGGTTGTGTGGAAAATTTCACTTACACATCTATTTGCTTGGATATTCTTCATTCAAGATAAGTATTCTCTTTTGTGCTTGAATCTACAAATGTTTTAATTTAATTCCTGTAACGATTAAGCTTGAATATGCATGATAGATATGTGTAGATATTTATTTTCACTGTGTATTTTAATTTACACATATGTACACACAATTTAAATGTTAAAAATTCATAATTATAGTTATTGGGAAAAATTTGGAAGCCCATAACAGTGCAATGTCCCCTCCTGCTGGTCGAATTGAGGGATGGGGACGTTACAATTTCCTAGTTTGCACCCAATAACCAACAAATGAAAAATAATTTTAACAAGAAATAAAAATAAGGGGAATAACAACAATAACAACCAACAATATGAAGGTGGAGGTGAACCTCCTATCCCTCTTTCTAATACTATAGGTAACTCAAACACTGCAAATTAGGATCTAAGTAAACCCCCCAAGTAGGATAATAATCCCTATTTATGGAATAAATGTCCATATTTCTTTTGCAGAGTTTACAAACATTACACCCACCATTATCCACACCTTGCTAAGGCTCACAAACTACGGGATAAGGCCAAAAAACATGAAGCTTCTAATGCCTCCTATTATCACCTAGTAATTTTTCCTATGGTTGTGGTAGGAGAATCACTGGGTTAACCATTCCAAACCAATATTTATACTATATTCTAGCCTATACAGTCAGAGAGGGCTCTCTCTTGTCATAAGGTCATTCACATGTACATTTGGATTTAAACAAGCATTCGTAAGGCTATATTTCTAAGGGGAATTGATTTTTAGGGCTTAAAAGAGTGTAAGGAAAACAAATGTCAAATACCATTGGGTAATGGAGTCACAGGCTGAATCATTCAAGGGTTTTACAAAAATAATGAGTGGCGATTTTACTTTGTAATCTGAGGTAAAGTGGGTGTCACATTCAGTCAAATATCTTCAAGTGGTGGTAGGAGAAATGAGATAAATCCCAGTGAAACAATAGGCACCTATCTATGGATGAATATCTTGGAACACTTTTAGCAAAAATATAGCAAAGGATAATAACTGAAACAAAGCATCTAGCAATGGAGGAATTCTATCACAACTATCATAACACATAACAAACACTATTTCTGATGCAGGAGCGTTTGCCGAATTATTTGCATACAATATAGAAATGTGTTACCAGAGTACACATGCATGAAAATGGGAAATATAGGAAACACAAACTGAACATGGAACACTGTGACGAATCTCAAAAACACAGGAGAATATTTCTCATTAACACTTCCAAGAAATTTGCAGAACTACAAAAGCCAGACACAAAGGGCTTCAAAAATGAAAGTCCAATCCCCTTCTTCCTCTGTAAAGGTTACATTTATAGAGTATTGGGCTCCCACGACCCACCTCGAAATAGGGCCAAAATAGTTACAAAAATAGGGAATCAATTCCGCACACATAAAATCCTAGCCAATTCTGACTTCAAATATTCGCCATGATCACGAGAATATCGAGAAATCATGCTGGACTGCACATGATGGATAAAAATGGAAAACTAGACACCTAGGAATCATGCTCGCCTGATCGAAAATGATGGTTCAGAGCTCCTCCACTGACCTATACAACAATTTCATTCATCCCTGCATCTTACACCTGCAAAATTGTTCTGGACTGTGGATCTAGATCAGAACTTAATCTGAGCCGCTGAAATATAGCTCGTACCCAATTTCACAATTTTCCAACTTGACTTATCCCTTGCAATTTCTCATTGTGAATCATCTTGGGTCGTGGATCAAGAATCTGCTTAGATCTCCACAGTTCATCCTTGCTGTGCCTACCAAATTTCATAGATTTGGAAACTTTGTTTTTCCTTGCATGTTTTATCAGCGAAATAAACCTCCATCGTAGATCCATTTCTCCTACATATCGTCACCGTTGAAATATGTGAGCCCTAAGCAATTCCATAGATTTTAAAACTTAATTTCCTCATGCACTTTCAATCTGTGGAATCAACCTTAGTCATTGATATTACACATCATAAAATCTCAGTCATCGAAACTTGCGGGGTGTACAAGAATTTGCAAATTAGGAGATCCACTTATCCCATGTGCATGTTTCCGTTTTCTGCACTGTCTAGTTTAGGTAGACACTCTCTGAGTCGTTGATTTGAGGTCAAGCTGCATGCTGTGGAAAATGGAAAGTGGGATTTCAATTTTTTATAACCATATTTTTGCCCTTTTTCTCCTTTTTGTGTCGTTGATATTCTATGAAACATTTCTGGACCGTCGATCTTGCAAATCACGAAATGTGGAAATTCAACATTTTAGCAACCAAACTTTTGTATTTCCACTTTCTACCTTTCTCCTTTCTTCTCCTTTCCGAGCCATTGATCTTCAGCGGAAACTTTCTGACCTTCGATCTTATGGATTGCAAAGAGCAGGTTCACCAACTTTATGACCAAAATTTTTCCCTTTCCTCCTTCTGCCTTTCTGATTCCACCTTTTTGATTCCACTAAAGAGAAGAAATCGAAACTCGACTTCTCCAACTTTCTTAACTAAAATTTCTCCTTTTCCGCTTCTGCCTTTTTACTTCTCGCTTTTCCTTGGACCGTTGATTTATCCCAGATTCATTCTTGACCATCAAATCTCAAACCACGAAAAGTGGAAATTGGGTTTACCATTTTTTATAATCAATTTTTTTGCCTCTTCTCCTCTTTCGCTGCCGATTTTTCTTTAGCGAAAATGATTTTCAGCCTTTGATCTTCTCCGTTGTGCATCTAGGCCGTCCATTCCAGTCAAATTCTAACCTTGATCATATTTTTCTTATTGAGGCATATTTATAGGGCTAAAACTTAGGATTTTCAATAATTTTTTTCTGGCTTATCCTTTTGCAGGAGAATTAGTGTGGATGCAACTGTAAAAATATTCAAATTTTAGCACAGGATCTAATAGAAACTCCCTCTCAGGGATGCTATCATCCCTGTGAGGTATAAAATAACCCTGTAGACCAAGTGCCCAATCCTTTGGGTTGGTCCTAAGCTTTTCTTGAAATCTCCAACGTGGTCTGAAAAAAAAACTAAACAGATACTGAAAACAAACTGAAAAAATTGCTTAAAAGAAATTCTCGCCATGTCGAGCTTATTCACACCTACCTACCCTACTTACTGAGCATCAAATGCCCAATTAAGTAAAATCTGTTTTCCAATGAATCCAACCAAGCAAGTGATCTAATGATTCAGCTTCTTCATCAGGATTGATAAAAAATGAAGAACTTGATGGAAAAAGGTTATGATGAGAGACCTGATCTTTACTATACACACATAACCCACCATTCCCACTGCAAAGATTCTCCATATATTTAGCCACTGGATCATGACATCTAGCAAATTTTTTTGTTATGTGCTTGTCATGATAAGGCTACTCCAACTGTAACTCCTCCAACACCTTGTCAAATTGATCTTCAAAAGAATATTGAAAATGTGTTCATGACAATTTGCAAATGTTACCTCAACTTCTTCATCTAAAATCTCAGAATTTAAAACCGGATTCTTCCCAAGTGTTTCAAAGGAATTATCCTTGTGTTCTTCAATAGAATTAGGAAAAATAATTTCTGAATTTAAAAAAAAATAAAGAAATATTCCATTTGGAATATTCCTCGTTTTCTTCTTGGTGATCCAATCTGTTATTGCAGTCTGCTGGTTCTTGAGGTGTATTATCCAAGTAGCCATCCTTACATTCATCATATATAGGCAAGCTGAAATCTTCTTTAAAAACATCACTAACAGAAATTTTAACATGTTGATTGCAATCTTTATAATGAAAATCAGGATGTCCCTCTTCATGTGCATCACTAGGCTAACCATCTTCTTGCTTATCATAAATAGGTGGACTAAAATATTCTTTAATACTACCATTAACAGGGTTTGTAATAGGATGATTTCATTCTTCATAAATCATATTATGTCTTTGAAGAAATTGCAGCTGCAAAAGGGTAACTACTGATTGAACAAGCGCATCCTCTTCTTGTAACAAAATTTTAGGAGTTGAGAGATATGAGGAACAATATGATTGAAATTCCCAAATTCCTTCTTGTCCACACAGATATTGACAAGAATACTGCAAACTATCATCAGTTTTAGGAAAAGCGATATAGTTGGTTGAAGCAGAGCTTTTTCTTATGTCAACTTTAGTCAAGGAAGACATTACCAATTGTTGCGAATTTTCTTGCATATCATGGAAATTAGTTTGTATTTATTTTTGAGCTGAGTAGTCATGTAATATTTCTAAAATCTCTTCATCCATATATTGATCATCACCGTATATCTCTTTCAAATTTTCAATGAATTCTTTATCATGCATGCAGCAGTCTTGAATTAGTAGCAAAGAAGGATATTGGTCTTTAAAATGTTCATGAAATGTTGTATGAAAGTATGTAAGGGAATATAAAGTCCCTCCTAGAAATCCCTCATACCATGACCTTTAATTTCCTTCTAAACTAACCATGAACATTTTCATTAAGGAATCCTCATGCAATTCAACTCCCAACTTATGTATATGCTTATGGAATCTAAACAAATGAAGGGAAACATCATAACCCTTTTGATATTTGAATCTTGGAATATATGATTTCCAATCTACATTAGACATTCGATTTGGAAACCAGGAATGTGAGCACGATTCGTAGGAGCATACCTTACAACTATGGAACTCATCTTGATGATGAAGAAATTGAATCAGCTCCTCAAAATTTGCAGCCTTTTAACAGTGGAGCTGCCATAGAACATTATGAAGAATGGATTCTATGCAGATGGAGTCTCCAGGTGAAAGATGCATGACCTTCTTGATGTTTGACCATTTTTCACCATCAACAATCAAATATGAAACTTTGTAGCTCATACCCAGGGGATATTTTAACCTTTGTTCCCCAGTATGGTCATCAGTATTTCCCAGTGGAGTCACCTTCCAAAAATTTTGAGTGGAGTCACCAGAGCATGTACAACAAACATGTGTCTATGACTGGATGCTCAACTAGTTTTTAGAACTAGAACAATGTCATTTTTCCAAGGAGATAATAGTGATTATTCCTCAGCAATGATGCCAAAATGTTATCACCCATTAATGTTTCCTATGGCTGTGATAGGAGAATCACTGGGGTAACCATTTCAAAACCAAAATTTAGACTGTATTCTAGCCTATACAATTAGATAGGGCTCTCTCTTGTCACAGGGTCATTCACATGTACATTTTAATTTGAACAAGCATTCAAAAGGCTAGATTTATAAGGGGAACTGATTTTTAGGGCTTATAAGAGTGTAAGACATACAAATTTCAGATACCATTGGGAAATGGAGTCACAGATTGAATCATTCAAGGGTTTTAAAACAATAATGAGTGGTGAATTTCCTTTGTAATATGAGGCAAAGTGGGTGTCACATTTGTTACAGAGAAAACTTCCTATGGCTTGGAGTGTACCACAACAGACAGAGAAACCACAGAAACCAATCCCTTCCCAATATGCAAGAGAGATAAAACATCTAACACTAAAAGATCTCAAAACATACCTTATTCTAGACGGTTGATGTAGATCCCCATTGAACTTTTTCCAATCCTACTTGTGTTAGCAATTTTCTTTCTCAATAACAACAAACAAGACAAGCATGCTATATAATAGTGTTAGACCTGCTCTAGCATATATAATCAATAATGTATAAGAAATTAAAAGAATCCATGGATTCAATATTCATTTAAATGCACATCACTGGACAGGAAAAGATATTTCTATTAATATAAATTAGAGATTACATGAGTGACAACCTCTGTCGGCATGTCTACGAACCAGAGAAACTGATTCCTCCACCTAGGCCTCCACCACCTCAATCCTCCATCTCTCGATAGCAAGCTCACAAAAAAAAAGGCAAGCTTGGGATGAAAACAAAGTGCTCATAGGGACAAAGGGATGCAGACTCAAGTATAAGCAAGCTACGGCAACAATGGACTATAGTTTTCTTGCTCTTTAATTCCTGTCCTTCAATGTATCCAAAGGGTTCCTTATATAGTGATTCAATAGTAATGGAAGGTCAAATCCGAGTGATCTCAAGGCATATGGAAGGCTAAGATACAAGTGACTCAGATCCACATCAAGGAAAAATCCAAAAATATTTTTCCTTTTGCACACATCTCAATGTACACGGGTTTAGGGGTAACATCCGTGTATATATGCGAGAAAGGGTTTAAAAGTCGCATACAACAAATAATGATTGTTTTTAGAGATGATCTTGGAAGCATCAAAGGTAAAACAAATAGTCCATGGGGTCCAAAGAGTCTACAAAGGGACAAGGAAGGCCATAAAAGTGTGATCAACCATGTGTGGTAAAATCAGCTATAACAGATGCCCCCTAATGTGTGAGGTCAGAGGGGTAACATGATAGCTAAAATACATTATAAATCCATCCCAGAAGTGGAGTGATGAAGAACCAGGTTGAAGAACCATCCATCCAACAATATAATACAATAATGAAACTCTACACATTACTGCAAATACATATAGCAGGCCCGGATACGTAAGAGTACAATGGCCATGAATAGGCATGATATACAAACTATGACATGTGTGGTAATCACCACGTACAATATACAATAGATCAGAATCTTCATGATGAAGATATACAAAGGACCAAGATCTCCATGAAAGCTAAAGATATCCCATGGATCAAGATCTCCATAATGGCTGAAGATATTTGGCATACACTGGAATCAAGTCACGAGAGCTGAAATCTCATGAACACTAGCACGATCAAGGAGGTAGCATATAAGAAATGGCACCAATCTAGAAATTCTTCTACATAAATCATTATGAGTACATGTCCTACTATGTGAATAAAGGTGTCGAGGTTGAACATAGTAGTCCATCATCTAATTACCGGTCATTAATGTATACCGTTAATAGACGCGATATCACCCAATGATAATGAAAATGGGAATCAAGGTACTAGAGTGCAATATAACAAGTGCGAATAAATGTGTTGAGGTCGAACAATTGGAAGAATCCATCGATCAAGGGACATTGATGTATTTCCAAAACTGTCGATGGCGAGAGAAGCTACCACTGATGACTATAAGTCTCAAGGCACTCAAATGACTCTAGATTCCTATCCCAGAACAGATGATCTGAAGTATATGGGATGGAATCCATTGGAAGGAGGGAATTAAGGCATCCCCCATCAACCAACATGAGGTTCTCAACAATGATGTGTAATGTGGAAGGACTCGAAAAGGATGTGCATGAACTAGTAATAGTACCGGGAATTGCCGACTTGCAAAGTCAAGACAACTGAAGAATGGCCAACTCAGGCTTCAAATTCCTTCGAACAAGAGCATAAAGGTGAATGGTGACTGAATGTAGGAATCATAGACTCAATATAAAAAACTAGGACATATCTGCGATGCATGAGGCATCGATAGAGGCTCCATAGGGACTGGAAGCTTAACCAGTCAATGGAGGTAAACTCAGAGATACGAGTACAGCTCCTAAAGTCAAACTACTAACCCAACCAATGGATGTGATATATAATGCTCAGTTCAAAGGTGACATGACTTGACTGCTGGCAAAGATAACATCTTTCCCTGTCCAACTTTTTGGTATTTTGATTTTTTTGGACTTTTTCAGATATTTTGGAAACCTTGAAAAAGAATAATAGTTCTTTATATTTACAAATATAGGAGGAGATGAGTGTCAAGGGGAAAAAAAACTAGTTCCAAGCAGTGGAACATAAATATGTTCAATGCAAGGGAACATGTGTAGGATAACGACACTCAGGGGAAAGTCCCCTCCCAGTAAAAAATGGATAATCAAGCTGCAAAAGATATATGAAAAGGATCTGCTTGGCTAGACATGAGACAAGCTCGGGCTATATGGCTGATAATCAAAGTTAGGGAAGCCAACATAAGGCTCAATAAGGCAAGAAAAACTCATGATAATGCAATTACAACTTGACATATACAAGGGAGTCCCAGGGGAAAGGCCAACATAAAGTTCAAGAGGAGTATGAAGCTCTTTCTCAAAGTCATGGCGGTACTACAAGGGACTCTCGAACCTAAGAGAGGACTCACAGCATGGGTACCAAATGAAAAAGGGAGATAACTAGGACACCCATGTATAGGCAAGCTCTACCATTCACATAGTACCACTTCTAACAACAGCATGAAGGTTCTGTGATATCATGGAATGGGTTCGTACCTAAGGTTAAGATGGAACGGTCATAAGGCAATGCATAAGTGCAAGAGGATGTGATATCCTAACCTATATGCCGGTTCAGACATAATACTTGTGATAGGCACGAATGGGTCGAAACCTCGGAGAGAGTGTACAAAAACAGGATCCTAGATGACAACCATATTAGTCCAAAACAACCCAAAATAGTCAATAAAGAATCCAAACTATAGAATATAGGGAGGAATGATCATGACAACATCACCCAAAGGAAACAATGTGGTGAACGATGGGACATAAAAAGGAAAGTAAGGTTTAGACCCAACGTTCACGCATCCACTACCACCCCCATGAGGGTGATCACCAGTGTAAAGACCGAGAGAAAAGAGTCAACATTCTCCACAAATGGAGTAGAGGGTGGAATGTGACCACTCCCAAATCTATGATCATGGTAAGGGGCTGTTATTCCCCCAAGTCCGACACCAGGGTCCATACTAGGACCAAGGACGGGTGATAGGATACCAGGTATGCCGAAAATAAAAGGACCCAAACTCAAGAGATCATAAATATACTCAAGTAACCGGGATCCCAAAGTCCAACTAGCGCACAAAGAGCACACTCCTAATAAAATCTACAGCCAAAATACAAGCAAACCAAGGGGAGGATATGTGATCTCCTGAATGTAGCAGTTATGTCTTGCCTAGGAGAGGCCCTAAAATCCCATACACTACAAGTGGAAGTATGTAACCAATTATAGTGGCCCTCATCTTCAACTCATATAGCGATTGTGCTGTCCGACCTCTACTTGGCTAGGATACCTGCAGAATAACCTCTGCGAAGTAACCCCTCAATAACCTAGGTAAGGAAACTAAGGTCACCTTAATATAATCAATGCCTAGACGGATAGTCACAGGTAGTATTGATTGTATGGACAGGGTAGCAAAACCCAAAACTCTCGAAAGAGCGCCCAGATACGAATCCAATCCTGGAAATATCTTTGGTACTACTCAGTTACGACCAAAGGTCATCCCAATCATAACCGCTCACACTGCCTCGTGCTTAACTCCATTGTAAGAGGAGGATCCTGAGAACACTAATTATATAAGGAATTTCACACTCTCACCTAGACAGACACATAAATGTTTCATTTAGTGGTCTTGGAGAATTTACTCACAATGAACTATTCCAAGACCCTAAAACCTAGTCTTGTTAGTGAACCCTATAAAACAAAAATGTGTAGTTCATTTTAAATAAGTGTTGATTTTAATTGGCTGTGATTACTCAAAGGTACATGGTCATGAAACTAATGATATGAAGACTCGGCAGTGAAATAAAAGTGCACACCTACCAAGCAATTCCAAGTGCAATGTGTATAATGAAAAATGGGGTATGCAACTACATGAGATGCATAAATATATATTCCTTTCTGAATGCCAACGTAAAAATTTCTATATGAAATCCTAAATAAAAATCTCATCCAAGCAATCTAATGCAAGTACCTCCTCAAATCCATATGCTAGATGCAAGTAAGAAAGCAACTACTTTGTATTTTTCAATAAAAAAGAATGAAATGCAATAAAAGTCATTTAAAATTCTCAGTCTCTGCAGCAAGTATAAAACACAAGCCCAGCAATATACAGAGACAAAGACGGTAATGCACTAATGGAAAAACAAAAAATATAAATGACTAAAACTAATTTCAAAGAACCCAGGAAGACCCAACCACACTCAATACCCACCCTACAACTTCCCACAACGTCAAACTCAACCAAAAGGGAGAATGTAAGCGGATATTTAAAGAATAGCTGTGTATGTACATGAATTTTGTCCAAAACACTGCATGTATACATGGATTTTGGCCAAAAACCTGCATGTATACGTGACTTTTGGCCAAAAATCCGCGTATGTACATGACTTTTGGCCAAAAACCTGCGTATACAGAGAAGGCAGTGGTAAAAAGAAAGCCAAGGGTCAAACCAATAAAGGGGAGTGTCAATGGATGAACATACTATAAAATGTGACATAGAATGTTAGAATAATCAACCCATAGTCAGCTACCTTAGACATTAATTAATCCATTTTTGTCTTATTTGTTTAGTTTCCAATATTCCACTCTATGCAAGTTGTCTTCCACATGTCCTAGAAGTAAAACTTGCTAAAAATGAGTCATGGAGCACTTGGGAAACCTCCTGGAATCCATATTTAGCATATCTACTTTATTCCAAATCCTCTGTAGCGCATGTTTGCTTTTTCTGCTTTATTGCCTGCTTTACTGAGTTTTATGGCAAAAGGAAAAGTACGACTAGGTGCAGTTGACTTGTTTTTTTCCCTCATCATCCTCCATTCTTTTCTCCTAATAAAAGGATGTATGAGTTGTATTTCCATCACCTATTAGCTTGCCTACTTGACTTTTCCAATTCATGAGCTCCTAGGTAGATTTGGAAACTGCTTTATGCACCTATGGGGGATTTGACTAGATTTAGTAAGCCTGCTTTTGACTATTTCGAATGGAATCCTTATGCATTTGAATCTCTCATGTAATTATTTATTGCAGCAGCCTATGACTTCATATGGTTTTCTGTTGTACAATTATTCAATATAGATTAGTGTTATGCTCCAATTTCAGTCTCCTTTGTGTGTAAATTTGCATGTTTGATTAGTAATTTTGTGAGTGCAATTGATCTATGACTTGGGTTCAATTTCCACATGGTATCAAAGATTTTATAAATTGATTTCTCTCCTTCCATATTGCTATTGCAGGTTTGACATCTTGACTGGGGGCTATTCTACTGACCGAAGGGACAATTTCTGAGCTATGGATCAATATCAGAAGATCATCTTGACTCCATTTAATTTCTTTGAATGGAAAGCAGAGATGGAGATACTGTTGAGAGAAAAAGGTATCTACAGGGTGACTATGGAAATTGAATCAAATCCCAATGTAGCTGCAGAGAAAATTAAACGACACAACATGAGGGATGAGGCTTATGGTCTCTTGTGTTTGAGCATAGCCAAAGACCTCATTTTCCATCTTGATGGATTGACATCACCAACTGAAGTATGGGAGAATATTGTAGAGCTTTTTGGTAAGACAGATGAGATGAGAGGACATCAAATCAAGAATGAATTGATCTCCTTGAGTCCTAGTAGCTTCGAATCCCTGCAACTCTATTTTTCCAAGTTTAAAGCCCTTGTTTTGCAGCTAAAACCGTGTGGAATTGAAAACGAGGAGCAACTAGTTTTGGCCATACTCTCGAAGCTTGGACCTAACTATTCAGTGTTTGTTTTGAACTTCCATGCCACCAAGTTGACAGCTTGAGCCTGGAAGATGCCTAAGCTTGCAGAGTTCATGAAATCCCTCACATAAGAACAAGATAAACTGGTGATGATGGGCACCATCAAACCTTCCATAGACCAAGATATGGTTGTTGGAGATTCAAGGGTGGATTCAAAAGGAAATAAGAAATATAAGAAGCCACCTGAGCAGAAGAGAGACAAGAAAAAGTCTTAGGAGGAGCCCCAAGGCTCCAACAAGAATTTCAAGAAGAAGAAGAACAAAGGAGAAATGAGCAAGTATGTATACTGTAGTAAGGGATTTCATCTTGAAAGCTCCTGCATGAAGAAGCAAACTGAGATGCTGACCCAACTCCTGGAGAAGAATAACATCTCCCTTCCTAATAGCTCAAAGAGAAGGGAAGGAGGATCAAATTCAGAAGATAGAGAGAGAGTTCATGCATTGGTTGCTGGCACATCAAGCTCACCTAGCTTCATCATAGACTTTGGAGCTTCAAGACATATGGTTTCGACCAAGGAGGCATTATCCTCTCTTGACATGTCAAAAGGTCCACCAATAGTGCTGGGAGATGAATCTGTCACTGATAGTTTGGGCAAAGGAAAGATTGATCTTGACCATGGTGAGTTCAGCAATGTATTGTATGTTCCAGGTCTTGCCTCTAACCTCTTGTCAGTGTATCATATGACCCACACAGGGTCTCCAAAGAAGGTAATATTTTCCCCTGATGATGTTGAGATCATGGATATCTCGAGTGGTAAAGTCATTGCAAAAGGAGTTGTAGATCACACTTCGAAGGTATACTGGTTTTCACATGTTCTACCCTACTCAAACACCTTTGCTCTTTTGATTCATGTTAACGAGGAAAGTAAGATTTGGCATGAAATATTTGGCCATCTTAACTATAAGTATATTTCTTATCTAAGTGAAAAATAAATGGTCATAGGGTTACCAAAGATTAAGTTTTCCAAGGGAGTATGTCAAGGTTGTGTCCTATGAAAACACCCAAAGCATAAATTTGAGAGATCTAGTCATGAGAGAACCTCTGCACCTCTTGAGTTGATCCACAGTGATGTTTCTGGTCCATTCCCTCATATGTCAATGATTCAGGCCAAATATGCATTAAATTTCATAGATGACTTTTCCAGGTACTGTTGGGTTTACTTCCTGAAGCATAAGTCTGAAGTTTTTGGCCTCTTCAAAGTCTTTAAGGCTTTGGTTGAAAACCAGTCTAGGAGGAAACTAAAGATCCTCAGATTTGACAATGGTGGTGAGTATGTAAATTTTGAGTTCATTCAATATTGTGAAGATGCAGGTATTCAGATGTAGCATTCAATCCCTTACACACCACATCAAAATGGTGTTGCTGAGAGAGAGAACAAATCACTGAAAGAGATGGCAGCCTGTATGTTGGAGGCTAAGAATTTGCCACCAAATTTTTGGGCCGAGGCTATAAACTGTGCATATTATATCTAGAATAGGGTGCCTCATAAACAACTTGATGGTATGACTCCTTTCGAAGCATGGAGTGGGCACAAGCCAGATGTGACCCATTTTAGGATTTTTGGCTCAAGGGCTTGGGATAGAATTCCAACAGAAAAGAGGAAGGCTTTGTAGCCCCAAAGCCAAGAGTGTATATTTGTTGGGTACTCTAAAGATTCAAAAGAGTACAAGCTGATCAATTTTATCACAAACAAAGCCTTCATTGAAAGGAGTGTTTAGTTCCAAGAAGAGTCTTTAGCAGCAGTTGAAGTTGGAGAGTCTTCTTCACCACCAAAACCATTGAATGTAAGTGAAGAGACAAATGAGTTTGATGATTCTGATATGTCTGATAATTATGATTTAATTGCAGATCCTAACAGTCCTACAAGACCAAAATGGGCAGCAAATACCATTCATGCAGCTAGGGAACTAGCTGGAAATCCTAGTGATCCTAGGAGGACTAGATCTCAGTTTGAGAGTGCCCTGAGCATGAAAGACCCTTTGTTTGTAGAGAAATTATATATGATGGTTGAATCAGACCCACAGACATATGAATATGCAGTACATGATCCAATATGGCAAGCAGCCATGAAATAATAATTCAGCTCACTCCAGAAGAACAACACTTGGGAGCTGGTTGATCTTCCCCTAGGAAGGAAGCTAGTTCAATGTAAGTGGGTTTTCAAAACTAAGTTTGCTGCTGATGGTTCACCTTTGAAATATAAGGCAATATTGGTAGCCAAGGTCTACTCATAGATACATGGTATTGACTACAATGAGACCTTTGTACTAGTGGCAAAGATGGACTCCATCAGGCTAGCCTTAGCCATTGCAGCTTCGAAGCAGTGGGAGGTACATCACATGGATGCGAAGTGTGCTTTCCTGAATGGAGATATTACTAAATATATTTACATGCATGCTAAATAAATCATTGTTACTAATCCATATTTTGTGTGCAAGCTAAATAAATCATTGTATGGGTTTAAGCAAGCCCCCAGGGCTTGGTATGCCAAGATTGATGGCTTTCTACTGTCATTGAGTTTTGTTCGATGCAAGTCTGATAAAAATGTTTATTTGAATCTGATTCATGGTTCTTTGATGATTATTGTCTTGTATGTGGATGACCTTCTGATTATAGAAATCTCAAAGAAATAAATTGCCTCCTTGAAGGATGCAATGAACCATGCATTTTCTATGACTGATTTGGGGTTGTTGAGCCAACTTTTGGGTCTAGAAACTGCTCAATCCCAACATGGAATAAAAGTACATCAGTCCAAGTATGCTTTGTATTTTCTAAACAATTTCAACATGAAATATTTCAAGCCAAGCAAGACTCCCTTCCTTTCAGGAGTTAAGCTTGAAGAAGCAGGTTCTTCTCCTATGGTAGATAGTACACTATATAGATAACTGATTGGGTGTTTGCTGTACCTTACACACACTCAAAATGATATTTCTTATGTAGTAAGTGTGGCTTCAAGATACATGGATCAGCCTCATGAGATCCATTGGAGAGCAGCCAAAAGGATCCTTAACTTTGTTTAGGGAACAAGAACTCATGGGATCTTCTACAAAGCTAAATCTGATCTTGATTTGATTGGGTTTACTGATAGTGATTGGGAAGATAACAACACAGATCGAAATTCAACATCAAGATATGTGTTCATGCTTGCTGAAGGACCAATTATCTGGTCAAGCAAGAAACATAGTGCCATTGCACTCTCATCTACAGAAGCAGAGTACAAAGGAGTTGTAAATGCAGCAACTCAATGTTTATGGTTGCAAGGGTTACTTGGTGAGTGTGGCTTTGAATCAGAGTTCTCAACTATTATCTATTGTGATAATCAGAGCACCATTTGAATCTGCAATGATCCAATTCAGGGATAGAGAACCAAACACATTGAGATCCATGTGCACTACATTAGACAACTTGTGCATGATGGCACCATTCACGTACTCTTCTGTGCATCTTCAAAACAAGTAGCTGACATCTTCACCAAAGTTTTTTGTGAGAAGACATTCAACAATCTCAAATCACTGCTGGGGATTTCTGATCATGCTGTGAAGCATGATTGATGACAAGATTTTCAAATTTTGTTTTACTGTCCATGTTTATGGGAGGATTTTCCCACTGGGTTTTTTCCTCTTTCCTTGGTTAAATGGACATGCATTATGTAAAGGGTGACTAAGACCTATTTCTAGGACCTATAGTTTTCTGATATTTATTCATAATTCAAGCTTAAGGGGGGGTGTTAGAATAATCAACCCATAGTTAGCTACCTTAGACATTAATTAATCCATTTTTGTCTTATTTGTCTAGTTTCCAATATTCCACTCTATGCAAGTTGTCTTCCACATGTCCTAGAAGTCAAACTCGCTAAAAATGAGTCATGGAGTGCTTGGGAAACCTCCTGGAATCCATATTTAGCATATCTACTTTATTCTAGATCCTCCCTAGCGCATGTCTGCTTTTTCTGCTTTATTGCCTTCTTTACTGAGTTTTATGGCAAAAGGGAAAGTAAGATTAGGTGCAGTTGACTTGTTTTTTGTCCTCATCATCCTCCATTATTTTCTCCTAATAAAAGCATGTATGAGTTGTATTTCCATCACCTATTATCTTTCCTACTTAACTTTTCCAATTCGTGAGCTCCTAGGCAGATTTGGAAACTGCTTTTTGCACCTATGGGGGATTTGACTAGATTTAGTAAGCCTGCTTTTGACTATTTCAAATGGAATCCTTATGCATTTGAATCTCACATGTAATTATTTATTGCAGGATCCTATGACTTCATATGGTTGGCTATTGTACACTTATTCAATACAGATTAGTGTTGTGCTCCAATTTCAGTATCCTTTGTGTGTAAATTTGCATGTTTGATTAGTAATTTTGTGAGTGCAATTGATCTATCACCTGGGTTCAATTTCCACACAAAAATTGGGAGAAATAGAGAGAAATCCAATAATATCAAGCACATTGTTCCCCCAACCCCAAACAAAAACAAGGAACGTCCCCAGCGGAGTTACCAATTCTGTTAGGGAGAAAACATCCTATGGCTTGGGGTGTACCACAACAGATAGAGAAACCACAGAAATCAATCCCTTCCCAATATGCAAGAGAGATAAAAAATCTAGCAATAAAATATCTTGAAACATACCTTATTCCGGATGGTTGATGTAGATCCTCGTTGAGCTTTTTCCAATCCCGCTTGTGTTAGCAATTTGCTCTCTCAACAACAACAAACAAGACAAGCATGCTATATAATGGTGTTATACCTACTCTAGCATATATAATAAATAATGTATAAGTAATTAAAATAATCCATGGATTCAATATTCATTTAAATGCATATCATTGGACAGGAAAATATATTTCTATTAATATAAATCAGAGATTACATGAGTGACAACCTTTGTCGGCACGTCTGTGAACCGGAGAAACTGAGTCCTCCACCTGGGCCTCCACCACCTCAATCCTCCATCTCTAAATAGCAAGCTCACAAACAAAGGCAAGCTTGGGAAGAAAACAAAGTGCTCCAAGGGACAAAGGGATGCAGACTCAAGTATAAGCAAGCTACAACAACAATGGACTATAGTTTTCTTGCTCTTTAATTTCTCTCCTTCAATGTATCCAAAGGGTTTGTTATATAGTGCTTCAATGGGGTAATGGAAGGTCAAATACAAGTGATCTAGAGGCATATGGAAGGCCAAGAGACAAGTGACTTAGATCCACATCAAGGAAAACTCCAAAAATTTTGGCATTTTGTACACATCCCGATGTACGCGTGTTTAGGGGTAATATCTGCGTATATATGCGAGAAAGGGTTTAAAAGTCATGTACAACAAATAATGAGTGTTTTTAGAGATGATATTGGAAACATCAAAGGTATGAAAATAGTCCATGGGGTCCAAAGAGTCTACAGAGGGATAGGGAAGGCCATAAAAGTGTGATCAACCATGTGTGGTAAAATCAGCTATAACAACATTCAGTCAAATATCTTCAAGTGGTGGTAGGAGAAATGAGAGAGAAATACCAGTAAAATAATATGCACCTGTCTATGGATGAATCTCTTGGAGGAATTTTAGCAGAAATATAACAAAGGCTAATAACTGAAACAAAGCATGTAGAAATGGATGAATTCTATCACAACTATCATAACAAATAATAAACATGATTTCTGATGTAGGAGCATTGATGAATTCCTTCCGTACAATCTAGAAATGTGTTAGCAGAGTACACATGCATGAAAATGGGAAATAAAGGAAACAAAAACTGAACATGGAACACCGTGATGAATCTCAGAAACACAGGAGAATATTTCTCATTAACACTTCCAAGAAAGTTGCAGAACTACAAAAACTAGGAACAAATGGTTCAAAAATGAAACTCCAACCCCCTTATTCCTCCATATAGGTTACATTTATAGAGTACTGGGCTCCCGAGACCCACCCCGAAACAGATCCAAAATAGTTACAAAAATCGGGAATCATCCCGCACACACAAAATCCTAACCAATTATGACCTGACAGATTCGCCATGGTCACGAGCAAATCGGGAAAGCATGCTGGGTTCCACTTGATGGATAAAAATATAAAACTATACACCTAGGAATCAGGATCACTTGATTGAAAAGGATGGTTCAAAGAACCTCCAATGACTTGCAACAGTTTCATTGATCCATGCATCTTGCACCTACACAATTTTTCTGGATCATGGATCTGAATCAAAACTTAATCTGAGCCACCAAAAGACAAATATCGTACCCTATTTCATAATTTTCCAACTTAACTTATCCCTTGAAAGTTCTCATTGCGAAATTATCATCGGCCGTGGATCAAGAATATGCTCAGATCTCCATTGTTCATCCTTTCCGCACCTACCAAATTTTGTAGATTTGGAAAATTTGTTTGTCTTCGCATGTTGTATCAGTGAAATCAACCTCCACCATAGATCCATTTCTCCTACAGATCATCACCGTTGAAATATGTGGGACCTAAGCAATTTTGCATATTTTAAAACTTAATTTCCCCGCGCACTTTCAATCTGCAGAAACAACCTCAGTCGTTGATCTTCCATATCATCAAATATCATCTGTCAAAACCTGTGGGGTGTACAATACTTCGCAAGTCAGGAGATTTACTTATCTTGTGTGCATGTTTCCATTTTGTGCACCGTTGATCTTAGGAAGACACTCTCCCAGCCGTTGATCTTAGGTCAGGCTGCGGGTTTTGGAAAGTGAAAAGCGGGCTTTCAACATTTTATAACCGAATTTTATCCCTTTCCTCTTTCTATGTTTTTTCTCCCTTCCAGGCCGTTGATATTTGGTGGAAGCTTTCTAGATAATTGATCTTGCGTATCATAGAATGCAAAAATTCAAATTTTTAGCAACCAAACTTCTGTATTTCCGCTTTTCACCTTTTGCCTTTTTTCTCCTTTCCAAGCCATTGATCTTCGGTGGAATATCTCCTGACCATTGATCTTGTGGATCATGGAATGAGGATCACAGAAAGTGGGTTCACCAAATTTACAACCAAAATTTCTCCCTTTCCTCCTTCCACCTTTTTTATTCCGCTAAAGAGCGGAAAGAGGAACTCGAATTCTCCAACTTTCTTAACCGAAATTTCTCCTTTTCTGCTTTCTCCTTTTTACTTCTCTCTTTTCCCTGGACCATTGGTTTATTCTAGAGTCATTCTTTACCGTCGGATCTCGGACTACAGAAAGCAGAAATCGGGTTTACAATTTTTTATAACCAATTTTTTTGCCTCTTCCGCTCGTCTGCTCCCAATTTTTCTTTGGCGGAAATGATTTTTGGCCTTTGATATTCTCCGTTGTGCATCCAGGCTGTCTATTTTGTTCAACTTCTAACCTTGATCATATGTTTCTTATTCAGGCATATTTATAAGGGTAAAATTCATGATTTTCAATAATTCTTTACTGGCTTATCCTTTTGCAGGGGAATTAGCGTGAATGCAGCTGTAAAAATATTCAAATTTTAGCACAGGTTCTAACACTTCCCAAGGGAAAACTGACATGCCAACCCCTCATTCGAACACACCTCAACTGATGGTTATGGAAAACCCATTCCTATATCAAGGGACAATTAAAATGTAGAATGTGATGCCTCACCATTCTCAATTGTCTACATCGGGTATCCCCAATGATCCTTATTTCTAGAATATATACATGACCTACACTGACATCAATCTTTAGACATGGCATAATCAATATGGTCCATCAGTTGGAACTCTTGTTCTTAATAAGGACCAATATCCTCCTTTTTTGGAGTGAAAATTACATCTACCATGCCATAATATGGACCCAACTCTTCTAAATATCCCCAAGATCACTTTGTGTTGCACTACCTTTAATCCAAATGCTAGAGTTGTTCATAACTATAGTATTGGGATGAATTTGCTCAGTCCCTAGTTTTCATGTCTACTTTGGATGTTCTCCACAACTACCCCATGTAGCAAAAATCCCCTTTTTCCACCTAAGGGGCAATTGACCCCTCTGATGCTCATCTAATGACCTTCAATTTAGATTGAGAAAAGCCTATAATGCCTTATTCAATTGCATTAAAATTCCTATCTACTATCAAGAATTTGATTATTCATCAATGCATCATCTACGAGGGTGCCTCCACCACTGGCATGTTCACTCATGTTAGGAAGAATTCTGATTCACTTTATTAGTGCCATTTCTTATGACATTAGACACATACGACAATTGAGCTACCTAGTTGCAACGTCTCCTTGATAATATCCTCATCCAACTCTTTGATAAGACGGTCTTGATAGAAATTGAGGTTGTTGACACTCAATGAGATTACACAATTCTCCTTGGTCATAGATGCATGTATCCTCTGAAAGATATCACCTCAATGGTGTTTAGACTTATGGTGTTTCCTTAGGATAGAAAAATCATCATGCTTGATCAACTCAATTATTAAGATCCTAAGGGGATGGGTTGTTTGTAGCATGTCTTACCAATGGTTGAAAGAAACCTTTATATACCTTCATTCACAAGTGTGGGTACTATGGTTTTCCAAGAAACCTCCTGTATTGGAACTTTTTAGGAGCTCCTCCTCTTACTTCAAAAAATGAGATCTTAGAGTTGTGCACCATCACTTCTAAGAAAATATAGGCACAACCACAACCTACCCTATTCCTACCCCTCAGATCGGACACCCATAGGTGGGAAAACATATACATCAAATATTGTTCCTATTTCTCCCCCTATAATTGTACAAACCCTTATGATGACTACCCTTAACCTTCTAGGGATTACTTTAGGACTCCTATCTTACTATATATCTCCAATAAATTCCCCGTGTACCCCACAATTTGTCTTAACACTTGTTTAACCAATTGGCTCTTTGAATGCCCCTCCCCCCATAGTTATGAATGATACCACTTCCCCCTCTCAACCATCCTCCAAAAAGAAGGTTGAGGGAAAAATAAAAAATATGGAAACACAACTTTCCCTCCTACCCCAACACCTTCTAGAATTCATATACCATGCATTGTGTGCTCTCTAAAATCAATATAAACTGTCTTCAACACACCTTGGGGGACATTTTACTATTGATCCATTTTATTCAAAATCGATAATGCTAGAGACACTTTCTATCACTCCATTCCATACTTCTTTCATGATATGGTTGATATTATCCTAACATATTAGATGGCCCCACTGCTCATTGCAAGAAACACGTGAAACACTTGGAGGATATTTGTAAGGTGTTCTTTAGGTGTCTCAAGTACAACATTCACTTGAAGCCACTCAAGTGTGCATTTTCCATTCTTTTTGGCCAATTGTTAATATTTATCATTTCTAAGAGAGGGATCTATTGGAACATTTTAACCATCTAGACATTAGTCATGAACTTGTGCAACATGTTTGATCTCCCTAGCGTTTAGACCATATTAGTTGACTTCTTAATGCATATTATTGTCAATTTTTTGTCTCATTATCCATTATTGCACCCTAATCCATGATTTTAGGACCTCATGCACCCTCTTCCATGATTTTAGCCATCCACCATTAGTTACATTCAATTAACTATGATACAAATAGTTAATTCGACCACATTTCCTTAATTTCATCACTTTGGTGCTTGTAGTCAGCTCAAATGATCACTAACAGTCTAATGAACACCCTTATGCACCCCTCTATCATTAAATATCATTATTTAACCCCCTCATTCTACATTCAGTCCTACCTACCATCTGGTAGGTTTAATTAACTGGCTAACTAGAACTACCTTCATGAGTTACAACTAGTTCTCAAGTCTAGTGATGGTTTCTATGCTAATTAAGCCTACCCAATGAGTGGATTCCAAATTCCTCCTTAGTTTCATGAATTTATCTATTGAGGATGTATTATAAATGTACACATACTTTTGAATATTACATGAATGGAAATTATTCCACTTGAGCATATTTTCTCTTGTGCTCTGCTTAATATTTCTTCATAATTTCTTCTTTATTCTCTATGATTGTAAGAATTTCCTACTGAAGCCTAATATGTAATGTAGATAATCCCATGAAAAATATTACATGGTATTAGAGCTCAGACAAGTTGATCTTATATTCTTCAAATAGTGCACTAGGAGAAATAGAGTTACCATAGAAATCCGAGGGAAATTTCCTTGAATCCATTGGAGTCTACCCAGGTGTGATGCACTCTTGAATGTGCCTATTGTCAAAGTAAGGAGATATTTTTTATTCTAATAAGATTTCCAAGTTTTTGTTTCTTTGTGTTAAAGGAATCTACAACAAATTCATGGATTCAAAAGTAGTTCCTCTCCTCTCTCCATTTAACTATTCTGAGTGCAAATCAATTATGAGTGCATGTCTTAAGAGACAATGTCTCTATGATGTGTCTATTAGACTTGTAAATGAGTCTTATTAGGAAGATAAAAGTAATTTGATAAATGAATATGTTAGAGAATATGGAATTATGTGTCTGTCCATGTCTCCTAAGATGCATTATCTCATATATTTTTATGAATATCCATTCGAGCTCTGGATCATTCCAGAGAGATATTTTGGTGTGAAAAAAGAAGAAGTTGATGTGTGGAGCGATCCAAAACCTCCTTGTGTTATCTCTCCTGATGTCACAACCAAATACATTTCTTAAGAAGTTGTTGTTCTTGAAGAAGAAGAAGATGCAAAATATTCAACTTGTGATCTAGTTTGAATTGGTGTCAGTCTCCTTGAAGAGACTCCTTTTTCCTCTTGCTTCCCATGAAGCAGTGCTACCTGAAGAAGACATTCAAGTTGTTGTTCCTATATAATATCTTTCTATTCATTCAAAGTTTTCCTATGATTCTTATATTTCAAATTTTGGGCAAAGTAAGCTAGGTATTGCTCTAGAAGTTGAAGAGGAATTCGATTTCTCTCTTTCCAATGAGTCCGCTTGTTAAGAACCCATGTCAACCTTTCTCTTTAATTTATTAAGTATATTGTTGTTGGACACATATGCTTTGTAAGTTGTCCCATGATTATATTATATTATCCCACATTCATGGGGATTAATAGTTGTTTAGATTAGACTTAGTATATAAGTAAGTGTTGAGGCCAATTAAAGTATCCAAGAGTTATTTGTATTGAGCTTGCTTAAAGGAGGATGCCCCCTTGAAGGGGCCTGTGATCAATAAAATTCCTTTTTTGTTCTGTTATTTCCATTATATCGTGCATTTTCATTATTTATTGCAGCAGGTTTTTCACATCTGGTATTAGAGCACTTTCCTTGGCACAAGTGGGACAATTTTTTTTCTCTTATTTTTGGCAAAAAAAAGAGAGGGAAAAATTGGGCAGCACCTTTCAGATCAATTTATGAAAATTTTTGCATAGATTTAGGAGAAACAAGTCACATATCTGAATTCCTCTCGCAAAAGTACACAGTTTAAAAAAAAAAGATCATCTCATTTGGAGTTCCGAAAGTTGATATATCGCTGATTTAAAATCAACTATTTTTCAGAATTTCGGTGATGACCTCGTTTGATCCGGTGCCCAGATTTCTATTCCGATCTCATGGGTAGATGCAGAGTGGTTTTTCCAGTTCCAGAAATAGGTTATAATAGTGATTCTGAGAAATATATAGCAAGTTATGCTCATTTTAACATTTTTCATCTCAAAACCCTAGCTCTATTTATGGGTTTTTTTGGCTCGTTGAGTAGAATTTCATCATTTTGCAATGCTTCCTAGCGTTGTTATTATTGCAGTAGTGATTATTCTTTGCATCTGAATTGTTCATTTCAATTGCAAGTTCAGATCGGGTAATAACCCCTCTCCGCTTAACCGTGGGAAGTACTTGGGCATAACCCTAAAACTCATTGTGATGAGTACCGTAGGAACCCCGAAGTAGCTGGCCATTGATAGGAGTTTCCAAGAGAAAAATTCCTCTATATAGATGTATAAGATAAAATCCAAAAATAGGTAATCCTCCTCCTTGTTGGTCTGTCTATCTCTCTCTCCTATGTGCAATACTCAAGTGAGTGTTTGTGTTCAAATGAGGAACATGGATCGAGTCTATTTATACTCTTTTTGTCACTTGACTTTTAACCTAACAAGTCAGCCCCGCTAAATTGACTGGGCTGACTTCACCTAGGAAGACTCAAAATATTACCATATTATATTCATTAGGGTACTTTCGACCCGACTTACAATGGAGGTTTTACCTCATGAATCTATGATGACCAAATAAAATAGTAACATCTCGATGGAGGAATAAGACATCTCCCTCAGGGTACATCAGTAAAATCCATTTAGAATATTATTCAAAGTTACACTATTTCAACAATAACAACTTTTCCACAAATGATGAGTCTTGGTTTACCTCACAGGTGGGAACTAACATTAGAGGAAATTTGGGGTCTAAAATGGGCCTTATAAGAAAACGTGCCAAAATAAGTTTTTGTGAGTTGGAATTCAAGAACCAATAGAATTTCAATAAAATAAGTCAACCATAATGGTTGAATTGACATATTTGTCATTAAAAAAAACTACTTTTTTTGTTCGTATTTTTGACATATCTCATTATGTTTTTACTCAAATTTCGATCGGGAGAGCTTGTTGGATGTGGAATTTGATTCCGCATCCAACGAGTACCCACACTGCATACTTTTGATGGACCCCGCTACCCCAAAAACAAGAAATACCTGAAAAAAACGTGATGATGATGCCATCATCACATTTTTCAGGTATTTGTTGTTTTTGGGGTAGTGGGGTCTGTCAAAAGTATGCATTTTGGGTACTCGTTGGATGCAGAATCAAATTCTGCATCCAACGAGCTCTCTTGATCAAAATTTGAGTAAAAACACAGGGAGATATGTCAAAAATACGAACACAAAAAGTAGTTTTTTTCTTTTTTCCTCCAAAATTAATCAATATTATTTCATTATTTTAACTATTATTTTATTATTTTAACTATTATTCTATTATTTTCCTTAGGAGTCCCATTTTAGACCCCAAAATTCCTCTAATGTCAATATTCCCCTTGAGGGTTTCCCAAGATAAATCTATGTCTATCTTGTGATTGTGTTTCTTTCAGTAATTCCGCAAATGCTACTATTGTGAAATTGGATTAAACACTAATTATATCTGGCTAAGCATATGAAATATTAACATGGTATCAGAGTTGTCCTAAATAGAATGACTTTGACAAGGTGAAACTCTCTCTCCTCTCCCTCTGACAAGAATTTAGGGTTTTTGCAAATTTTGGGATTTTGAATATCTACTTGCATAGAAATTTGTTCCTCCCTAGAGCACATCTATTGAGCCCTAGATCGAATTTTTTGAGTGGGTGAATCTCCAGGAAATCCAAACCCTAGTTTGACCCTGAATGAGAAAACTACATAAAACCAAAACCAGAAATCTACAGAAACTGAAATATTGCAAGCAAGTTTTGAAGGGTGAAGATTTGGGATCTCTAGAAACCAAGTGGATTGACCAACGTGACTTAGTCAAGCACATCCCTTGGTAATGTCAGCTTTTCATTTTGAGAAAATTTCAATTTTTAGTGGCCTCTTGGATAAGATGGGCCCAAGCACTAAGCTTGAGGACAAGCTGGAAGGCATTGAGAGATTCCAATCATGGAAGTATAGGATTAGTCTCATTCTTAGAGAGAACGATCTTGACAAGTACATCAAAGATGGTTGTAGAACCAAAAGAATATGAAGCTAAGATGAAGCACCGAAAGGACCTAATCAAGGCAATGAGGATCATTGTTGATTCTATCAAAGATCACTTGATCCCTCAAGTGTGATATAAAGAGACACCAAATAAAATGTATGATGCCCTTTCTAGAATGTATGAGGGAAGGAACATCAACATAAATATGAATTTGAGACCTCAATTGAAGAGTACCAAGATGAGTAAAGGAGAATCCATTCAAGATTACTTCACAAGGGTGTCCCATTTCAAGGAACAAATATATACTATTGGAGACTCCCTCGATGAATATGAACTAGTCATGACTACTCTAAATGGTCTCACTAGACCTTGTGATTCATCCATACGGACTATGTGTGCCAGAAAAGAAAGTATGAAGTCTGATCTTGTATGGGAAGATTGCATCCAAGAGGAAGATAAAGTAGCTAACATAGAAGCTCTACTTAAAGAAGATGATCAAGCTCTAGCCACCCATACCAAAAGAAGAAGACAATCAAACTTCAAGAGGATAGTCACAAGGAGTATAGACCTCCAAAGAAGTTTCAAAGGAAAAGAGAAAAAAGTCAGAAGAAATACTACTCCAAATATCAATGTTATAACTATCATAAGATATGACATCTTGCCAGGGAGTGTCCATTGAATAAGAACAACAACAAAAGACATCATGCTAATATAGATGAAGATGATGATGAAGAAGAATAAGAAATACCTCGAAAGAGACAAGCAAAAAAAGAAGATGTAGATGAATATGTACTATTCTCTGCACTCTTTGGGTTTGTAATACTCGGAGAAGATACATGGCTTATTGATAGTGGTTCTTCAAAGCACATGATAGGGAGGAAACAAAATCTATCAAGACTTGAATAAAATAACTCTCCTTAGAAAGTATCATTAGGATATAAATATCAATATCCCATCAAAGGAATTGGTGAATCAAGCTACAATATTGACTCTGGAACCTCCATGAATATGAAGGAAGTACTATATGTACCATGTTTAAAAAATAACTTACTTTCCATATCAACATTAGATAAGAAATGATATAGAGTTTCTTTTATAGATGGACAAGTACTCATGTGGACCAAAGGAAAGACAACTGAAGATGCTGTGGTCATTGGTGAAGAAGAAGGAGGACTGCACAAACTCAAGGGACATCCAGAAACAACCCTTATCCATGAGACCACTAGCTCAAGTGAACTATGGCATAGAAGGCTTGCTCACATTAACTACAAAGCATTACCTTATGTGAGAAAGGTGGTAACATGTTTACCAAATTTAAAGATTGATCATGAAGGTACTTGTAAAGGATGTGCAAGAGGAAAGAACATCAATAATTCATTTTCGAAGAGTGAAACAAAGACTAAAGGTATGTTGGAATTAATTCATTCTGATGTATGTGGTTCTATTCCCTCCACATATTTAAGTGGATATGAATATTATGTCACATTTATTGTTGACTATTCAAGAAATATATGGATATACTTCTTGGAGACAAAGAGTGAAGTGTTTTGGAAATTCAAGGAATTCAAAGCCTTCATAGAGAACCATTCAGAAAGAAGAATAAAGACACTCAAATCAGATAATGGTGGAGAATATACTTCAAAATAATTTGAAGTCTCTTGCAAAGAATCTAGAGTAAAGAGGGAAATAACCACTCCCTACAATCCCCAACATAATGATGTTGCAGAAATAGAGAATAGAACCATTATGGAAGCAATGAAGACAATGATTCATGATTAAGACCTTCCCATGCATCTATGGGATTAAGAAACAAGAACAACTATGTATGTGTAGAATATATTATCTCACAGTTCTCTTGGATTCGTGACTCCTAAAGAAATGTATACATGAAAGAAACCTAAAGTGAACCATCTCAAGATATTTGGCTATCCAATATATGTACATATTCCAAAAGAGAAGAGAACCAAGTTGGATCCTTCTGGAAAGAAGGGAATGTTTGATGGATACTGTGAAGTCTCCAAATCCTTTAGGATATATATTTCAAGATTCCATCATATAGATATTAGTATGGATGTATTCTAACAATAAAATTAACACCCTTGAGAGTGTTGGTCTAAAAACATATTTCTATTTCACCCGCAACATGAAGTTCAGAGTTTTTGAACAATTGAGAGCTTCAATCTCTCATTTTACCATGTCTTCTACAAATGAATAAATGTTTGAAGACAAGGTGGCTCTAAAGAGGCCAAGTCTAGAATCCAGGACCACCTAAGGGCCAAAACTCAGTTCCTATAACTCATAGTGGAAAAAATGCCTAACATGGGTATTAATTGTCCTGGAAATACTGAAAAATCAAGTTTGATGCCTAAAAACCAGGTAAAGTGGGTTTTTTTAAGGAAATAATAAAAAATATTAAAAAATACTAATCCCACATTCATGGTTAACATATTGGGTGCACAATCCCAACCCTATAAAAGGGAGGCATATGAGGTGAATTAGGGGAGACAAATTAGAGAGAAAAGGCATGTTGGAGGAATTGAGGGCTAGAAATCACTTTTCTACTACAATGATTTTGGGCATCAAAGGCATGGATGTTAGAGGAGTAGGTCTATACTATGGAGAAGGAAAGAACTTGTAAGGGTTGTACGTATTTATCCATGTTCATCTATTATTAATCAATTCAATATTATTCCCAATTCTTGTTCAATGTTTTCCTTCCAAGCTTCTTGTTGATGTAGAATTGGTAGGAAATTAGATCTAACCCATATTTCTCAAAGATAGTTTGGTAGGATAGTAGGAAGTTTTGTGGTGATATTTGCGGGTGTGAAGGAGACTCAAGGAGCTACAAGGACAACCATCAAGGGACTCCATCAAACAATAATGCTACAAAGAGGTATTCTCCTCTCTTCCTCCCCTTATCAAACTCCATGAAAGAAGGATAAGATCTTAAGATTATTGTGATAATTAATTTTTTTTCTGTCAAATGGGCTTCACCTACCCCATAGAAATAAGAGAGTATGATATTGCTTATGTTGTAGAATTCTCCACTAATAAATTGGTGACTCTGTTGGAAAGCTAAGGGGTTCTTCTCTTGAAACTAGATTTATTGAGTTTTCCCCCTCGTTTGGGTGTTTTTACCTTCATATCTATCAGTTCATGCTTCATTTCTATCTTTAGAGACCTTATTTCATTTATAGAGTGTAAAAATGA
Source organism: Pseudotsuga menziesii (assembly GCA_001517045.1). Classification (NCBI taxonomy): domain Eukaryota; kingdom Viridiplantae; phylum Streptophyta; class Pinopsida; order Pinales; family Pinaceae; genus Pseudotsuga; species Pseudotsuga menziesii. The sequence continues at coordinate 244,651 of LPNX010330678.1, forward strand.
CCTAAATCTACCTTTTCATAGTTAACATGCTTGAAATTTCTGAGGTTTTTTTCGCGAGATCTCCATTTTCTTGATATACGTGGGTCACAATGGTGACAGGTGCATATACACATAGGTCAAATACATATAGTTCACGTATACCTTCATATACATGCGGTTATTATCTGAATAGTTGTGTATGGAACATAGTCTAGTCTTTTGGGCATAAAATACTGATCAATTCTGATATGTTTTGAGTGATTGTTTTTGCTGTGGAAAGATTAGAAAACCCTCTAATTGATTTTACAATATAATTTGATCTAATTTGATCAATAGTTTGGGAATTTGTGAATATTTTAAATTTTTGTGGGCATGTGGCTTGAGATTGAAAATTTTTGAGATCACTGAGCTTTGGCCTTGGTTTGAGTTCATTTTAGACTTTGCAGAACCTTAGTTGACATCCAAAACACTTGTTGAGTCCTATTATGACCTTTTAGGAGATTTTTTTAAGGATTTGGGGACATTTTCCCTGAATTTTGGAAGACTTGGAAAACTCCTTAAAAAACTAGGAAAAATCACTTTGAGAAGTAGCTTTTTTTAGTATTTGTAACATCCCCCAGTAAATAAACATTATTTATAATATTTTGAATTACTGTTTTATTTTGTAGTAAGAGTGGATGGATGTGGAATCCGCCAATAAGTCCTTGGAGGATAGATGTAATTGAAAACAATTTGATTTTAATAAAAAGAAAAATGAATGATGGGGGCATCCATGTTGAATGAGGAAACTATGCATGCAAGAGTGGGGGATGAGGAAGATCAACCTCAGGGAGGTTAGACCAGGTGTCAACATGCAGTTGTGGAACTAGAAATTCCCTGGAAAATCAGGGGACTATGTGGGATGTGGGAATTCTAGGAGGAATTGGTCTCTAATTTGGAAAATACCTAAGCAAAACAAAACCCATAAAAAGAAGCACATGGGAGGAGGCAGGATATTTGAGTATGCTATAAATATTGTTGTGGTAGCACTCCGTGTTAGGAAAGCTCAAAGAGATACTTGTTGCATGAGCACCCTGTGTTAGAGAAGTGATTTCATGCTGGAAAACTGGACCTGAGGTAAGTTGTCAACACTCTTGGCATGCATAGTTTAGCTCAGGGATGATTGAGGACATAAATCAAGACTAGTCCAAATCTACGGTTCGGCGGAACATGATTGTTCCTTCTTCATTTGGATGGATGTACAACTAGGTCCCCTTAAATGTTTATTTGCTTGCATATTATTGAGATCAGAATATATCTATTTATGTGCATGGAATGTGTTGGATGATTTCATGAATTCTGCAAGAATACTTGGATGCTTTATAATTTCGTTGTTAATACCTCGATGTAATGGATTCCCTATAGGTAGTGGAATTCCTGTCATCTTAATGGAACTCCTGCACTTTACTTATAATCCTCATTTGCTTGTTGAAATTTTTGAAAATAATGTGTTGATTCCATAATAAAACCAGCTCTAGTAACCTACCGTAAAATCCCCAATTATGAACTACACCTTAAGAAAAACTTAGAAAAGTTATTGTCCAGATGGCTTGAGAAAGGTTAAAATTTCCTAGAAGTTAAGAACTTCTGCAATCCGCAATCTGCAGTACAGAAGCAAAAATGCAGAAGGAAATTATGTAAATAAGTTAAGTACTTCCACAATTCGCAATATGCAATGCAAAAGCGGAAATGTAGAAGGAATTATGTAAAGAAGTTAATTACTTCCACAACCCGCAATCCACAATGCGGAAGTGGAAATGTAGAAGGAAATTATGTAAAGAAGTTACGTACTTCCACAATCCGCGATACGCAATGCGGAAGCGGGAACGCGGAAGGAAATTATGTAAATAAAGTTAAGTAGTTCCACAAATTGCAATCTACATTGTGGAAGTGTAATTGCGAGAGGAAATTTTTATTGGGAATTTAAGTGCCTTTCGCAATCCGCAATATGCAATGTAGAAGGGAAACTTGTAAAGGAACTTTATATACGGTACCTTCTACAATCTGCAATCCATATTGCAGAAGGGAAATATGTAGAGGTCAAAGGAACTTTCTGCAACCCGCAATCCACATTGTAGAAGGGGGAGTTGCGGAAGGACCCTTGTGGGGAGTCCGCTGTGGAAATTTTATTGTGGAAAACTTTTAAACTGAAGAATTTGGAACCCGGATTTTGCAAAGGTTTAGGATAAAATATTTAAGGATGTTTTATATAGTGTACATTTGTATCCTATTGTGTTTGAGGTATAATATAAGAATCATAAAGCAAGTATGGTAATAAGCACAAAGTCCTTGGTTAATATATGATAGAGAATGATTAAAATGGTCTATGATATATATATATATATTGACGATTTTTTTTATGAAAATTTTAGGTGGTTATATGGGTATGTTACATATGTATCAGAGCCACAGGTTAAACCCTGTTTCCTATGGAAACATCTAGTTTCTGCTAAAGCACACTGAAATGATAAATTAACAACAATAATGTTGCATTTACTATGTGAATGTATAAATTGTACAACTAGGATTGGACGATGGTGTTTCCCAACGAGAACGATAATCAACTAGAAGAAAATAATCATGAACTACCTACCATACAACTTGAAGCAGAACGTTCTAAAGCCAGCCAAGTGCTACAAATGATGAGCCATTTAATTAGGGAAATACAGAGTTTAAAGACTAAAAACAAACAACTGAAGACGGCTCAGGAAATACAACAAGAAGTGAATGAGATATTTCTACAAGGCCTACATGAGAAAAACAGTGGAAAAGATCAACGAAAAGAGAAGAACCAGGCATATGGAGGGAATGCTGAAGGAGATGGTAGTTCCTTGAATGATAAAAAAGGACGATAAGTCAGATCAAACATGCTAGAAAAAGGAAGGTTGACCATCTAGAAGGGGAATTTAAAAAGACCAAGCCAACCAGCTTCGACGGGGAATCAATGACTGGTGAAGAAGCAGAAGCCTGGCTGCTAGACATTAAAAAGTACTTCCAAATTTACAATTACTCCTGCAACATGAAGGTAAGGATTGCGGTCTACAACCTTAAGGGAAAGGCCAGTATTTGGTGGTAGGATCTAAAAATTTCCCATGGGTTAAAAGAGAAGAGCCTGGAATGGTCATAGTTTAAGAAATTATTTAAGAAACAATATATGTCAGAAATTTATTATGAGAGAAAGACAAAGGAGTTTTGTGAATTGAAACTCGACCAAATTACCATCGAAGAACTCATCAATAAATTCCTAGATATGCTACGATTCATTCCTTACATTAAGGAAGAAAAAGTGAATTTTCAACAATTCTTAAGTTGTCTTCCACAGTCTTACATCGAGTTCGATAACCCAAAGACCTTGGATGAAGCACTAAGGAAGGACCAATTATGTTTTGAGAAATATAATCAAAGGAATGACTTCTCAAAATCCTTGAAGGATAATAATTAGGAAATGTTCAACCAATGGAAAAGGGGATTCCAACCACCACCCTTCAAAAATATTCCAAGGATCCACCAGGAAATTCCTATAACAGAAGTGAGCAGTTTCAACAGAAGGGAAATAAACTTGTGAATATTGGACCAAAAGGGACTATTGGAACCTTTAAAGAACCTCTGAATTGTTGGGAATGTGGAGAGCCCCATTTAAGAATAAATTTCCCATTCCTCAAGGAAACAAATAATACTATTCACAACTTTCAATAAGCTTCCACTGCTGGGGAAGTTGGAAAAAGCTTCCGCCGAATTAATGCAGCCCTTGAATATCAATAGGAAGATCATCAATCCATATTTGTAGAGATCAAAGGTATTATTTCTAACAAAAGGATTTATATACTAATTGATCTGAGGGATACTTTAATTTACATCACTTCTAAAATTAAGGAGAACTACGAGCTAGCCAAGGTAAGGCATGCAAAGCCATGATTAGTCCAGCTGGCCACTGGAGAAAAAAGAAAGGTAACTGATTTCATTGATAATTGTGAAGTTAAAATACAAGATCATGTGACTAGGATCAATCTGAATATTTTTCCTCTAGGGTCATATGATATGATTATTGGCATGGACTGGTTAGAAAGGAATAAAGTGATATTAAATAGTTTTGGAAAGACCTTTACTTATGTGTTTGAGGATCAAATTGTTAAGAAGGTAAAATGTCTTAGTAAAACTGTCTTGCTAAGACATATATCTACCATAAAATTAAGGAAGTGTTTGAGGAAGGGCTGTAGGATTTATGCGGTGTGGGTCACTGACCCGATCCTTAATGAAAATCAAACGCATATAAAATATCACCCTATTTTAGGTGAATTTATGGATGTGTTTCCAGAAGAGATACCAAGACTACCCCCTCATTGAGAAATAGATTTCTCCATTGAGAATGCACCTGGGTATGCACTGGTATCTAAAATACCATATCGAATGAGCATCCCTAAGTTAATCGAATTAAAAATTCAGTTACAAGAATTGCTAGATAAGGGTTATACTAGACCCAATGTGTCAGCTTGGGGGGCACCAGTTGTTTTTGTCAAGAAAAAGGATGGGACCTTACGGCTTTGCAAAGACTGCATATAACTAAATGAGGTAACCATTAAGGATAAGTATCCTCTGCCTTAGATGTTCGATCTGTTCGATCAAGTAGGGGGAGCTAAAATATTCTCCAAATTAGATTTGCAGTCTGGTTATCACCAAATCAAGATTAAAGAAGAAGATGTTAATAATAGAAATTTCAATACCTGATATGGGCACTACGAATTCATAGTAATTCCTTTCGGATTAACCAATCTCCATTCTACATTCATGTGTTTGATGAACAATATCTTCAACAAGCATCTAGACCAATTTGTATTAATTTTCATTGATGACATCTTGATCTACTCCAAGACGGAAGAAGAACATCAACAACACTTGAGAGTTGTACTACAGACCCTAAGAGACCACCAACTGTATGCTAAATTTGAGAAGTGTGAATCATTTAAGAAAGAAATTCAGTACCTAGGTCATCTCATCTCAGAAAATGGGATTGCGGTAGATCCACAAAAGATAAAGGCTATTTCAGAATAACATTTGCCTAAAGATGCTGCAGACATTCGTTCCTTCATGGGACTCACTAGTTACTACCGAAAGTTCATCCAAGGATTCTCAAATATAACCTATCCCATTACACTAGTACAAAATGGGAAATTAATGACTAAAATCAGGCTATAAACAACTATTTTTGAGTCAACAACTAATAGTAGCAAATTTCCACTATCTTATAGCTAGTCGTATTTCACTTAGTCATTAATAGCTTTACTTATTAGTCATTGATTTAGTCATTGATATTTAATGATTTATTCATTGATAGTCAATGATTTAGTCATTGATAGTCAATGATTTAGTCATGGATTTAGTCACTGATTTAGTAACTGATTGTAGCAATTAATGACCAAATATATGACTAAATAAACTACTAGATGACAACATATTAATGACTAAGCTAAATACGACTAAAAGTTAGTCGCGCTATAAGATACAATAAATTAGCTACTAATAGTCGTATATATGCGAATTTAGTTGTTTTCGTAGTCACAAATTTATGATAGGGTGCCGAGGAATCGAACCACCAACCTCCTGCCTAGAATTAGGCAGGTGCTCTACCATTCAGATAGCACCTTTTAAGAAGTTGTTATTGCTTGATAATGATGATATTCAAACAAATTTTGCATCATTCAAGCATACAAAGTAATGGTTATCAAGTTACTATAGATCCATAATAGCTTACCCTGTACTAGTCCTTGAAGTCATTTGTGCACTTAATAAGTGCATTTGAAATACTTGAAGGACTATTACAAGGTAAGCCCTTATGTATATATAGTAACTTGATAATAATTATTTTGTATGTTAATTTATCACATTCTACACAAACAAATATTGTCAATGATAACCAATCCAAGTATTAGAGTGTTCGACAATCCAATCTCCCCCCCGAGTAAACAATTTAATTGCAATGTTATATCTACTCTCCATACAATGATCAAGTTTTTAAACTTCCAAGCTATCCCCAATAATGTATTTCAACCAAAATCCAACATATACAAAAATTATATAAGAATATTGATAGAAAATATTGGCATGCTTTTGTTTTTTTGAGTGCCACTCTAAATACGATTTCTTAAAATTAAATGATACTAACATAACTAATTTCAAATCCAACATATATAACAAAAAAATGTAGAAGAAATACTTCAAAGAAGACAAGGGGAAGATATTGGCTTGCTTGTACTATTTCAATGCCACTAAAAGCAATATTTCTTGCAATGAAAGGATATGAATAATTAAACAATATTGATTTCACAATTGTTTATCATTTAAAAGAATTAAACAAGCATAGTGTGCATCATAACCTATTTAAACAAAGACATGATAACCATACTGAGTTCAAACAGAAAAAGTACATCTGACCTCACATTATGTTAAAATCCATTATATTGTTCTTTTTCCCAATTAGAATGAAAAGAGAGAATTTATCTGGTGAAAATATATTAAGATCTGTGATAGAAGCATATAGACTATTTTGACCTTGAAATTGAATAGATATAGTCATAGATTATAAATTTATAAGCATGTTTTATTTTATCCTAGACAAATTTTTAAACAGTAAAAAACAACTTAAATAAGCAACTCATGGAATGTGATATTCTCTATCAAAATTAAATCAAACAATTGTAAGCAAATTATGCATTCTGGAATCTAACCTAAAGCTATAGATCATTAAAACTAAAATACCAACCAAATTTTTTGCAATATAGTACATAAAATTTCAAGCACATACTGCTGGTAATTAAAACAACAAGCATGCATCTGAACACTCAAAACAACCTCACTGATTTTCTTTTAAATCTGAAAATAGAAAGTTAAACGCTACAGGCTATAGCATAAAACTCAACTCTCAAACCATAAAGCAATGCGCCCTGCTTCTCCTTTATAGAATAGGAATAAGAACACTTCCAATGAATCTAAAAGTATTCGCAACAGTGCCTCCAATGAATCTAAAAGTATTCGCAACAGTGCCTCCAATGGAAGTATTAACTCCTAACCCTAATGCAACTTTGTTGCATGGATAACCGAGCCAAATAAGGTGTGCCTCTACTTGGAGATAAACTGAAGCAAGAAAATATGCATCCTCCTAGAGATCTGAAATTTTCACTAAGCTAGGAATCCTTGTGAATGAGGGCATGTACTCACTTAGGGAACTGTGCCCTCTAACTATGCATGCAACTTCTGAAATGTATCTGATGATGTAAAATTTTGTTAAATCCATGCTGAAATGTTTAACCTCTGAATGTTAATGTTACATCTCATTTGTGAAGCAGCACTACTATGCTACATTCACTAGTTTCTATTCACTGTTTAATTGAAACATCCTCGGGTTGACACAGTTTGTTAAAGCATATTGAAAAGCAACAGATCGCAACATATCACTTTGTACAAACATGTGTAAAATATCTAGTTATCCTAAAATGTAATAATGTTTCACTTAAATGTAATAATGTTTCACTTTCTACAATTTTTGGAGTAAAATATCCAGTTATCCTTAAATGTAATAATGTTTCCATCAAGAAAAATAAAAACTATTGAATAGAAAAGCTAAACTTCTACAGTATTATTTTATTTTCATAATCAATGCCCGCATTTTATTAGAGTTTGCAATAATCACTACTTTAGTTATAAAACTATAAGAATTGGAAATGGAAAAAATGTAACCTGCTAGTACATCATGAAAATAAAAGTCAAAACTAAAACAAGATTAGCAGTGTGATTAGACAACGTATAAATATCAATAACAAAGGAGTCGGGAGATGAAGAACTTACATCCTCTTTTGCTTGATTATTCTCATAGCCCGATATTTTATAGCCTCTTGAGCAGGTCCTGGCCTAGTCTTCTTTATTTGTTCTTTATATATAGCAAGCTCGATATCAAGTTTCCTCACCTTTTCATCCACTGAGTCACCTCTTTGTTGATCTGCATACATAGGAAAAACAAATGACATAATTGAGTGTGAATCATTCTTCCTCCAAACATTAATATGCATATATCATTCAACTCAAACATTAGTAAAAAAATTAATATGAACAAGGGACATAAAGAAGTGTAAAATGGAATTTTTTCTAAACTACATATCAAAAATCAATAGCATGTGATTATAATGAGTCAAAAAGTTGCTTGCATTTAGGAACAAGTTGGTGTGCATGCATGTCAAAATTTCAGTGGTTCCATGTTTTTTCTAATTTTGATTATCTTCCTTTTTAATTCACCTAACAAGTTGTTCTATTTCATAATCGCCAGCTCCACCTAGAGTGGCTCTTAGAAATAGGGTTTGGAATCAGGATGTAGTAGTGGGGCAAGAAAGATGGATGTATGTTCATATTTATACAAATAGATTAATAAAAATTATTATTGACCTATGTTCAAACAATTATAATGATATACTAGTTAGTATATATAAATTGTTATATATTGAATGTCGTTTGTGTATCATTGAACTAATCTTTGTGACTTACAAGTTTATAATGGTTGTGCAGTGTAGCCTCTCTGTCTCTTGCATTCCAAGAAAATTCATTGACTAGGCCAACAAGGTTCATGCTTTAATAAGTGCAATGAATCAAGCAATGCCATTTTCTTAACTATAATTGTCCTTTGATATGGACATACTGTTTCAATTAGCATTCCCTTGCTTCATTTTCAATGCACACTTAAATTGTATTGTTATGTTGTATATGCTACAAAGAAGTCAGCGCAAGAAATAATTGTTATCATTAGCACTGGGATGACATGTAAGAATGTATTTCTTGAAGGGATAATCATCCTAATCATTTTTCACCTTTGTTCCTACGACATATCAAGGCAGGTCATTATCAAATATCTGAAAGTTTTGTTGGTTGTTATAATTTATTATGCTTGATCTCATTCTCTAGTTTATAAATGTATGAATGATATGAATTAGCTTTATAGTTATGATTACATGTCCTTTAGCCAATCCAACTGTAGATTAGTTAACCTGACCCTAATTTCAAGCAACCATAAGTTTTATAGATGCCAGTTTCCCATGTTCATCTTACAATTCCAAATAATGATTAAAATTATTGTCGGGAAATGGCCAAGAATGAAAAGGGACAAATCCTTCAAGAATGTGAATTTATGTAAATATTTGTATAAATAACTTTTTGGGAGCTGCATAAATTCTATGAATGTTTTCCCTGCTAAGAGGGTTTTTTTGGTGAATATCCAGAAAAAGTACATTTTTAAGGAAAAATAGTGTGAGTGAAATCTTCTACAGCCTATAAGCAATCACCAGTTCAGTCCCTTTTAGTCAGCAGGCACAAAGGCATAGAGAAATTTTCCAAAAACACAAAGTAGATTGAATGAGTAAGGGACAACTGAGGACTCTATGCGGCTGTAGAACTTAACTTAGCATCATTCCCTGTCACAAAATTTTTTCCAACCACTGAAATTCAAAACCTTGTAGATAAAGAGGGAGTTTGTTAAAAAGTAAATGGAATTTCCAATTATAAAAGCAACAATAGATCAAAAAAATTGCAACAGAAAAAATAACGTACAATGCAGAGGACACACATTTGCAAAACTATAAGATCTAAATATAATTTTCCCACGATTCAATGGCTAGAGAACCATGCACCCAACAGAGAAACCACCAACCAAATTTTAGTATTATACCACACTGATCCCAAACAGACCAATCCATTTTATAAAATAGTTATATTTTGATTCAGGCCATGCTCATAGCTTAAACATATCTATGAGGGGTCGATGTTTTAGTAGGTCTTAAATAATGCACACCATGACAACTAGAACCATGTGTTCCTCTGGCACCCCTAGTAATCCATGCGACAAGAAAAGTTCTCCAAATCATACTTGAATCTTTTTCCAAGGGAATGCCAACTGCACCTTGTGTGACCTAGCAGGAGTACAAATCTTGTTGGGGACCTTAGAGAGATTATAGGGACAATCAACAATTCAAGAGGCCAGGGTTTTCCAGGAAGTAAAAACTATTGACATCGATGGGGGTGGAGATTTCTTTAGCAATGACGTTGAAAAGGTTAAGCCCAATTTTAGTTTTCCTTTCAATGTGGTTTACCCCACCCATATAGCATGAGTTTAAAATGGATGGATGAGGCTGGGTTCAAGTCCTAGGTAAATTTTCCAGAATAGATACCATCTCAAACCTGGTAGTTAAGATAAAGGAAGCCTAATTGTTATAGTGCAATCCATCGAGGCATGATGCTTGAACCAGTTGCAATTTAATGACGAGAGAGAAATATTCAATAAAAAACAAAGAAAGCACTAATCATGCATGAATACCATTCTTTGCAGCTCGTCATGCATGAATACCATTCTTTCAAGTTCTTTGCAGCTCGTCATGCATGAATACCTTGGTCCAACAAAAGGGATTTCACACCATAATCAGATTACTTGTAGATTAAAAATATGAGAACTATATTGGCAACAACAAATAAAAGATAAATCCATACCAAAATTCAATTAGTGGGTGGTTAGTGAATTCAGTCCTAAAATTTAAATTCAAACATTGCACGTTTGAAACCTAAATAGAAAAGAGGGCAATAAATACGTCAGCCTTTCAGTAGCATATTGAATTGATGGGGGAGGCTCCTTGTCCTTCTTGACTCCAAAATATCTCCTCATCTTCTCTGATACTCCACAGAACTAGTTAACCCACTTGTGGTTCTGTTTCTACGGGATATGCCCCTGCCCTAATATCTACCACTGGATTTGTTGGATCTGAATCATTTTTAAACCACCTATGTTTCCACTTTTGGGTTGGATTGCTATACTGCCTCCACTATCATATTTGCATCTACCTTCTACGCCTATGATTTTGGTGGTTCACAAATAGGTTCGCACTGCGAGTTCACCAGAATGGAAAACTGCCCCTGCTATAGCTGGCTATCAAACAACTATAAGGGATGCCACTAGATAGTATGCCCCCCCTAGCTTTGTATATATCTCCTTGCGATCAATTCAACCAAATTCCCGCAATCTAAAATTTCAGTTCACAATCCAAAAGAGAGCCTTGAACCTGAAATGGGAAGATTGGGTTTTTCATAGATTCAAACAAAGAGATTAGAAAAATCTGCAGGATTGTTCAAATGCTGAGAAAAGAGGTGAAACGTACTCATCTGATCTTTTCCAATTTTATGGTCTAGGGAGTCGGGATAATTCTACCATGCAATACCCATCCCCTTATGCAATCGAGAGGTCAACCTCCTAGAACCATATCATAGCCTCCACACATGGATAAAATTAGAGAAGACCTGTAGCCCATCTTAGATGACATCACATGGGTCAAAATCCCCATTTTGCGCAATTTAAGAAATCGGAGGCATGTCATTGAAGTACATGGTTTTGATATTTATTAAATTTTAATTTTAATTACTTGGAGCATTTTTATTGGATATTAGGTTTCATTTCAGTGGTTGTCAAACCTTTTCCAGAACAATTGTCAAATGACCTCGGCTCGGCTATGGCTGCACTTCGTTTTGAACCAATGCCTTCATCATTACTTAAATGTCTGCTTAGAGTGTGCTTGGAGCACGATTTTCACCTTCATGTGTGGAGGCTATCAATGTACTCAACCCAAACGACATTCATTATTAAAATACCCATTACATTGTGGTGCTTCCAAAGGCTGATTCTCATGGCCCTTGAGTATATTTCTCTATGTAAGGTGAGTTTGTTAATTAATAGGAATATTTTTTAATCAACGAGACTCCTTCCACATTCTTCAAAGGTAATAGAGGTATTCTCATCCTTTATCACCCTATCTTTTCATTCTCACAATTGAAGGACTTAGTCATTAGTCGTTTGATATTGGATGCTAAGGGAAAAGACATTTACTCTGGGATCAAGGTGTTTAGAACACTATTTATTACACATATATTTTATGGTGATGGTATACTAATTTTTTATGACAGAAATTTAGAGGGTTGGAAGCACTTGAAATACATTGTTTACATTTTCTACGGGGCATCAACAATGAAACTCAGTTTGCATAAATCTAGTTTCTCTTTTTCTTGTCAAGACCAGTTGATTATAGACTCTATCTCTCACATGTTTCATTATAAATTGGAAGTCTTGGATTTGGGTATAAAACACTTAGGATTCTATTTGAAGCCTAATGCTTATAAAAAGGAGACTGGGGTTGGATACTATTAAAGATCAGTTGGAAGGTGAATAAGTGGACATCTCATTGGTTATCCCTTGGGGGTAGACTTCTCCTCATTTTTGCGGTACTTCAAGGAAAACAAATATCTTTTAAATTCCACCCAGCATAATGGGAGACTATTTCTAGACCCAAATACCTTGGTGGCTGGGGTTTAAAAAATATTCATTTATTTAATGTGGCTCTCTATGCAAAGATTTTTATGGCGTAGTCTTACTAACAGTGGACTGTGGGAAAAAGTGATTAGGAGTAAGTATTTAAGAAATGTCTAGTTTCCAATCTGGCTAAGAGATAGGTTTGGTTCTTCTCCTGCAACCTCTAATATTTGGAGAAGTATTTCTCAAACCCTGCCATTCATTACACGAGATATTAGATGGATGATTGGTAGGGGCATATAGGTTTACATTGGGATAGACCCCGTTGTTGGGATGTTGGGGGATGCAACACTGTCTGTGGGTCTAGTTAGACACCTTCAAGATAGAAACCTCTTAGTAATTAAGCAAGTGGCCAAGATGATTGGACCATCAGATAATCGGTGGCTCTATGCGCGGGAATTACACTTATCCGACGGTTGGGAGTTAGAATGGGAGAATTGTATTACAAATCTTGCAATGGTTGGCATCAATCTATTGGACAATAGTGACCATATTGTTTGGTGTAGGAACGAAAATGTGGGAGATGTCACAGAATCATTGGATTATGAAGTTCTTGCTGAACTACATGCACCTCATACTCTTTGATGCAACATGATACTCAGATATATGTGTGTAGCTCATAAAAAATTAAACTGATGAAAATACGAGAATGGTAATATCTTGTAATATTACTCGAACACCACATTTTTTGTGTGACCAAATGTTCCCATTGAGTTTGTGTTGCCTTTGAGGGTGAGGGAGTTTCTCTCAGCTTCTTCCATACATTCTCTCACCCTTGCTTGAAGTGTCTCAATTGAGTGCAACTACGGTTGTTTCGCCCGTCACTCTCACTCTTCTTCCAAGAGCAACAGTATTTTCACTATTGCAGTGTATTGGTGGGAAGGTAACTGATAATCGAATAGGGTTATATATGTGTGTGGATTAAAGTGTGTGTGTTCCTATGCAACACATCTGCTATTCTTGTTTATGCAAATGTCCTTCCAGTTAAAAAGTAAATTAACAACCTCTCCATAAGAAGGCCTATTCAACCTAATTACAAATTTGTAATGTAGGTATTTATGTTAAAAAAATGCATTTTAATGTGACATTTTATCTTAAGCTCTCATACCTTGGGGTCTTCTAAATTTGATGTTATGTATCACATCTTTTAATTGATTTTTTTCACATAACATAGTGGTATTACTAACACTAAAGAAAAGTTAGAGTTTGGATCTTATCCAATAACCCATTATATGATTTTAAAGGTCAAGTTATGGTAATTGGTGAGGTATCCATTTTTTAATTAATTTTTATGGTGAGTAATGTTGTATGTTATATATAAAGGATTTAGCCTAGATTTACATGGTAATTGGTTAGGTTTCCACTTTTACAATATGTATTTTAGTGGTGAGTAATGTTGTAAGTTATGGGGATTTAAACTCTATACTATTACATTTTGGATTGGGTTTTTCATATATACATATCTAGAGAATTTAGGTACATTGACAATGATTATTGCATTGATGATGATGCGATTATATGATGATGATAGTGAAGATGTGGATTATGACGATGACAATGATGACGACAGTGACAATTATAATGCCAATGAGAATGAAATGAATGATGATGATGACAATGACAATTTTTTTTAATCTACATGGTCTATATAGTATTATGGAACCTCAATCATAACCATGAGTCCTCGATGCAATTGTTAAGGATTACGTCATTGTCATGATCATCATCATCATTGGAATCATCATTGTCATATAATCATCATCATCATCACATAATAATATTCATCATGATTAGTGTGCCATCATAGTTGTCACCATCATCATAATCATCATCCATGTCATTATGATTCTCATTGTCATTTTCATTGCCATTGCCATTGTCATCGTCCCTATCATCATCATGGACATTATTAACATTATCATCCTCATTGTCATTATAAAATCACATCATAGCCATTCTCATCATCTTTGTCGTCATTGTCACAATCGTCATCATAATCATTGTCAATGTCACTGTCATTGTCATCATTGCATATGTAATAGTATGGAACCTTGGGAATAACCATACGTCCTTGAAGCCATGATGAATGATGAGAATGATTATGGTGATGATAATAGCAACAATTTTTAATATACATGGTCTATGCAATAGTATAGAACCTCGGTCATAACCATGATTCCTCGAAGCAATTGTTAATGTTACACCATTGTCATGATAATCATCATCATTGGAATCATCGTCGTGTTCTAATGACAAAATTAAAAATGACTAACATAAATGACTAATTCATATTCTTCTAGCTAGCCATTTTTTATGTCGTGACTAAATTGGTCGTTTATGTTAGTCATTTTTAACTCTATCACTTATTTTCTAGTCATATTTGTTAATTGGTGACTAAATTAATCGCTAATTTTAGTCGTTTATAGTTGGGTTAATCAAAATTGCTCATAATTAGTAGTAAACCACTTGAAAATACTGTGGTGACTAGAATTTTTAGTCACTTAGTCACTAATTACTCATTTTGTACTAGTGTTAAATCCTTGCAAAAGAAAGGGGTAAGGTTTTCATGGTCCTTGAAGTGTCAGGACAGTTTTGAAAATCTAAAAAGGTTATTAACCATGGAACTAATTTTAAAGGTGGTGACCCCTATAAAAACTACATAGTTTGTACAGATGCTAGTAAGGAGAGTTTCAGGGGAGTATTATCTCACAAAGGAAATTTGGTAATTTACAAATCTCATAAATTGAAAGAACATGAACAAAATTATGCAGTACATGATCTATAATTTGCAGTGGTAGTGCATGCCTTAAAAATGTGGCATCACTACCTGTTAGGGAAGAAGTTCTTGTTATTAACAGATAACACCTACATAAAGAATTTGTTTAATCAACCCGGACTTAATTCTAGGTAAGAAATATGGATGGACTTCTTATAAGTGAATTTTATTTTGAAGTAAAGCATATCAAAGGTAAGGAAAATAAGGACTGATGTGCTCAGTCGAAGAACTCACGAAGTATATGAAACTTTGATCCAACCCGAAAGTGATATGTTGAGAAGAATAAAAACAACCAGTGTATAGGATGCTGAGTATGTAAATTTACTGAACAAGCTACATAAAGAGGAGGTAAATTTAAATGGGACATAATTTAGAGTTGACTAGAAAGGGTTAATTTGGTGTAAGGAGAGAATATACATTCATGATGTTGCATATTTAAAGTTGTCAATTTTAAATGAGATGCACAAACCTCCTTATGCAGGACACCCTGGTTACCAAAATATGATAACAACCCTCGTAAAGTAATTCTTTTGGCCCAGATTGAAGGTAGAATTAGTTGATTATATATCTAAATGTTTAGAATGTCAACAGGTGAAGGCTACACATCAACATCAACAGGTTTGTTACAACCATTTCCAATTCTTGAATGGAAATGGGAGGTAATATTTTTATCCTTGGATTTCATCATAGGTTTTCCATTAACACAAAAACAACATGATTCAATTACGGTTGTAGTTGATAAGTTAAGAAAGTATTCTCATTTTATTCATGTGAAGTCCACTTATAAAGTTGTCAATATTGCAGATATATTCCTGAAAGAAGTATTTCAACTACACGAAGTACCTAAGATGGTAATTTCTGACTGGAATGTTAAGTTTACATCAAAATTTTAGAAATAATTTTTTTCGGGGTTAGAAACCAAGATAAACTTCAACACTAGTTATCATCCTGAAATGGATGGACAAACAGAATGAACAAATCAAGTCATCGAAGATATGCTAAGAATGTATGTCATGGAAAAACCCACTAAGTGGGACAACTATTTGCATCTGGTGGAATTTTCATACAATAATGGATATTAGACCTCAGCAAAAATGAGCCCATTTGAAATCCTGTATAGCAAAAAGTGTACTACCCCTGTTAGCTGGGATAGCCCCATGGATCGTCTGATAGTAGGCCCTGAAACATTCCAAGATATGGAACAAATTGTTCAAGAAGTACAAAATAACTTGAAAGTAGCACATGAACACTAGAAGATTTATGCCAACTTAAAAGCAAAACATAAAGAGTTTTTTTACGGAGGCCACGTCTACCTCCGAGTCAAGACCAAGAAGAGATCCCTCAAATTGGAAACTTGTGCCAAACTAGCACCACGATTTTACGAACCCTTTCAAATCTTGGAAAGTATTGGACCCGTGTCCTAAAAGCTTGCCCTTCCAGCACACTTAAGCATTCAGAATGTTTTTTATGTTTCCTTATTAAAGAAATATGTACATGATTTCACTCACATCATTGACTGTAATGTGGTATAGGTGGAACCAGAAGGCAAGTTCCATGTGGAACCTGTACGAATACTGGACAAAAAAGAAACAATAATTTAACACTGGGCTATTGCTCGGGTTAAGGTGCAATGGAATCATGTTATACCATAGGAAGCTACCTGGGAATTAGAGGAAGAATTGCGAAAGAAGTACCCACAATTATTCCCAGAATCTATGGAAGAAGAATAAAAATACTGTGGACAGTGATGCAATAAGGGGGTGAGGATGTAACATCCCCCAGTAAATAAACATTATTTGTAAAATTTTGAATTACTATTTTATTTTTGTAATAAGAGTGGTTGGATATAGAATCCACCAATAAGTCCTTCGAGGACATATGTAATTGAAAACATGTTTATTTTAATAAAAATAAAAATGAATGATGGGGGAAGCCACATTGAATGAGGAAACTATGCATGAAAGAGTGGGGGACGAGGAAGACAAACCTTAGGGAGGTTACAATAGGTGCCAACATTTCATTATGGAACTAGACACACCTTGAAAAATTAAGGGACGTTGTGTGTTGCGGGTGTTACGGAGAGAAACTTCCTATGGCTTGGGGTGTACCACAACACACAGATAGATCGCAGAAATCAATCCCTTCCCAATATGCAAGAGAAACCAAACATCTAACACTAAAGGATCTTGAATCATACCTTATTCCAGAAAGTTGAAGTAGATCCCCGTTGAGCTTTTTCCAATCCCGCTTGCACTAGCAATTTTCTCTCAACAACAGCAAACAAGACAAGCATGCTATATAACATGGTGTTAGATATACTCTAGCATATATAATCAACAATGTCTAAGCAATTAAACATATCCATTGATTCAATATTCATTCAAATGCACATTATTGGATAGGAAAAGATATTTCTATTAATCAAATAAGAGATTACACAAGTGATAACCTCTTTCAGCACGTCTGGGAACTGGAGAAACTGAGTCCTCCACTTGTGCGTCCACCACCTCAATCCTCCATCTCTCAATAGCAAGCTCAAAATAAAAGAAAATCCTGGGAAGAAAAAAAAGTGCTCCAAAGGGACAAAGGGATGTAGACTCAAGTATAAGCAAGATACGGCAACAATGGACTATAGTTTCCTTGCTCTTCAATTCCCCCCTCTTCAATGCATCCAAGGGGTTCCTTATATAGCACTCGAAAGGGGTAATGGAGGGTCAAATCCGAGTGATATCAAGGCATATGGAAGGACAAGAGTCAAGTGGTTTGGACACACATCAAGGATAACTCCAAAAATATTTGGACTTATGCACACATCTCGATGTACTTGGGTTTGAGGTCAATATCTGCATATACACGTGAGTATGGGATAAAAAGTTGCGTACATCAATAAACATGTGTTTTTAAGGGATGAACTTGGAAACATCAAAGTATAATATTAGTCCATGGGGTCCAAAGAGTCTGTAGAGGGACAGGGAAGGCCATGAATATGTGATCAACCATGTGTGGTAAAATCAGCTGTAATAGATGCCCCCTAATGTGGGAGGTCAGAGGGGTAACATGATGGCCAAAATACATTATAAAATCCATCCCATAAGTGGAGTGATGAAGAACCAGGTGGAAGAACCAACCATCCATCAGTATATTACAATAATCAATCTCTGCATATGACTGCAAATACATATAGCAGTCCCAGATACATAAGAGTACAATGGCCATGAATAGGCATGATATACAAAATGTGACATGTGTGGTCATCACCACATACAACATATAATAGATCAGAATATCCATAATGAAGATATACAATGGATCAAGATATCCATAGAAGCTGAAGATATACAATGGATCAAGATTTCCATAATGGCTAAAGATATCTGACATACACTGGAATCAAATCACGAGAGTTGAAATCTCATGAACACTAGCACTATCAAGGAGGTAGCATATGTGGAATGCCACCAATATGGAAAGTATTTTACATAAACCACTACGAGTACATGTCCCACTATGTGAATAGAGGTGTTGAGGTCAAACATAGTAGTCCATCGCCTGATTATCGGTCATTGATGTATACCGTTAACATACATGAGATCACCCACCGATAATGAAAATGGGAATCAAGGTACTAGAGTGCAATCTAACAAGTGTGAATAGATGTGTTGAGTTCGAACAATTGGAATAATCCATCGATCAGGGGACATTGATGTATTCCCAAAACTGTTGATGGCGAGAGAACCTACCACTAATAACTATAAGTCTCAAGGCACTCAAATGACTCTAGACTCCTATCCCAGAATAAATGATCTGAATTCAATGGGATGGAATCCACTGGAAGGAGGGAATTAAGGAATCCCCCATCAACCAACATGAGGTACTCAGCAATGATGTATAATGTGGAAGGACTCGAACAAGATGTGCATGAACTAGTAATAGTACCGGGAATGGCCGACATGCAAAGTCAAGATAACTGAGGAATGACTGACTCAGGCTTCAACTTCCTTCGAATAAGAGCATAAAGGAAAATGGTGACTGAAGATAAGTAGCATGGACTCGATATGCAAACTGGGACATCTATGTGATGCAGGAGGCATCAACAGAGGCTCCATAGGTACTGGAAGCTTAACCAGTCAATGGAGATAAAATCAAAGTAACAAGTACAACTCCTAAAGTCAAACCAATAACCCAACCAACAGATGTGACATACGGTGCTTTGTTCGAAGGCGTCATGACTCAAATGCTGCCAAAGATAACATCTTTTCCTGTCCGACTTTTTGGTTTTTTGATTTTTTTTTTGGACTTTTTGAGATATTTTGATAAGATTGAAAAAGAATAAAAGTGATTTATAGTTACAAATCTAGGAGGAGACAAGTGTCAGGGGTCAAACAAGCTAGTTTCAAGAAGCAGAACATACCTATGCTCAATGCAAGGAAACATGTGCAGGATAATGACACTCGGGGGAAGGTCCCCTCCCGGTAAAAAATCGAGTATCAAGATGCAAAAGATATGTAAAAAGGCTCTTCCTGGCTAGACATGAGACAAGCTTAGGCTATATGGCTGATAATCAAAGTTAGGGAAGCCAACATAAAGCTCAATAAGGCAAGAAAAACTCATGATAATGCAATTACAACTTGACATATACAAGGGGAGTCCAGGGGGAAAGGCTAGCATAAATTTCAAGAGGAGTATGAAGCTCTTGCTCAAAGTCATGGCGGTACTATACAAAGGACTTCCACATCCTAAAGGAAAAATGTTGACATGGGAACCAAATGCAAAACATGATCTAATTAGGGTACCCATGTATGGGAAAGATCTACCATTCACAACATGTCACTTCTAAAAGCAACAAGAAGGTTCCATGACAAGATAGAATGGGTTCGTACCTAGGGTTAAGATGAAACGGTCATAAGGTTATGCAAAGTGTGAACAGATGTGAAAACCTAACCTAAATGCCAGTTTAGACATAATACCTAAAATAGGCACGAACGAGTCAAAGACACAGTCAAATCACACTCAAAACGGGCTCCTACAACATCAAATTAGTTCAAACGGTCCAAAAATGGTTAGAAATGGTAAAAAACTATAGAAAGTGGGTAAAAATTTCAAAAATTTCTATAAATAGTGAAAAATTTAAAAATTTTCATACCATTTTGATTTTTTACCCAGCATAGTGCATTTGCGCTCAGAACTTCAAAAGCGAATTCCAGGAGCATTGTCCAGCGGAATCCCTCCCCATTTGATCTAGGTAGATTCCCTTGCCCCTCTCTTGAATTTTGATATAAATTTTTTCAATTTTCATGGTCAATTTAATTTTTTGGGCCATCCCAACTTGGGTGTTTTGGCCCACGCAGAAATTGGGCTTTTTTCCATGTATAGGGCTCACCATACATGGAAAATGCCCTGAAACCCACGTACATACGTGACTATTATAGGGACATGAACAAGGATTTAATGGGCAAATCATAATAAAAAAACTTGGTTTTTTTTGCAGGATGGTACTAGAGTGGAGAGAGAGGGAACATGGTGATGTTGAGGAAGTTGTTAAAGATAATCTCATGGATCAACAAGCATTATAGGAATGTGGCTTATACAAGTTTTGGTGTCTTGGTAGCTTGAGGGAAAAGCCAAGACTACTCCAGCTGCTGGTAGATTATTGGGATCTAGAGTTTAAAATTTTTTAGATAGATGGGATGTCACTCAGTATTGAGGTTGAGGACATATATTTCATCACAAGTTTGTCCCGACGAGGGGAGGTGGTGAACCTTCGATCCCGTGGGCCAATAGGCTGATTGACCATAGATGAGTACATAGTTTTGTACTGTCTTCTAGATACAAAGAAGATTGGGAGTCAAATCCTGACAAAATCTATTCAGATTCTGGGGCTGAAATCCATACTTTTGGCCTTAGGTAGGATTGCAGGTTTGGCTTCACTCCACCAGGCCTCACGACCAATGATGTTCTATGTGGTAGAGTGTATGCAGCCTATAATATATGACTAGAGTACTACACTGTTGAGCAACATGATAGAGAATCTCAGTGACTGCAAGATGGGCAGGGTGCTAAACTTTGGGTTTGGCAGCATACTGAGAACATTATTCATTGAGTGGGTGCCAGGGCTAATCCCTAGGGTATACATTGCTCCACATGGAGTATGGGATCCATCTTAGCAGCACTGGGATAATGTCATGCACAGAATGGGAGGTGGCAGGGTGGAAAACCCCTACCCAATAGAGTTATTTCCATGGTGGCGGAGACAGCTGATCTCCATAGATGGCTATCCCTATGCATGGATTGACTTCCGTAGTGATCAAGACATGCCCCTACCACCAGGAGCGTCTTATGGAGACATAGGTAAAGAATCCCAGACCCACTTTTAATTTTTGAATTATTTAATTTTTTTGTGTTTTTTGATATATGAAATCGAAAGACATGTTTTTGGTGTGACAACACATAGTGACAATCTATCATGTATATGCAGATGTAGGACCACGATGGCCAGATGGCTTTCCTTGTCATCGACGAAGGGGAAGAGGTGTTGAGATCATGGGTGCGGATGCGGAGCAGATGCTCCAAAGAATTCACATGAACTTTGTTCGATTGACACATAGAGTACCCATGGCGTAAGTCGAGGACTTGCCTAAGGCCATGCAACGCTAGGTGATTGGAGTACCACGAGCATGGGTTCGATTTTTTCGTCGGCTAGCTAGAGCCGTAGTGTGCTACCATGATCAACACCCTCCTCCACCTCAGCCTTAGAGACCTGGGTGTATACATTTTTGTATGATCGTGTAGTATATTTTGGTGGCTCAGAAGCCCCAATTCTGTATATGACACTTATGTATTATGACATCACTTTTTGAACTTAATGAATTTTTTTTTATGATGATCGGTTTTTATTTTATTTACATGTGTAAAATGTGTTTGTGACATGCTTATGGTCTTTGAAACAAATGATAATATAACACATAGTTAGCATATGAATCAGCAACTTGATTAAAAATTCTTGGAACATGAATGTATTTTATACTCTCAAATTGTTGTTCTAGCAATCTAACACGTAAGAATCTTTGTAATAAAGTTAGATCCCTAATACGATACAAGCCATTACATTGTGAAACCACTAATTGTGAGTGAAGATGTACCTCAAGAGAATGAACACCATGTGAAATGGCATCACACAATAACTCAATGATGACACTATATTCAGAAACATTGTTTGACGAAGGTCGTAAACATACGCCTCCCGAAGACAATACTTGACCTGTAGGAGTATAGATCACCCAAGTAGCCAAAGATAAGTTTTGAGTGTGGTGGCTAGCACCATCAGCAAATCCTATGTAAACGGAAGACTCCATCGACATCTTCCATAACAAATGAAAGCTAATCAACAAACCTGATCACCATAAGAAAACCTAACTATGCAATGCAAAACTGTATAATAATATACAACACTCATCCCTGGCTGAAGATCATGCATAGTATGTTTTGAGATAGAGCCCATTTCTAGGCTCCTCCAAGGCTGTCCCTTTATAATCAACAAGCTCATAGGCGCCTTTGTCTAAGACATGTTTAACCACATAAAAACCATTCCACTTGGGATTAAAATTTCCTACCCCCAAGGGTTCCTTAGCTTGATCCCACAAAAGGACCAAGTCACCTTCACTGAAACTTCTAGGATGGACAGACTTATCATACTAGACCTTAATGTGAAGCTTTTAAACCTCTAGAGCAACTAAGGCATCTCGGTGCTGGTCATCAAGCTGCTCTAAGTGTACAAAACGCTCTTCCAATGCGGAAGTGTATGGTAAAATATCCACAACTAGCTTCAGAGAAGGGATTTCGCATTCAACCGATAATACTGACTCCACCCCATGCACAAGATGATAGGGAGAAAAAATGATGGCAGTTTTAACCGTGGTTCTATAGGTCCACAAAGAAGGATACAACAAGATATGCCAATTATTCTTTCTTTGTGCAATGGTTCGTTGGAGAATAGACTTAAGTGATTTGTTCACTACTTCAACCTGTCCATTCACTTGAGGGTAATAAGAAGAGGAGTGCTCTTGCTTATACCCTAACTTGGAAGACAACTCTTCCATCATTTTGTTCTGAAAGTGTCTACCATGGTCAGTGACAAGCTCTTTCGGGATGCCAAACCGGGTGATAATATGGTTAAATACAAAATGTGTGTTTGTCTCAATGTCGGATTTAATTGTGGGCATGGCCTCTACCAATTTTGTGAAGTAATTGACAGCCACAATAATATGATGGTTCCCCCCAGCCAAAGCTGGGTTGCAATCCATAAAATCAAGGCCCCACTTGGTGAAGGGACCGACAGTGACAATAGGATGCAAAGGGGTGGGACGCGAGTGCATATTACGTGCAAACACATGGCAAGGGTGGCACTTCTTGACCGCATTAACGCAATCCTTAAAGATGGACGACAACCCGCTCTTTAGATTTTTTGGGCTGTAGAAATCCCAGATAAATGACCAGCACATGTCCCTCTATTGAAATCATTAAGCATAAACTCAGACTCATCATGATTTAAATAATGACGTAAAATGGAATCCACCCCACGGTGGTACAAAATATTATCCACTATGAGGTAGTTCTTCACTACGTGATGTAGTCGTCATCGCTCATCCTGTGAGAGGTGAGTGGGGACCTTCAATGTTTGCAAATAAACAATAATATCCCCATACCAAGGGTCCATAGTTGAGATGAGGAATATATTCTCATCGACAAAAGAATCTTTATAAACCTCCTCTTCCTCCTAATTTGGGAAATCTGATATGAACTCAGCAACTATTAATGATTTTTTCGATTTCACTAAAACGAACTCGAGATCAAACTCTTGCAAAATCACAATCCATTTATTATATTTTCCCCCAATCATCCTTCTAGTGAGGATGAACTGAAATGGATTGATATGAGCTACAACCAAAGTTTGGTGAAGAAGAATGTAATGTCTCAAATGCTGAACCGCATGAACGGTGGCTAAGGCTAGATTTTCCACATGGGAATAGTGAAGTTATGCATCAATAAGGTTTCGGCTCAAATAATATATGACATGCTCATGGAGCTCGTCATCCTCTTGAACCAATACCATACCAATCGTCTCTTGAGACGCGGCCACATAAATCAAGAATTCATGGCTATAGTCTGGTGGACTAAGCATGGGGGCCATTGCTAAGGCTTGCTTAAGAGAATCGAAAGACTCCTGGGATCACTCATCTCAGTAAAAGGGGTCTCCTTCTTTAAGAGACACATCAATCCTTTAGTTAAGTTGGAAAAATTGACCACAAACCTCTACAAGAAGTTCGGCATACCTTGTAAACATTGAATGTGTCGAATGTTATGCAGGGGAGACAATTGAAGTATTGCCTCAACCTTCAAGGGATCGACTTGAATACCCTCCTTGGACATGATGAATCCTAGTAAATGACCAAATGTCAAGCAAAATACGCACTTATGAGGGTTTAAATGAACTTGATAATGATGACATCTTTCAAATACTAATCGCAAATGGTAAGGATGATGCACTCTCAAACGAGAGTGAGCAGTGAGATCATCCAAATATACTTCAATAATCATTTTAAGATCATGAAAGATTAAGGCCATGGCCCACTGAATTGTAGCTCCGGTGTTTTTAAGGCTGAAGGGAATATTTCGATATGCAAAAGTTCCCCAAGAATAAATAAATGCGGTCTTATCTTGATTCTCAGGCTTAATTTGTATCTGATTATATCCAGAAAATCCATCCATAGAAGAAAATACCTCACTTCTCGCACACTCATCCAAAATTTGATCAATAAATGGTGTAGGGAAATTATCTTTAGGACAGGCTTGATTTAAATCACGGAAATCAGTGCATATTCATATCTCTCCCTGCTTCTTTTCCACCAAAATGGGATTTGAAACCCACTCTGTAAAGGTAATGGGATAGATAAAACCAACTCTGAGTAGTTTCTCTATCTCAGCTTTAATGATGGGTGCTTTTCTAGGATTCACGGCATGCAAACGCTATCGAACCAGTTTTGCATCTAGATAGGTTTTGATTTCGTGTTCGACAATACGAGGGTCTATACCTGGAATTTCTTCATATGACCAAGCGAAAATATCAAAAAATTCCTTAAACAACTCGGTATACTCTTTGATATCATCGAGGGAACAACCCGCCCCAATGTAGACGTTCTCAATCTTACTAGGATCGTGAGAGATATTGATAGGAATCGTTGGTGACAGGTTAGCCATGTTCCCTTCAACCATCTGACCAGGAGAGCTTAATGGGACCACGAGGCTACCAATTTTCTTGCTTAGAATCACCTTAAAGTCATCACACTCTAAATGATCAAGCTCGGGAAGGAAATATGATCTATGGTGCAGCTCTACCCAAGGTTTTTCAATCCTAGACATGGCCTCAAGAATAACTTCATTTGATGGAAAAACATCATCAAGATAGTCATGAGAGTGAGATGACTCTACTACCCATGCAGGAAGCACATAAGGGTCCTCCTCCTCGATCCATGAAGAGGAAGGATTAGGCTCTACAACATGATCAAGATTCACTTGATACGACACCATTGTTGCAGGCAATAGCACGTCTTTCTTGACAGGCACACTAGAAGTACTCGGTGAAGGAAGAATCCAAGGATCTTCCATATGAGTAGTGTGGAATGATACTGAATTCGATGAGGATGAAGCCCCACCTAGATTAGACCCAATCATAAGAATGGGCGGAGGACAACTAAAGGTTCCCATAAGAGAAGGATACATACCCACACCCACATTCTTAGTTTCCGGCTGAGAATGATTGATAATCGGGATAGAAGATCTTGATGATGCATTAACACTCAGATTTTGGAAAGAATTTTGATCAATAGTAATTATATTCCCATTAAATGTAAAGCAAACTACTCAAAATAGGGAAGAAGCTACAGCTTGCATATTGTACATCTAGTTCCTACCCAACAAAATATTGTAGTCAAGGGGTGCATCAACCACCTCGACCTCGATCACGACAGTCTTCCCTCCCAATTGGGATTCTAGAGAAGGAAGTATACCATGTGGCTGAAATGAATTGCCATCAAAAGAAGTCAACATGTTGGCAGACTGAGACAACGTCGGAGAACCTAAACCCTTCCAACAAGACAAAGACATCACGGAAGCGGCAACGCCTTCATCAATGACAGTACGCATGATGGTTTTGTTGAGACACTCTACATGAATAAAAAGAGACACGTAGTAAGGCAAGTGAGGCTGGATTCCACAAGTTTCAAATTTGATCATGGAAGAAGAGGTATCATCACTAACCCCAAGAGTAGATAGCAATGCATTTCTATGCGAAGGCCAAGTCTGAATTACTTCTAATGCGGACATCGCACAAGGAGTTTGGCCTAAATCCTCAAAAACTAAATAGTTCTGGGCAACTCGATCATTAGGATTGTGCCCTGAGTGCTTCAAGACTCCCTTAGGAATGTGAGGCGGAACTTCAGGTTTATCCATAGGTTTTCCAATTCTTAAAGAGCTCTTAGGTGGATCGGGTTCTTTCCCAAGGTCTGGTTGTGACGAACCATAATCTTTCGCATGTGTCACAACTTTGGTACCTTTCACCATGTTGATGCAACCATGACCTGGAGCGACCTCCAACAGGTTTTGAGTTCCACTAGGCACACAACCAAGATCAACGGTCCTCGAGTTCATATTTTTATTATTAGGTAAAGGATTAGTAAACAAAGTTGGGCCCTGTGGTATGAACTTCGAGGCGTCCTCCATACAAGGGCACAAGTGAGTGAGTTGATCGTCCTTACACAACTTACAAGGAAACTTCACCTTACGCTTAGGACGCTTGTCCCCCCCAAAATTATTCGTGTTCTTGTCACTATTATTACCATTTTCATTTTTATTCCCACCCTTACGATTATTTTTTCCTTTCTTTTTATTCCTTCCAGGCTGCTGGTTACCTTTTGGGTTCGATGTTTGCACGGAGAGTACACTCGCCGATTGGGTAGGTTGAGATGAAGCCGTAGCTTGTCCCAATGCATGCTGGTTAATCGATAACTGGATCACTTGTTTCATAACTGATTCTATAGGTTTGATACTTGTGGAGCCAACAATACCATCAGCATGTGGTCCAGGTTTGATCTTGGGATTGAAATTGGATCTTGGAGCATTTAGGATAATTTCATACAAGATTCCAGATTGAGCATAGATCAAATCCAACTCTTGAGCCCTAAAAATAACTTGGTCCTCATTTTGAACTCCGAAAAGTAGAAACATCCTTCGCGATCTAAGGTAACAATGACTTGAGGAACCATTCTAGAAGAAACTCTGGTGGTATAAAAGCTTTAATTAATCGTTTTTGTCTACGCCACTCTTGAATATGATCTAAAATATGCGTGGATTTGTCTTGCCAGAAGGTTGACAAGATTTCAGTACCGACGTCGTAACGTACGGGTAGCTGGAAATGATTAAGAAAAGTCATGGTAAGGTCATCAAATGTAGTATAGGTCCCCCCTGGTAACTCTATATACCATTTCACTGCAGGACCCGTGAGGGTGCATTGAAATAGCCTCAAACGGATGGAATCATCGTGTAAGGAATTAGAATAGCACCAAAGGTGGAAGGTTGTGACATGCTCACTAGGATCTTCACCAGCCTTACCTTCAAAATTGGGAATGTTCGAAGGAAGCTTGGCAGGGACTGCCGGCCATGCCGGATTATGAAACACGGGATCATTCATCAATCTCGACAAATCAGGTGGGTTCAAGGTTGCAAGGAAAAGGAGCCTAGGTTGATCTGGTCGATGCCACACTCCTTAGTAAGATTGATTCATATAAGGTTGATTTCTATACACACCATGGCCTTGGTTAGTGGGATAATAAACTCCTCCCATTTGACCCATGAAGGGCTGCATGGAAGCATTGCGATGCAGATTACCTTGATTATGAGGTGCTACAAAGCCATAATTAGAAGAGTAAGTGGGTTTTTGATACTCGTACCCATAGAGTTGATAAATTTGTCTGTAATGTGGTCCATAAGAATGTCCATGGGAAGCTCCATAAGCTGTACCATGAGATGGTCCATGGGATGATCCATAAGGTGTCCCATGAGATGTTCTATGAGATGGTCCATATTTAGGTATATGGGAAGCTCCATGAGTTGGACCATGAGATGATACAAGAGGTATTCCATGAGATGATTCAAAAAAAGGTACATGACCTGCTGACACAAAAGGAGGAACTTGGATTTGTGATACTACAGTGTTAGTAGTCATAGGACGAACATGGCTTGAAGTTGAACTCTGGCCTGAAGGACAACTAGAGTTACGAAGAGGATGTGTCAAAAAAGAATTCAAAGGAACAGGTTGAGAAGATGATGGAATATGTGAAGGAATGTAGGTTGTAACCCCAATATTCACATGTCTCAGCTGAGGTCCTTGAGAGGAAGAACACTAGTGCTAGGTTTGGGCTGTGTTTGTGAAGGAATTTCCATCGCAGGAGTGGATGGCACAATGTGACTACTATGACCAAACCTCTCCACATGGAAAATAATGGAAGCGCCCCCAGGCACAGTACTAGGGTCACCAACCAGTTCGACGTGAGGTTCCAGACCAAGATCGGGAATATCAAACATGCCATATCTAATGTGGCAAGTGCTAATGGGTTCATGGCGAGTCTCTTCACCCAGATAGCATAACCAATACCGGGGGTTGGAGCTAATGTAATCAGGAAACGATGATAAATCATGTTGTGACGGTTCAGTCCCATTAGGACCAGACTCAAGCGGAGTTCCATATGTGCTTGAAGGATCAACTTTTGATGCCAGAGGTGGGGAAGGTGGATGCTCCAGGACCTCAGGCTCATGATGACTCATGGCAATATCTCTGTGTGAATCAATGTGATGACAAGCCCACCCGGACTGTCTGCATCTCTCTCCCAAGGGAGGAGGAGATGTAGAAGGTGAAAGACCTGCTAAACAACAAGATCAATGGGGAGCCACACTCGAATACACAATGAATCAACAAAAATAAAAGACTCAATCTATATACACAAACCTAAGTAGACTAGCGTGCACAAAGCATACACCTAAGAAAATCCAAATCCAAACAACAAGAAAACCAAGGGTATAAGTGAACACTCGAATGAAGTAGGTATGTATCGTCTAGGAGAGGCTTGAGATTCCCATACACAACAAGTGAAGGTTCGTAACCAATTATAGTGGCCCTCAGCTTCAATGCATATAGTGATTGTTCCGTCCGACCCCTACCTAGCTAGACACCTACAGAATAACCTCTGCAAATACCCCCTCAATAACCTAGGTAAGGAAACTAAGGTCACCTAAATATAACCAATGCTCAGGTGGACATTTGTAGGTAGGATTGACCATATGGGTAGGGTAGTAAAGACCGAATCCTGAAAGCACAACTGATACCCCAGGGGTGCACCAACCAATACCTCAAAGGCCCCCAGATACAAATACAATCCTAGAAATATCTTTGGTGCTCACAGAAAGTAACCAGGGGTCATCCAAGTCACAATCACATGCAGTTCCTCATGCTTAACTCCCGTGTAAGAGGAGCATCCTGAGAAACACTAATTATACCAAGGGTTTCACACTCTCACCTAGACAGACACCTATTTTTTTTGTTTAGTGGCCTTGGAGAATTAACTTACAATGAACCATTCCAAGACCCTAAAACCTAATATTTTTGATGCACCCTGGAAAAGAAAAGAGTGTAATTCATTTTATTAAGAATTGATTTTATTTGGTTGTTATACTCAAAGGGTAATGGTCATGCAACTTATGGTGTTATGACACAATATGAAGCAAAATGCACACCTAACAATCAATTCAGATTCACTGTGTAGAATGAAAAACAGGGTATGCTACTACGTGAAGTGCAAAATTTTTCCTTCAAATGTAAGTGCACTCATTCCTATATGAAAATATGACAAATATTCACCAAGAAAACCTAATGCAAGTACCATGCTAATGCAAAATGAAAGCAATGCATAACTATGCAAAAAAGCAAAATAATTTTGTATTTTTGAATTAAATGAGATATAAAAGCAAAAAAAATGACTCTACGACCCTCATACTTTGCAACCACTCACAAACAACATCCAAGCAAAGCACCAACGTAAAAGAGACCTAATGCACTAATCTCAAAACAAAAAAGTAGAAAATGAATGACAATAAAATTTTAAAACTCAAATTAAAAACAGTCTCTCGTCAGAAACAGAGGATTTAAATAGACTCCAGAAGCATCCAAGAAGACTCAACAATCATCCAAAATCACCCAGAAACACTTAATCCTCCCACTAAAGCTAAAAATCAAGGCATACATGACTGTTCTTAGTAAACCTGCGTACATACGCGATTGGTTAAGGAAAACCTACGTGTATACGCAACTGTGAAAGATAAACCCATGTACAGGAAAAAAAGAGAGAAAAATAAGGTAAATAGACAAGCTAAGACAAAATTTAGTCCTTCAAGACCCTACTAGGAAAGCATTCCCCCAGACCCGACACAGAAAAAGAGAAATCAGAGCAATTCAAGTACATTGAATACTAAAAAATCCCCCAAAAGAAACAACTAGGAACCTCCACAGTATGGTCTCCAATTCTGTTATGGAGAGAAACTTCCTATGGCTTGGGGTGTACCACAACAGACAGATAGACCACAGAAATCAATCCCTTCCCAATATGCAAGAGAAACCAAACATCTAACACTAAAGGATCTTGAATCATACCTTATTCCAAATGGTTGAAGTAGATCCCTGTTGAACTTTTTCCAATCTCGCTTGCGCTTGAAATTTTCTCTCAACAATAGCAAACAAGACAAGCATGCTATATACTATGGTTGTAGATCTACTCTAGCATATATAATCAACAATGTATAAGCAATTAAACATATCCATGGATTCAATATTCATTCAAATGCACATTATTGGAAAGGAAAATATATTTCTATTAATCAAATCAGAGATTACACAAGTGACAACCTCTGTTGGCACGTTTGCGAACCAGAGAAATTGAGTCCTCCACCACCTCAATCCTCCATCTCTCGATAGCAAGCTCACAATAAAATGCAAGCTTGGGAATAACTCAAAGTGCTCCAAAGGGATAAAGGGATGCAGACTCAAGTATAAGCAAGCTACAACAACAATGGACTATAGTTTCCTTGCTCTTCAATTCCCCCCTCTTCAATGTATCCAAGGGGTTCCTTATATATCACTCCAAAGTGGTGATGGAGGGTCAAATTCGAGCGATATCGAGGCATGTGGAAGGCCAAGAGTCAAGTGGTTCAGACACACATCAAGGAAAAGTCCAAAAATATTTGGACTTATGCACACATCTCGATGTACACGGGTTTGAGGTCAATATTCGCGTATACATGTGAGTATGGGATAAAAAGTTGTGTACAACAATAAATAGGTGTTTTTAAGGGATGAACTTGGAAAAATCAAATTATAATATTAGTCCATGGGGTCCAAAGAGTCTGCAGAGGGATAGGGAAGGCCATGAATATGTGATCAACCATGTGTGGTAAAATCAACTGTAACATTGGGAATTCCATGAGGAATTGGCCGCTAATTAAGAAAAGACCTAGGAAAAACAAAATACTATAAAAATAAGCATATGGGAGGAGGAAGGATGCTACTGAGCATTTTGGGAAGCTTGTTGCAGGAGCAATCTATGTTAGGAAATCCGGAAGAGATACTTTTTGTGTGAGAACCCTGTGTTAGACAAGTTATTTCTTGCTAGGAAACTGGACCAGAGGTAGGTTGTCACCACTCTTGGCATGCATAGTTTAGCTCGAGGGTGATTAAGGACAAAAGTCAAGACTGATCCAAATCTATGGTTGGGTGGAACGTGGCTATTCCTTCTTCATTCAGATGGTTGTGCAACCAGGTCCCCTTAAATGTTTATTTCCTTACAGATTATTGAGCTCAGAATATATCTATTTATGTGCATGGAATGTGTTGGATGATTTTATGGATTCTACAAGAATACTTGGATTCTTTATAATTTTGTTGTTAATACCCCGATGTAAGGGATTCCCTGTAGGTAGTGGAAAGCTTTTCATCTTAATGAAACTCGTACACTTTACTTATAATCCTCATTTTCTTGTTGGAATTTGTGAATAGAATGTGTTGATTCCATAAGAAAACCGACTCCAGTAACCTACAGTAAAATCCCCAAGTATGAACTATGCCTTAAGAAAAAATACGAAAAATTATGGGACAAATGGCTTGCGGAAGGTTAAAATTTCCTAGAATTTAAGTACTTCTGCAATCTGCAATACGAAAACAAAATTATATAAAGAAGTTAAGTACTTCCACAACACGCAATTCGTAAAACAGAAGCATAAATGCGGAAGGAAATTATGTAAAGAAGTTAAGTACTTCCACAATACGCAATCCGCAATGCAGAAGCGGAATTGCAGAAGGAAATTATGTAAATAAGTTAAGTACTTCCACAACCCACAATCTGCAATGTGAAAGGAATTATGTAAATGAGTTAAGTACTTCCGAAATTCGGAATGCAGAAGGAAATTTTGTAAATAAAGTTAAGTACTTATGCAATCCACAATCCGCATTGCGGAAGGTTAATTGTGGGAGGAAACTTTTATGGGGAATTTAAGTACTTTCTGCAATCCACAATATGCAATGTGGAAGGGAAAATTGGAAAGGAACTTTATATAAATACCTTTCGCAATACTCAATATGCATTGTGAAAGCGATATTGCAAAAGGGAAATTTGTAGAGGTCAAAGACACATGCCACAACCCGCAATCCCCATTCTGGAAGGACCCTTGTAGAGAGTCCACCGCGGAAGCGTTTTTGTGGTAGGTTTGTTGCAACAAAATTTTAAACTGAAGAATTTGGAACCTGGATTTCGCAATGGTTTAGGATAAAATATTTAAGGATGTTTTATATAGTGTACCTTTGTATCCTATGGTGTTTTAGGTATCATCTAATAATTATAAAGCAAGTCTGGTAATAAGCACGAAGTCCTTGGTTAATATATGATAGAGAATGATAAAAATGGTCGATAATATATATACATACATACATACATACATACATACGTACGTATATATATATATATATATATATATATATATATATATATATTGTCAATTTTTT